>CAJNSZ010000063.1:338299-377389 GCA_905329745.1 Rotaria sp. Silwood2 | reverse complement strand
GAGGGGGCGGGGGCAAAACTGTTTGAACTTGGACTGGAAAGAGAGAAGGGTTGAGAAAAGACGATTTTTTATTGAACGCCCTTTACGTATGTTTCCAGAAATCATTCGTGAGGAACATCCAAGAAATAGGCAGAAGGGGACCAATTGGAAACGAACAGATTCGAACAGAGGGGATTAGGGCTTAAACACATATATATGTACAAGTATTTATTACGATTTGTATCGTTTTTTTTACACTTTCCGCCGCATTTGAAATCAATCCAATCCTGAAAATATTTCTACACGGAAACCTTATAAAGAATCGATGCCTATCGTAGTATTTACGGATTTTCTATAAGTTTGAGTTGTCTGGATTCATTCATCTTATCAATACTCTATTCGGCATGGTCGAAAAAAATCAAATTGAACAATATTTATATTCATTATGATGATGAAATTTTATAAACTAAAACGGAATAAATAATTAAATGGAAATCATGTTTTACATGTTTATTTAAGAAAAAAAGAAAGAAAAAGGTAAGTAAAATTATAGATACATTCTTAATGAAAGATAACGAATAAAAAGTATCTGTTGATATTGAATATAGAATCTAGCATCACTTGGATGACATATGAAGAATGAACAAGATTTAAATGAAATTATTTTTTCATTCTTGGTGATTGTTTCATTCGTTTCGAAAAAGCCTGAGGTGAATTTTTATTGCTATCACAACTCGAAAATTCATTGTCATATTCTTCATCATTGTCAACATCCATCATAGGTTCTTCATCTAATCCTTCATAAGTACGACGACCTAATTAAGAAAAAAAAAACAGTATTAAAATTAATATAACATTATTTTTAATACTTACGATGATATGTAGGTTTTGTTGCAAGGTGAACTTGAAGTTGTTCTCTGTAATTGTTGTACACAAAATTGATATTGATCATTTGCATCAGTATCAATTGTAACATGACTATGTGATGAAAGTTTCATTTGAATTATTAATTTTGAAAGTTCAGTTGTTATATATTTTTCAAGATAACGTTTCAATGGACAAGCACCATAAACTATTTTAAATAAGGAAAAAAAAAAACAACAACAAATAAATATGAAAAAATTTTCTATAATTGAATTGAATAAGTAAAGAATTCTTTGTTAGAACTATTTTCCTTTTATTTTATAATTTTGAGGATTATTGTCGAATGAACACTAATATACTATTGTCAATGATAGTTCGCTGGATAAATGAATAGGTTGAGTTTCACACTACTCACTTAGGCAATGTGTACAAAAGCATCGATTTCTCTCACAATGAATTCTTCTTTCCTCTCTAATAGATATTTCCATAAATTGAAGATTATGCTAGTGACAATAAATTATCAAGTTAAAATGATTATTTCATTTTTAAAATATATTAAGATCTCATTTATTTAAGATTAAATCTTCGAATTCAAAGTAAGTTTTTGTGTTAATCTTGGTATCAATATTCGATTTGATGATGTTTAAAAGATTAGATATTTTTAAAAGTCTAAACTATTTTTTTTTAGTTTTAATTTCTCATGAAATAAATTGTAACTCTAGTTCGAAACTTTCTTTCTCATTAATTATAAAACAATGTTGAGAATAAGTAAAAATTCTTCTAATATGAATGAGAATAAAATACCTGGATTATAAGATTTCTTGAGAGTTGATTGAATAGCTTTATCTGTTAAACTAATTGTAATTTCTTGTTCTTTCAAACGTTCTTCAAGTGATTGTAATTGAAGATGAACAATAGAAGAAAGTTGATTTATAGTAAGTGGTTGAAAAAATACAATATCATCCAAACGATTTAAAAATTCTGGCCGAAAATGTAAACGAACCTTTTAAAATTAAAGAAAAAATAAATTTCATTATTTAATATAATATTAAGTAAAAAATAAAAAAATACAAACTTCTTTCATAACACGATCTTTGATTATTTGAGATAATTTTCCATCGAAATGTTTTCCAGTTGATGATGGATTTTCAACTTCTTCTAACATGTATTGTGCACCAATATTTGATGTTAATACAATTATTGTATTTGTAAAATCAACTGTTCGACCTTTTCCATCCTAAAACAAATTTTTGAATAGAAAATTTATCATTTATAATAATAGATAACTTACAGTAAGTCGACCATCATCTAAAACTTGTAATAAAGTATTCCAAATTTGTGGATGTGCTTTTTCAACTTCATCAAATAAAATAACAGCATAAGGTTGTCGTCGAATAGCTTCTGTTAATTGACCACCTTGTTCAAAACCAACATAACCTAATAAAGAAAATTATTTAAATAAATCAAAGAAAACAAAAAGAGAGAAATTTACCTGGTGGTGCACCAATTAATCGAGCTATTGAATGGGATTCAGTATATTCACTCATATCAATACGAATCATTGATTTAGTTGAATCAAATAATTCTAAAGCTAATGTTTTTGCTAATTCAGTTTTACCAACACCAGTTGGACCTATACAAATATATAAATAGATAATAATCGATATTTATTATTTAATTTAAATAAACAAACCCAAAAATAAAAATGATCCAATTGGTTGATTTTGTCTTGAAAGTCCAGCTCGACTTCGAAGAACAGCTTCAGCAACACTCTCAACAGCATCATCTTGTCCAATTACTTTTTTATGTAAATGTTCACTTAATTTTAATAAACGTTCACGTTCAGTTTGAGATAATTTTGATACTGGAATACCAGTCCATCGACTAACTAAAAGACAAAACAAAATCAAAAACGTAACACATATGTAGGAAGCCTATACATGCATAAAATCAGATTATTTCTTATAGAAAATAGTCTCATACTATTTCATTGTATGTAGTTGACTATAAGTGAATTTTTAAGAAACTTACAACAGTTGAGAATAGTGTATTTTCATGAATTAAAATCGAATGAGAACAAATTTCTAATGATTCTGTGATTTTTTTGATATGTCTGCTAGAAGGGTTCGATGTAAATAAATATTTTTTTTAAATACAAACCTATTTCAGCAATAGCATTTGGTCCAACAACTTCAGTTAATAATCTATCTTGTTGCTGTTTATTTTCTTCTGTAATTCGATATTCTGTTTCAGCTATTTTTTTTTCAAGATCTGGAATAGCTCCATATTTCATATCAGCAACTAAAGGTAAATTTTTTTCTCGTTCAGCTTGAGCCATTTTAACTTGAAGATTTTCTAATTTTTGTTTTAATTTTCTTAATTCATCAACACGTTCTTTTTCAGCTTTATGTCTTAATTTTAAAGGTTTTAATTCTTCTCGTATTTTTGCTAATTCTTCTTTAACTTGTTTTAAACGCTGTTTTGATGCATCATCTTTTTCTTGAGATAATGCAGTTGCTTCAACATCTAATTGTAATTCGCGACGTTCTAATTGATCAATTATTTCCGGTTGACTATCCAATTGTACACGTATACTTGCACATGCTTCATCGATTAAGTCTTTAAAAAGAAACAAATTATGTTTTCATTTAGAATATTTCAAAGTAAATATTTACCAATAGCTTTATCTGGTAAAAATCGATTTGTTATATAACGATTAGATAATTGTGCAGCTATAACTAAAGCTGAGTCGAGAATTCGAACTAAAGAAAAAAAAACACAAATGAAATAAATTGAAAAAAAAATGTGAAATAAATAAATCATACCACCAAAATGTGATTCATAACGATCTTTGAGACCACGTAAAATTGAAACACAATCAGCAACTGTTGGTTCTTTAACCAAAACTTGTTGAAAACGTCTTTCAAAAGCTGGATCTTTTTCAATATATTTTCTATATTCATCTAAAGTTGTTGCACCGATACAACGAAGTTCACCTCGAGCTGTAAACAAAGATTTTTTTTTTGTTAAATTATCAAATTAACAATTAAATTCATACCTAACATTGGTTTTAATAAATTTGCAGCATCCATCGCACCTGAAATATAAAAAAAATTAATTAAATCGACTTTTAAAATATGATTCATACCGTCTGCTTTTCCAGCACCAAGAACTAAATGTATTTCATCAATGAACAAGATAATACCACCATTTGAACTTTCTATTTCTTTTAAAACTGATTTAAGACGTTCTTCAAATTCACCACGATGACTTGCACCAGCTAAAATATATATTTTTATTAAATTAATTGAAATATTTTAATATCAAAAATTGTTGTTAATCAATAAAATATATATGATTACAAAGTTTTTTAAGTCGAAATAATTTGATTAGACAATAAATTACTTTCAAATGACCTCAGAAAATGATATATGATTGGATTCTATTACACAAATTCTGGAAATAATTCAATCCTGATAGAAAAATTTATGATACCGAGATTTAATTATCTATTTTTAACTTATCTATTCGATTATTCAGTCAACAGTTGAGACAATATTTTTTTCTTACATATTAAAACTTATGTGAAATAAAACTAATCTAATTAGATGAAGTGTTTCGAAAATCTTACCTACTAATGCTCCCATATCTAATGCAATTAAACGTCGTGGTAATGTATCAGGAACATCTTGATGAACAATCCGTTGTGCTAAACCTTCAACAATAGCTGTTTTTCCAACACCCTATTTAAAATAAAATAATTAATTGAAAAAATCTAAATAATTAAAAAAAATTCTTACTGGTTCACCAATAAGAACAGGATTATTTTTTGTTCGTCGTGATAGAACTTGAATACATCGACGAATCTCTTGATCACGACCAATAACTGGATCTAATTTTCCTGATTCAGCATCTGCAACTAAATCATGACCATATTTTTCTAACGCTTGATATGTCTTTAAAAAAAAAAAGAAAATTATTAATTTAGATTTTTATAACAAAAAAGAAAAATGTTTTAATGAATAAATACTTGTTCAGCTTTAGCAGAATTAACATTTTTATTTTGTCTTATTTGTTTAATAACTTCTTCCATTCGTTTTTTACTTAAACCAACTGCAACAAAAGCTGATGTTGTATCAGAATCTTCATATAAAGCAGCTAAAATATGATCAATTGCAGTATGACTATCTTTTTGTTGTTTAGACAATTTTTTTGCTTGTTTTAATACATTCATAAATGATGAATTTGGATAAATTTTTGATGGTGGTGGATCTTGTTTTGATAATTTTTTTAATTTTAATTCAACAGCTTCTAGAACTTCTTGTACATTAAATTCAGCTTTTTTTATTAATTGTCTTGCTAAACCTTGTTCATCTTCAATAAGTACATGTGCTAAATGTAATGGTACAAGTTCAATATGTTTTTGTTCTTGAGCATATTCCAATGCGTGTGCAATTGCTTTGTTACTTTGATCAGTAAATTCTTCAGGAGAATACGACATGATTTATTTCTAAAATACAATTTGTTTTTTTTTAAATTAAATTCTATAATATATTATAAAGATTTATATAATGAAAGGATCTATTGACTTTTGCTTAAGAAAGTTCATACTGATGCTGATTTATAGTAGTCGCTGAAAAAAACAATGTTATGTCCAGTGTAATAAAAAAATCGTATTGAACCTTTGCCTCCAGTTTTTTTAATCAAACAAGATGACGCTAGATGATATCCTTATTATAGATATTAGATTTTATAATCATAAATACAAAGATATACTAAACAGTGTTTTTAACAATAAGTACCCTAAGCAAAAGCAAAGTACCCGAGGTACTTACGATTTTGAAAAAGTACTTTGATTTTTGCTGGAAAAACGTTGAAAAACATGGAAAAAGCATAGGTAAACTATGGATTTGTACTTTGTTTCGAATTCCTGTTAAAAACGCTGATACTAAACATTTTTCTCTACTTTAATATTTTAATTGAAACTCTAAGAGATTTTCTTTGTTGTTCAGTTTTTATTAGCATAAGTTCTGCTTTAGTATTTTATTTCTCACTTCTTTGTTTTATCAAACTCTGTTCACTTTACTATAATAAAAACTAAGATAATATTTTTCAAAATATTCTCTCTATAAGTGTAGTTAACAAATTTTCAAAGACACAATGTAAATCAGAGTTTGTTTAGTCTACTTACTGAATGTGAATTTGAGTAGAAGAGCAGGTAACTTACAAAGTTATATTTATTTTTTCAAAGCCGCAAGTATATATATATATATATTCATATGAAAATCGAGACAATACAATAACTTTCTGGAAATGTCTAGAATCAATGAGTGCATTCTCGAACGATACAGAAAAGGATGGCAAAAAACATCGTCGGTTACCTGAATTGGCATGGAAAAAGAAAGGCAAAAAGATATTGTCGTCATGTAAGTATATCAACAGAACGAAAAGAAAAATACGAAAGAAAAGAAAAATACGAAAGAAAAAAAATAACCCAACCCAGGTCAAGACGAACGGTTAAAGAACGCGTTTTAAACGGACCAACGTATGAAAATGCATTCTGAATGCGTTTTACATAGGTCGCTCGTTTCGCACGCGTTTATAAGCGTTCTTGTCCCATTTGTAGAGGCTATAAGTAAATAAGAATGAAAAATGGCAGTCTTTCACTAAAATATAAAATAACTTTGAATTCTTATTTTTAAGTTTTAATTATTGTGAAGAAATAGAAATTATAAAATATCTTTGATCAAAAATTATTTTATAGATAATTATTCTTTTTATTTTTTTGTTTGAGTAAGCATAATGTTTATTACGTATATAGGCGCTTATAGTCATTTTTTTTTGTTTTATTTTTGTATATCAATTGGCAATTTATACAAGTTATTTTTTTAGATGATGTGATGAACTTATTTTTCAGTTTATATAATGAATAAGTCAATTGATGCACATAAACTCGGTGTTGATGATTTATGTGTTAGTCTATTCCAGACATATCGTAATTTTTTATTTCTAAATTTCGTCTTACAATATTTTTATTATAATTCGTTTCATATAAATCGTGATTTAAAAAGAAGACAGCACTTAAAATATCGACAACGCACTTAGGAAAGGAGTTTTTATTCCATTGAAAAAATGTTTTTTTTAATTCACGCAAGCTTGCTCATATACTTTTATTAAATAGTTTTTTATTTGTGAAATTTTACGTTTCGTTATCTCTTTCGATTTAGGTTCTTCCTGACGTTCAAGTAATCGCAAACGCTGGATTCGACGGTCTATATATACTGACACTCCAGCTGATCTCGCAAAGAGCACGTTTACTTTCGTATATAAAGATTTTTTACAGTTTCTGAGGTACACATCCACGCGAAAAATAAGAAGGTAGTTAAATAAAGAAGATCACTTTAACTATCTTCTTATTTTTCGCGTGAATGTGTACTTCAGAAGCTGTAAAAAATCTTTATATACGATAGTAAACGTGCTCTTTGCGAGATCAGCTGAAGTGCCAGTATATATAGACCATCAAATTCAGTGTTTGCGATTACATCGCACGTCAAGAAGAACCTAAATGGAACGGTATAAAACAATGCGTCTCGAACACATGAACGCGTTCCGAACGATACTACAAACGCGTTCGGAACACACGAACGCGTTCCGAGCTACTAGTTCCGAACGCGTTCTTTAACCGTTTGTCTTGACCTGGGTAGAAAGAACATACAAAAATTTTTGTAGAAAAAAATTTAAAAATATATTTATCTAATATGAATAAATCAAACTGACTTCTAATAATAATTAGAAGCTTTTTTAACTACGAACTATTTGAATTATTAAACAGAAAAAAAATCGATTTTATTTAATAAAAGTTTATTTTATGTTATCTCAATATTATCATAAATGCACTCGTTTACCTCTTTATCATATTTTTTTTTATAGCTAACCTTTCATAACTAATTGTATTCTTCACATTAGTTATAGATTTTTTTAACAAAAGATAATTCTTAATAGGCATCTCTTAGCATGTATGTTTATTTTTTTGATCATCTCATTCTATTATCATCAAAGTAGTATCATCTAAGTAAATTATTATTATGAACAAATAATCTGTTGTGTATCAGTTGAAGGTAGATTAGATTGGATTAATGACAGCTGATGGTCATCTCTGTACTTTTACCATCAGAATAGAAAAGAAAAAAAAAAACCTTTTATTTCGTTACAAAAAACTGTCAAAGGACAAATGAACTTAAAACCTATTCATATGAAATTGTTCATTTTCAAATAGAATCTAGTAATACCATTCAACTGAAGCCTTAAATTAATGGTGCAAAAATCTGATGACTATCTTCTATTGTTTTCATCATTGAATCACGCTACCATACACTCAAAGCTGTGAAAATTCTCACAGTTAGAGGTAATAACGCACTTTTTTTTCGGTGTCAAATAAGATGCAATGTTTACACCTTAATCAAACGAACTTGCGATGAAAGTGAGATGACATGATCCAAAATTATTATATTTATTATCAATATTTGTGTCAAAAATATTATTTGGATTTGCAGATGTATAATAATTATTTACATTAAAACCATTCAATGATGGACTACTATTATGACTAACAACAGTATTCTATATTACATAAATAGTTTCATTTGTAAATGTGAGAATAGAACTATTAAAGTAAAAAGAATAAAGATATAATCAAGCTTTAAATCTTGTATATCTAAGTTATGGATTTCAGATTTTATAAGTAAACACAGTTTCCAATTATTGTTTTTATCATGAAAAGAAAAAAGAACTCCATATGTAAATTTATTAATTCTAACGATAAGACTTGGGAGAAAGCTATGAAATACTGAAATATGTTTAGAATAATTGTTTTCTTATTATTGTTATTTCTTATATGTATAAATAAATGATTGAAACGTTATATATTAGCCGTATCGATTGAATGTATTGTATTATTCAAATAATACGAAAATTAGTTAGAAAATAATTGAAACTTAAACAATTAAATCGAATATCAATTTTTATCATAGTAAATTGTATCATTCTTTATGTAATGCATTTGAATTCACTCGATCGACTAGTAAATAAATAAATAAATGACAGCGAGAATTCGTACTTTTCTTTTTATTGATTAATAACGTAACCAAATTATATAATTTATGTAGAATAATAAAATTATATAAAAGAGCTTACTTGATTTTCTATTAAATGATGTCGACAATAAGACAATCTTGTAAAACGTATTGTAGATCATAAAGAAATTTGAAAGATCATCCCTTTTTCGAACTACAGCGAGTGATAGGAATTCAGTTGTTCTTTCAATCTTTTTTTTTGTTGCACACGAGTAAAATTATTTTCTTATAAAAACAAGTAATTGTTTCTTTGCAAAGAAAGAAGATGCCGAGGTCTTATAACAGATACTTTTAGTTGCCTTTGACATGTTTTTATTTTGCATATTATTTTTAATAGAAGATGATTACAAACAGACAAAAGCATGTTACAATTGAAGCTTTGGATATTCTGAGAAATTTTTATATAGGATATAATATAAATAACGGCTGTTTCTGATCGAAATTTTCGACTGACAATTCTGTAATAAGCATAATAATTTATTATATGAATTTTTGCCAAAAATTTCTTAGATACTATATTATCCAATAAAATGCATTCTCAGATTTCATTGGAAAGAGGTCTAATGTATCTGTGTACTATTCATCAGAGAAAAGTTTTTTTAATTGATATTTATAGCAAATATATGTCGCACTTTTACTAATTATTCATGGTGTAATATAGTTTGCTTATTTATATAAGTTAAAGGAAAAGTTACGCTCCTCTATTCTCAAGCGTTTTTCTAATAATTTTTTGAAGATGAAAATCAAACTTATAGAAAGAAAACAATTAAATGAAAATATAAATTGCAATGCCATCTAGTATAATCGATGATTCATAGTTAAAATTAAATGAAATCATTATTACATATTTCAATCATTGCTCTATAGTTTGAATTGATGATACGTATTATAGTTTGCTAATACGCCTCATTAATAAAAATTAGAATCGTTTATTTCAAACTCACACTACAGACAAATATGGTTTATTCAATGTGGAATACATTATAATCAATAAATTCAAACGTTTTGCGATCATAATTAATGGCTTTGTAACTACATATTCTGTCGAAAATTTCGAAGTGATTAAAGATGACAAACTTAAATCAACAACCATTTTCTATGTATTAAATACAACAAATATATAAATATTCAAAAAAATTGCTGTCAAATATTTTTCTAGAGTTAAACTATTAGGTTTTGTTCTGAAGAAATGAGAAGACTTCTTGATAGTATTAGAATAATATGTACTGATGTCAAGTTTTTGCATATAAGAACGTCAACAAGTACTCATTAACTTCATAAGTCAAACAATTTTTCAATGCATTTGAGTGATAATGTGTTAATAAAAAATAATCAGGCTTCAACAGAAATAAATCCGTTTCAAGCTTGAAAGATAATTTAGGAATTGCTTGTACGTTCCAGTGTTGATACCTACGAATTCTCGATTTTTTTTTTGTACCGCTCATATTATTATGATACAAAAACCATTGAGAATTACTTGAAAAATTTCAATATTTCTATTTCTTTTGAATTGTTCTATCTTATAATACTGCTTATTATCTCCGTGTTGATGAAAAGTTTTTCAAGATAAAAGGACATTTTATGAAGCAACCTTCTTGGAAAGTTTTTTTTTATCAAGAAATCTTAGTTTTAAGAAAGTTTTTACAAGAATGTTTTTTTCCAGTTTCTGGATATGATGATTCAGAAACATGATTGTCCATTATTGAAGGAATCAGCAGATCGATTTATTCAAAAAAAAGAATTAAACTTATTGAATATCAGACAAACAATTTTTTTTTAAAATTTGATTGTTTTATTTATTTTTTCAATTAATATTACAGAGTCATAATAAATTGACCTTGAACAAATCGATCAACAGACAGTAATGGTGGCCTAACAGCCAATTAGACTCGTATATCCATAAATTAATGAAACTGTATTATCGTTAGATTTTCAATATATTTTTTATTAAAACATGATACAAAATAATATTCTGTTTTTAAAAATCATATGTTATTTGATAGTTATCTATAATTTTAAGTGGGCAATACATGAATAATCATTATTCGATACCTCTTCACCTATGTGATTAGTAAAAAATTAGATCCGCTGTTTATTCGTATTTCTGTTCTCTATCATATCTATATTCATCCAACGAAAAGAGCGAATACGAGAGTATGAATCATTTTGTGGTAATAAAAAAAAAAAGCCTGCTCCTTCATCAATTAGAAAAAGAAAGGTAGTGCACATTCGAAAAATATCTTCAAGCAAGCCATTTGATTTTTCGCTTCATTGACTATACAATGCCTACCGGTACACTAGAAGTGACTATTGTCGAGGCACGTAATTTAAAGGATAAAGATTCTGTGGGCCAGAGTGATCCTTTTGTTGAAGTTTATACACAAAAACATTGTAAACAACGCACAGCAACAATTCAGAATACACATGATCCAGTATGGAATGAACGACTTATGTTCAATATACATGCAGATGACACTGCAATATATTTTGATGTTTATGATTCTGATGTTGGTGACAAAGATTTAATTGGACATGCTAAAGTAAAACTTGCCAGTGTATTTGATGATGGCAAATTCGATGATTGGATCAAGTTGCCTGCTCATTTGGGCTTGTCTATTCATGGGGAACTTCATGTAATCATGAATTTTACAGTGAGTTATTTTTGAAAAATTTAAAAAAAATCCTTAATCAATCCAATCCCTTTTATATTTTAGCCATCGTAAATTTCAATTGACAAGTTAAAATTAACAAGAACAAAAAATATCAATATTCATCTAATGTTTTCTCCATTTATGTTTTTCTTTAATCAAATATTCATTTTAGTACTAACCAAATTTCAAGCATTACTGATGAAAGTTTATATTTCTCTAATCCAGTCTAGACAAAAATATTATTTTATTTCTGAAAATAAAAAGGTTCACTAATGTAAAATAGCGCTAATAAGCATTGTTTAATATTGCAAAAAAGCAGAAATACAATACATATGAATAGTTTGTATAGATAATTCATTTTCCTACTACTTGCCAATGGTAGCAATGTCTTTGTCAGCAGAAGCATTGTCGGGAGATACTGCTTTTTTTTCAAGTTGACGAGCTGCAGAGGCTGCTTTTGATACTTCTCCGGCAGCGGTAGTAGTTGCAGATAACTTGTCAAATGTGGCAGTATCGACCAAACTTAATCGAAATTGAGTAGATGTACTCATATAAAGAAATGGAATCCACATAACAGATGTTTTAGCAAAGCAAGCACAAATAAATGTAGCCATGAGTGGTGGATTATAATTATTTCCACTGAATGCCGAAATGAAGAATGTTACTGCATATGGTGTCCAGGAGAAAACAAAGCCAAATACTGTAATTATGATACCTATGAGCATAATGTAAAGCATAACTTAATTTTTCTTGATTTACAAATCTTTTATCATTCATTTTATGAATCTTAAGAAAGCTAGTAAATATTATTAATGTTTTCGTATCTTACTTTTCAGAATACGTCGTTCCATTTCAATTCGTTTTTGACTTAATTCCGTTTTGGCACCATGTGCAAGTTTTTCACGCATACGTTTAAGTCCAACATAAATAATTGAATTTGTTGTAACAAGAATAGCCAACGGTAGACAATAAACAACCACAAAAATAAACAAATTATACGAAATATATGAAGAACGTCGATCATATAAATTCGTACAACATGATGTACGCGTTACCTGTAAATAATTAGAAAAAATAATCTAGACTCTCATTATTAGAATAAATTTCAAAGTAAATCTTAGCTTCGAATATTAAAAATACGAATTATAATATTTTAAAAAAAAGCAAGTGATTTTTACCACATGTTCTAAGGCAAATAATTCAGCAGAAAAATTAGAAGATAAAAATATACTAACTTCCAATGTATATTCATTCCATCCAACGAATGGTAATATAGTTATAACGACTGCAATCAATATAGCTGCAACTGCAATAACAACGCATTTCATAACCTAAAGTGTTTATTGTTTTCTTTTTGTTTTCAAAAAAAAAAGCTTACAGTAACATCTTTGGCATTGAATGGTCTTACAACAATGTAACATCGACTAAGGCTTACTGTGCAGAGTAGATAACAACTCGAACATCCATAAAGAAATGCAGCAAAACCTTCTATTTGACATCCTGCACGATTGTATAACCAGTAACAAAATATTGATGAAGTACCTGATAGTGGAAGATTAGCGCAACAAGCAAAAATACCAATACCCGACATAAACATAATGAAAATATTGGGTGGTGTACGTAGTGCTTTATATCGAATAAAACTTGCGAGAAGAGAGCTATTGAGAATAAAACCAGTATAAGCAGCAAGACATAAGAATATGCCAATGATTCGTATTGTTTTGCAATCACCAGGCGTTGGAAGACGCCAAAATAGAGGATCATCAGGAGATATACCAACGTCAGTAATCGATGAGTAGTTAAACGACATGTTAAATGATTCTCATTCACATATAAAGAATATGAACTGAACTAGAGTGTAATTGTTTTCTCTATTTTGCGCTATGTTTTATATGTGCATGCTAATCAAGTGTTATTTAAATCATTCATAATAGATGTATATTCTACTTGGATGATTGCTTCTTTTCAAAGATGATACTTAACATATATAATCCAGCTTGAGATTTTCCAGGCGGAGCACAAAGGCGGTTCAAAGATTTTCCGCTATTAAGCTCACGCAATTCTACACGTCAAAAAAGTAAATGCACAAATTACAGGTCAGACAAATTTAATCCGACTGGATGCTGAAAATAGATATGAAAGAATCTTTGTTACTAGATGCTTTCGATTAGATATTATAATCTTTTAAAAAAATCTTATGTGCTTTACCACTTTCTTTTTGAATAACTAAAGCACTGAAATAACCATGAATTTGTGATTTTCATCATCTAAAAAAAAACATTGGACAACATATTTTCGTATAAGATTCACCAAGAGTTAATGAGAATTTAAAAAGTAAATTATAAAGATCTTCCAAAAAGTAGCATAAAAAAGTATGACATACAGTATTCGATTGATTTTTTTGTATATTCATGCGATTAATCAAAATTAGATTTATAGTTTCATATAAATCTAGAATTTTTGTCTACTTTTATTCATAAAACAAATGAATAGTATCAATCCATATTCAATTCATTTAAATGGTTGTTTGTTTAATCCTTTATCCCTTGTTGGGCCGTCTGTGACCAATTCATAGAAACTATTCATTTAGAGTATTTAAAGCAACGGATCGAGACAATTTCCAAACATGGTGTAGAAACTTCAAGCAGGTAGAAATTCGAAAAAAAATTAAACTTATTTTCATCACTCCTTGACTAAGATCTATAAGCTGGATAACAGTGTGTTTTCAAACAGTAAAAAAAATCCATTTGTTTTTTCTTTTATGTCCCCACATACGCTGATAATTCTGGTGTTGTTAAGGTTGATATATACTGTCACCGTATAATCTATTTGTAGAGTTGTTTTTTTTTCAAAATTTGTTGATTAAAGATGTGAAAGCAGCATTTTTTATAACAAACTGCGTCATTTTTTATTCATTCATAGTGATTAACATGAAATATAGTTTTTCTACAGTTATTTTGTTTTCGATATACATTCATAAATAACACGATCTTCATGCTAAATATTTTAATAGAACTAATAGCCAATCAAAAAGCATTTCATGACCGTCTTAAAATAACTTCTTATCAATAAAAATAGAAACTTGCAGCTTCTTTTAAGATCTGTCTTCTGAGCAAGACTTTAACAATGAGAATGGATGATTACGTATCGCAATTCTGAACTAGGGATTCTACTGTATAAAAATGAAATGAAGATTAACAATTCTGACAAGATTCTGAATATGAAAGATTTGGTTGTCACTCGAAAAGAGCAGTCTTTGCAAGTATCTAACCATATATCATACCCCAAAAATGACTTAATTTTCAAAAACTAGTTCTACTGATATCATAATTTGTTGTTGCATATATTATTCCAATGGTTTCCTCAATACAGTAACTTTACTGGATTAGTATTAGGAAATAAGGAGTTCACATGAAAAAAACTTTAATTCTGAGCAAATTTTGCATATTTATACGCTCAAAACTACATCGATGATTCATAACGAACTATTCGTGATAGATGAACCTAGACTTGATACAATTTATGTATTTTTTGAACAGAAACAGATATAAACTTGGGATTCATATAGAACAACAAATCTGAATCACATGGATCGAATGAACATACTGGCAAAAATTTAAAAAAAGGCTGTTCGCCAAATCTTTTAAACTACTTTTTAAATTCTCATTAAGTATCAATGAATCTGATACGAATATTATCCATTGGACTGCTCTTTTAAATGATAAAAATCATAAATTGATGACTATTTTAATTCTACAGTTATTCAAAAAGAAAGTGATGAAGTACATTATATTGTTCAACAGATGATAATAATGAATGTTCAATAACACTCGCAAACAAAAAAAGACAGATATTTCATTTGAACATATATGATTGTAAGATACTTTGAAAAAAAATCTGGTCTTATTTAAATCTAAGCTTAATAATAATATGTCTTTTTCTCTATAACTATGGTTTGTTAATTTTATTTGAATTAATTCCTCGTCGTGTTATCAAATACACAGCAAAAGTGCCAAGCCAATGCCCTCCTTCATAATGACTTTCATCGATAGCAGTTAAACCAGCTTGAGCATTTCTTTGGCTTAATTGATACAATTGATTTCGTTGTTCAGTATTTTCTGGCAATGCTTCAGCTATTCCTTCTAACATCCATGCTCGACTAAGACATAATCCAGCTAAATGAATTAATTTTGGATCAGTTGGATCAGTAATTGATGGTGGTTCGAGACTTGATGGTAAATTTGTAAGAGGTAAATAATCATTAAACCATTGTAAAAATTCATGATTATTCTTGCACATAACACGTCGCATTAAATCAGCTTCAGCAAGACCAGCCGATAGGAAATCTTCACCTGATGGTTCATAAGTAAATGGATAGAGTTTGTCAGAAGAGAAGAATCTCAATGAATGTTGTTCAATAAGTTTTGCAAATATTGAATTGTTTACATGACGAGCATAATCAAGAGATAGACCAAGAGCAAAAGCTGTTTGACTATGTTCACCACTACGAACAGGATATGATAATTTTGGAAGCCACGAAGATAAACGATTGACGACAATTAATTCAAGTGAACGCATATTTTCACGCCATTCAACTATTTCTTCAGAACTCTATAAAAACAAAAAAAATATTCTTTTTATTTTTATTTAAACAACAGCAAACTTCTTTTTCTTCTTGTGCCCATTCATCTAGTTCCATAACCAATTGTAATAACCATGCTAAACCATAAGGTCGTTCGAATGATTGACGTTGCTCACTACTTAAATATGTTACTTCACCTTGAAGTTTTTCTTTTGTTAAACTTTGTCTAAGTGCTTGACGACATTCACAAGTAAGATTTTTATCAATACGACCAAGACGAGTTAAAAGCCAATGTCCATGAACAGCTGAATGCCAATCAAAACAACCAAAAAATACAGGTGTTAAATGACGTGGAGCTTGAACATCTGCATCGGATGTAAGAACATGAGCAATTTTGTTTGGATATTCACGATGAATACATGAAAGAGCAAGAGAAGCAAAACGGCGACGTAATGATGATAAATCTACATAATAATAAGACTTTTATTAAAAAATCCTTTTTTTACGTTTAATTAAAACTCATTATAAGTGATGTTGAAATATCATACAAGATTATAATACATTTTGGTTTCAAAAACCACAGATCAATGAAAACGAAATGCTTCTACTCGAACAACAAAGAAAATTAACATTCATTTTCATAATTATTTTTATTTTTACTCGGATCTTATTTTGAATCTATTTTTGACTAACTTATTGTATAATATTAAAGAAACATAAAATATATTTTACTTGTTGTCATACTTATATTGTTATCATTTTCGTCAGTAGTTGTCATTATAGTCGTTGATGGTGAACTGATTACGTTGACTACCATGCAAATAAGAAAGAGAAAAAAAGAAACGTGTTTGGTGTTTGATGTCATCGTATCAAAATAGAATGGTATGTGTGAAGAATAAGAACAAAGAATAAAGGCGCTGATAGTCAGGCAATCTTACATATATATATATATTTTATTCGGTTGTTGATATTAATCTTTTAATCATAAGAAAAGTTTATCAAATACATACATAAAATCAAGAAGTGATCTTGATGTTTCTAATTAGATCGATTCAATTCATTTCATATTGTTGTTTTCTGGTAGTTGAGCACTGTCACGACCACAGAATAAGACTATAAATAAAACCTCTAACATATGTTCCTGTTAAAGTTTTCTTCCTACAACACTGTGCTTTGTTAAACGATAAGATCCATATAAGAGTTATATCAGCAGTGACCTGCATAGAATGTTAGACTGTGCAAGAATAGCTAAATTTCTATCATTGTCTGCTATTTTGATAATTATATAAAAAATATCTATTTTTTTATGCCAGTTGATCAACATACGAGTTCTTAGTAAAAACAATATATGTAATGTAACTTTTGATGGTAGAAACGATCTCTATTCTGTAAGACTGTTAATGAAGCTGTGATGAATCTTGTCAATTTAAAGAAAACAGAATTCAATTTTTGTAATATCATTGTTTTGAACTAGATTAACGAAAAAGAAAAAAAGAAAGAATGCTAGTTTTTAACTAACGATGTTATTTTGTATTGATTGGCCACATGTTTTTTTTTTTTGGTCAATCACAAGATAGAATTCTTTTCAAAGATGGTTATTTTTCATTTCTTCTCTTATTTACATCAACCATAATTCATTTATGTTTACAAACATATCATCGAATCCATTACATACTAAATAATTAATTTTTGAAATCGTTAAGTTTGATAGATGAGCGTTACAATCACTATTGTTCAGTAGTAGAACATAGTTATTACTCAAACATTCTACATGAAAGATGAATTGTAGATAGACATCTACTGATAATGGAAACCTGTCAAATGATCGATTACTTTCAAGATAAATCTTACCCTATTGGGTACACTTCAATGAAGCTAAAGAAAACTTCTAAGAATCCGTATCTACAGATCCTTCCTCTTGAGTGATGGTGACTTCAGTGAGTTTTTTCAACAAAATGTAATTGTCCACTAAAGATCACCTTGAAAATCGACTTTTGAGTTTCACCTTTCCACAATTCAAGTTCTCCACGGGACTAGTTCATTGTGAAAATGTTATACTTTAATAATATCTTCCATTCTCAGACAAAAATATAGAAAATTCTCTTATAGGAAAAAAATCACCTTTGTTTTTATATTGGAATTTCAGGAGAGCAGTTATTGCAAAATTTGATATTTTTACAATGAATTGGAACTGTTGAAGATTCTATCCATAAAAACTTAAAATTTGAAAATGGACAGTCTACTTTAAGGCTGCTGAGACGGAGCACAGTAATTTATTGAAAAACTCATTACAGATTGTTATTGTTGAAGAAGAAATATCCATAAACACGAATATGTTTAGGGTTTTTTAAGTCTCAATAGGTTCTACGTAATAAAGTAAGTCTCATCTCCAAAATAACTTATCATTCAATGAAGTTTCTTCGTGTGTAAAATCTGTAGGCTCCTTGAAAATACCGAATAACATCACGAAAGATCAGAAAAGAACAAGAAAAAAAAAGATGCCTAAAGGGAGAAAGAAAATGTTTCCCTACTGACTATAAATAAAAGTTCGTACGTTTTTCTTCAAAAGAAGAAAAAGAAAAGGGGACTTTGTTTCGATATGATATTGAACTGATTACGCAGGTCAAATTTTTTTGTATACAATTCGATCAAAGAAAATCGNAATTCGGTCGGTTACTTTCGGTTCGGTTGAAAGCTTTTTAAAATTCGGTCGGTTACGTTCGGTTCGGTTAGAGATTTTTCCGGTTACGGTCGGTTCGGTTGGAAACTTTTTAAAATTCGGTCGGTTACGTTCGGTTCGGTTAGAGATTTTTTCGGTTACGGTCGGTTCGGTTAGGAAAAAAGGCAACCGAATCCCATCTCTGATGAGTAGCAGACTGTGTGAAGCAGAAAAAACAAATATTTTTCAAGCATTTTCATCTTATAACAAATTAGATTAATGCTTTCTCTCGTTTGAAACGTTTCTTCCTTCTTACTGCTTCTAATATAATGCTAATAACCGAAATCAATAGTTTCAAATGATAATATATGTTATGTGAAGTCATAGATTGATTTATAAAATCATGACTGGTTTCTTGATTCAACAAGTCAAAAATTTCTTTGATTTTTTTTCATAAAAAAGTGAGCAAAACTAAATACTACATACTATATAGTAAGATTAATTACTGCTCTTCATATTCTTGATCTATGACTAAAAATAAATAGCAATGCTAAAAATCCTAAAATATTAACTTAATCTAATATTCTCTATAAAATGCTGATTGTTCATGATGAATTTCTTTTCAACGTAACATCTTTTTTAAAACGTTATCATTCTGTTTTCTTACGTATTTTTTCATATAATTCCAGAATATGATAAAATTGTTTAAAAAATGAGATTATGTAGAAGGGGAAATAAAGTTTGATATCTTGTTAAAAATTTTTTGGTGTACAAAGCAATCGAATGAGTAAATTTTCTAAATTATATTTTAGTTTATATAGGTAAATAGAAAATTGAGTCGAATTCAATATAATAAATATAATAAATTAATCAACATCTAAATACATTAATGAGTGAAACAACAAATAAAATATGTAGAACCAATTATATTATGATTCACATTGATTCAGATGCTATTGAAAACAATTGTACAACTACTCTAATTCTAATGCATCAAGAGCAGAATCCATTTATATGTTATTTAAATTTCGAAATATGATGATATAAATATGAACATTGTTACATGAATTAACAAATAAATGAACATCAACAAAAAGCAATGTAAATTATTTTTCAAAAACGAAAAATTGAATCTATTCGGTCTTTCATGGACATGACAATAAAAAAAGTCATCGTCTATCAATGCTATAGTGTACAAAAACAATGTTAGTAATGAATCGTTGTATTAGTTTTCTTTTACATACTCTATAGGATACAATTAAGTGTCAAAATATTTTAATTTGGCTGTCTTGACATTGTTATTACTAAATCTAGGTTACAAGCTAAAGTGCAAGCAAGACCAAGACCATAAACCAAACTTCGCCATGGTTGCAATGCCATAATATATGCTACAGCATAACAGATACGAGCAACTAGATAAATCAAACCATACACAATTGTTCTTATACTATCATTAGACATTCTGTCAGAGAAGACAGCGGTTGCTAATAGAAGAATTAAAAAATACGTGTCATTTTCTGTATCATTGCCGATGGTTTTATTGACACGTACGTCTTTAGTAAATTCGATATGGGTAGTTTCTGTCATCGAAGTATCCACCTGACCTCTCTTCAAAATTCTGTCTTCGGGAACTCGAGAATCTGGTGGAAATGGTCTATCACGTCCTGCTATGCCAGCGACAACCAACATTGCAATGCGCCGAATAACCATCATCAGCATAAACCATGCAAACACAGTGCCTGATTGAATAGTGTTGACATTAACCATAGTAAATGATGATTGTGATATAACTAATGGCAATTCACGCAGTACAAAAGACCAAGTTGTGTGTGTATGTTATTGGAGATATGTACTATAAAATATAAATTTCTATTCTATTTATCCTTGTTTGTTATCTTATCGATTGCAAATATTGTATAATAATCTGAGTTGAAGTACCAATTGACGTGCCCGTTTTTTTTTCTTTTAAAAGAAATGTTACGATAACTCATGACAACGATTTTCATAGAAGAAAAAGCAGCGTACACATCGAACATTTAGTTCTGCACATGAAAGAAATAATTTGAGACAATGCAAATTTAATACATAATTACAAATAAAAAACGACGTCTGTCAAAAGAAACCTTGATATCATTTTGTTCGTACTCATTTATGTGCTCAAAAAAAACTTATTCGTGACCTTTACTTTGAAACT
Source organism: Rotaria sp. Silwood2 (assembly GCA_905329745.1). Taxonomy (NCBI): domain Eukaryota; kingdom Metazoa; phylum Rotifera; class Eurotatoria; order Philodinida; family Philodinidae; genus Rotaria; species Rotaria sp. Silwood2. The sequence continues at coordinate 356,328 of CAJNSZ010000063.1, read as the reverse complement.
AGGAGCTTTTCATTTCTAAATCTTCTCATTTTCCAAATTATATTTCTTGTTCTATTTTCTAAGGATAGTATTATTATTTTAAAATTCAATTGCATAATTTCAAATGACCAGAAGGAAGTATTTTATTTACAATTCATAATGCTATTTAAGTATGATCCAGTGCCTACTGAACACCTCGATGTCGAAGATGAAATAACCAATTTGATATAGCCAGATGGTTAAGTACTAAATTTGATTGCAGTTAGTACTAATCTCTTTTCAGCAATTCTCAAAACTCTCACACGATATTCAATAGCTATTCTAAAATATTTTATGCGTTCCAACTTATTGCCGATAATATGGTAACACATTACAATTTGTAGATGATTTTCTCCACAGGCTGCCTGAAAGATCGCCAAAACTCTCCTGTATGATTGAATAACTCACCTTCGTCTATTTTCCAATCCTACACAGATTTTCTCGAACCAAATTAAGATTACAAAGCATAGGATGATCTATTGGTTCGTTAATTTCATATAATTTTAGTGCCTGATCATATCGTCAAGTACATTCTTCATGTTGGCCAACATGTAACGTTGTATGACTAATATTTTGACAGTAGGGAGCACAATTGGTATCATTTGTGAAAGCTTGATAATGCTGGGTTCTAACATTAGTTCTGAGAATTATTTTTATTTAGGTATTTTGAGGCTTAATATCCAGTCAGAAGATGGGTGTAAGCGTGAGTATGTGAATCTGAGGCTACATGGCTATCCTCATTATGCCTATACCCATCTCATCTATATCTGAAAATATATGTGAATTCCACAAAAGAATTTAGAATTGGAACAGAGCAAAGAATGAGAAAATGAACAGTACCTCTACACAAAGTTTGAAGTTAAACGAGGCTCACTTGCAACAAGTCTTTTTTCAAAACCGTTCTTATATAATATCATAATTAATTCATGAAATTATTTGAGTGTTATAAATAGAAAACAACTCACTTTTTCCTAAGTTGAATGATTCAACGAAAAGTAGATCTGTTAATCATAAACTTCCTATAAATATAATTGGCGACACAGATTTCTAATCAACGATAGGGGACAAAAACTCATTTCTTCTATTGGTGGTGTCGAGTACATACAAAAAAAATGTAAAATGCACACTTGTTACAACGTAGAACAATATTAACATATATTATATTCGACAATAATGTGTTTATTTCGTGTTTATTTAATAAAAAGGAAAAAAGTAAAAGAGATATACTTTAAAATGAGTACTGTTAATACTGCGCCATTTCAATCATTTCTGCTGGCTGCTCTGAACTTTTATGTACTTGAGAAGTTTCCGATACAAATAAATTGATTTTCGCCGGTTCCATACTTGAACATGCGACGACTTGACTGTATTCGGGAGCTTGTTGAAGTTGAGAGTCAGCTTTATTTCGATCACAAATCATTATATGTACCTTAGATAGATTATGTTTATTTCTTGCAATATCAGGATGATTAGCAGGTAAAATTTTTTCATTGATGTCAAAAGCTTGTTGATAAGCGTTCAAAGCTAAATTCAACTGACGTTGATGCAAATAAAAATTACCAAGATTATTAAGTAGGATTGCTTTGTTTGGATGATTAGGTGGTAAACTACATTCATAGATATATTCTGCACGTTTAAAACAAGAAAGAGCTTTTTCATATTGTTCTCGTTCACAATAAATATTAGCAAGATTAATGAGTGTTCCACCAACATCTGGATGATGTTCTTGAATAGTTTTTGCATATAATTTCAGAGCACATTCAAAAGAATCAATAGCTTGTTGAACATTATTCTGTTCCATATGAACAATACCAATAGCATTCATTGCTTTAGCTGCACTTGTCAAACGAGATGGTCGAGCTTCTGAATGTGTTTCATAAGCTTGTTTAAGAAACTCGAGTGCACGTTCGTAGTCACCTTTTAATCGATAAATTCGACCCATATGATAATAGATACACGAAATTTCTTCATCATTTGGAATCGATGAATGTAGAATTGTATTAAAATATTTTTCTGCTCTATCATAATCACCCATTTCAATAAGTAAATGACCAAGCACTAATATAATATTAGATTCAGCCATTTTGGATGTCTGATATTTAATATATTCGGAAGTAACTTCAAAACCTTCATCTGTCGCATTAACTTTTACTAACCATAAGTTTTCTTTAGCATTATATACACACGAGTTTATTTTAAAGACAGCTCCTAGAACAAAACACAATTGATTGTATCATAAAAAATTACTTTCGTTGAAAAATATTTTAATAAATTGAAAAGAAAAACGAAATTTAGATTTACCTAAATCAAAAAGTATTTCATTTTGGTCTGAAAATTTATTATATTCAGAAATATCGGCAAGAGTTATTGATGTAACATGATTTAAGTCTACAGTATATTCAAATAAAACTTTTTCTTCATCAGATTGCATTGATTGCTTCATAACAAAATCATAGGCTAAACGACGTTGACGTGTCGTTGACAAATATCCATGAGTAAAAATTAAATTACCAATATTACGTTCGAAATTTTTTATTCCTTCTCGTGTTGTTTTAAAACCACTATATAATTGAATAGGAGATGAAGAATTTTGTTTTTTAAATTTAGTAAATTCTTTTTCTAATTGTTTTGATAAATCCTTGATATAAAAATGAAAACAGCATAAAGAACTTATATTTTTCGTACAAAGAGCTTTATTAATTAATCGATAAATAAATGAATTATTTATATACCATTGAAGTGCTTCATGTGGCTTATAATCATGTTCAAAATGAACTATTTCTTCTAATACTTTTGGATTGTCTGCGTAATAATTACGATATTTTGAAGCCATTAGTTTTTTAGCTTCGGATTTCTTCGGTAATTTCCTAAAAGCAACTTTAAAAAGTTCAAAGAAGAGAAAAGTGCCAACTTCTTGAGTTAGATCAATTTTTTCCGTTTTTATTTGATTATAAATAGAAAAGGTTGTCATTTGATTATTGATTTGTCGACGAATATGTTTTATTTCATCAATAAGTTGTTGTTCAGTAGGACAAAGAGCTGTAACACGTGGCGAAAGTTCTTTAGATGTTTCAGATGTATAAAGAAAAAGACTATCGACTTGTTTTAATGCTTCCAGAATATTAAGAAGATGATCAGAAAGATAATCAACAATCAACCAGACTTTTTCTTCAAAGATTGATTCGATATATGCCAGAGCCTCATCTTGATCGTTAAAGACCTTCAAAGAAAATAGATTAAAATTCGTCCTTTGCTTTCATAATAAATACTGTTTAAAAATTATTGAAAAAAAGAATGATACAGAAACTGAAATAGTATAATCAATCAGGACATTTAAGATAATTATATTTCTAAATTTTATCTTCGAATCTATTGAAAAAAAATCAAGTGAAAAAATTCATTGAAAATCAATAATATCTGACATGTAAAAAGTTTTATACAGCTATTGTGATCATACCTGAATATAATCATTAATAGATCGAATAGCCGCAATAAGTGATTGCGTTTTCGTATTGTTTGTATCCTTACTTAACCAAACAATTGTAACATCCTCTTCATTCTTGTCTGTTCGTTTCTGATAATTAGTAACTATTTCATTGTTTTGTACAGTTGATTGTGTAATCTGTCTTTCATATGGAGATCCATTCCGGAATGAATGTATAGCAGTCTTTACCTTTGTAAACATATTTTTATATTTAATGAAAAATGAAAAATACGTATAGTTAATATCGATGACATACACGCATAAGACATGCTCCACTGCATAAATATTATACGCCTGTATAAATCATCATTTCTATCAAACAGAACTAAAAATAGTGCTCTCTTTTTTTCTTTTTTTTCTAATTAACAAAAAAGAAAAACAATAACATAAAGATGTAAAGACACTTAACATATCCATTGACTCGATTATATGACTTATCACACGTTTCATAAGGGTCAGCTAATATTTTGTTAGTTTATTGGTTACTTTTAAACCATATTGTTAGTTGACATAAATTATTATTTTATTTTTCACATTAGAATTAATAAGCTTATGCATATTCGTAAGTATTCAATATAATAAATATATATATATATATATGTATTTATATTTATGTCAGTTTTTTGTATAATAAAAGCGACAATGTCACGCTTTTTAGACTAATAAAATCTGATAGTTTGATAATCTTATGTAAAAGTTGCAACTTTCTTCAAATATTTTAACAAGAGAAAATCTCATATATAATACTAGGAAAGATTTTTTGTTTGTTCAATATATTTCATTATGATCGAAAAAGTGTTCGAGATATCAAAGTTTGTAATATTTTTTACAAGATATTGAATAAATTAACTGTCAATATAATTCAATTTGGTCAACGTGACATTGTAATAACGAAATATAAATTACAAACTAAAAGTACAAGCCAGATCAAGATAAAATGCTAAGGTTGTCCACAATTGTAATACTATCATATATGCCACAGTATAAAATATACGACAAAATAAATAAATAACATCAGAAACAATTATTCTTGTACAGTTGACATTTATACTGTCTCAGAAAAACTGCAGTTGCCAATAGAAGAATGAAAAAATGTGCATAATTTTCTGAATCATTACCAATTGTTTTGTCAACACGTATGTCTTTAGTAAAGTTAGTATGGATAGTTGTTGTCATCGATGGTTCTACACGAATCGTTCTCAGTATTTTGTTTTCAGGAACTCAAGAATATCTCGTGGGAAAGATATGTTATATCCTGAAATGCTGACAATAATCGCCATTACAATACGTCGAATGATCATCACTAATATCAACTATGCAAACACAGTATCTGATTGAATAGTATTAACATTGACCATAATAATAAAAGAAAATACAGAATAAAAGTTAATTTGATTATTAACGAATTTTATTAGAGAGCAATATGATAATATGAATTGTAGTGGTAGCCGTAGACAATAGTGATATGCAATTTTATTAGTTTTTTTTTTTTCTACCCGAAAAAATCTTCTTTTTCTGTTTTTTTCCTTCAATATTCCTTTGACAATGGCTTTTATCAAACGAAAATAAACTGACACACATAAAGTTTGTTTCCAATCATACAGAAAACTAGTTCTAAATTTCATTAAGCTGACATACATGTCGTGTAGTAAATAATAATCACCGGATATTTCACATAAAAACAAAAGCGATTATTATTGTTTTCACAACTATTACTGTCCCAAAAGTTAAATATTGTTTGTCTATGTCTTAAAAGCATATTTCTATACCAAATAAAATATTCATTGTGAGAATCTGTATATAGACTCTCGAAAGAAGACGACTTCATGGAAACAAAAATGTATTAGCTCAATATTTGTTTTATTTTGCATTAGAATGAATGATAAAAAAATTCATTTTTACAAACGTCTTATTCTTTTCCTATGAATTTTTATGGTGAAGAAAAGTTGAAGAAATATTTTATGTTAAAAATCTCTTCATCAGAATTAAAAGAATAATCAAAGTTAGATGTGAAATAGTCGATCAGCAAATATTTTGCATCAAAGAATACATGAAAAATGATATAACACTTTAACTAACGAATTCCTTTGTACGTCTAGAATTGATCATTGATTTTTGCTAATGAAATTTTTAAACAATAAACATTAAAAATATAATAATAGAAACGTTTTTTTATTTTAATGAAATTAAAGAAATTCTTTGACCAACATCCATATCAGTTTCTCTTTTTTTTTAAAACCTACCATGACAATTGTTATATTTAACATTTTTCAATGGTACTTCAATCAGAAGTTGCTAAAATGCATCCTTTACAAGTCTCCTTCAAATACTAAAAGATAAAACTTTATAATTAATTTCATTTACAAACATGTTCATGTGAAATAGAGAGACGATCAGTGTTCCGAATGACAAATATAGACTATCAATTATATTAAATCCTAATCACGTTATACAGACTCGAGAAAAAAAATCGAAGAATATATTTTCTCAAGAACTATTTTTATAACGTGTTTATTTTTCTTTTGTGTCTAAAAAACATAGTATGCGTCTATTAAGCGATCAGTGAGCAATGATATGTCAATAAAATAACAAAACAAGGAAAAGAAGACAGAATCATTTACTTCTGATTTAAATGCGTCATATATAGACAAATGAATCAGAATAAAACATGTAAATTTCAATAGTACTCATTAAGAAGGAACACAATTATCTGAATACCGGATGTCAAAAAGTATATACATTTTTTTTACCCTGTCTGCATCTCGAGACAAAAAAATGATAAAAGCTTGATCTTCTGCTCCAAAGCTGCACTATGGAGTTTTCTACAAACTTTTAATAATCTTATGTTGAAACAATATGACTGAACATTTTTATTGGCTAGTTAATATAATTCTATCAACTACATTTACTTCTCACAGTTACTCTTTACTATGAATTTTTTATAGTAAAAAAACAAAGAGCACTTGAAAAACTAAGTTTCAAATATAAAGTACTCCGGTAGAATTTGTCAAAAGCATTTGATTGTAATCTATTTTTGTTAAATAGGACTGGCTTCTCTGAACTGCTTTCACGATAATAAAAGAAAGAAAATATCATTATTTTTAATAAATAGCTCTGTGGAAAACTTTGTCTAATACGAAGAATAAATATTCGAAAATTTTCTGCCTATATGTACAATTAGCAGCGGTTTTCAAGACCTATTTAGCAGTCAATTTCAGTTTCAAAATTCAATATTTGTTCATATGAAATAAATACATGAGTAGAAACGGTGTGTCAGACGTAGACACAGTTCATACAATCACATGATTTTATCTATCAAAACGTTCATTCGTATTGTTTTAAATTATAGTTGATTGACATTTGAAGAGTATTTGACAACATATATTTTGATAAAACATCAAGACTTGGAAGAATATCCCTGTCTTTCGACTTCCTTGCAATATGGATTACTGTATAACGGCACATTAATTGGCTAAATATCTCCTCTACAGTTAATACGAGCTGTAGTTCTGAATAGAAGTTCTGATCTGATGTAGGGTTCTTGTGTTCAGTTACTTCAGTGCCACATACACACTTACGAATCATATACTAACCACAAGAGCCAGTGTACGTGACAGTGTAATCAGAATGCCGCCGAACGGCTGACTCGGGAAAAATAACCAATATTGGTTTGTCTAGGGTCATTTCATAACTGGTGGTATTTACTGAGGATTGAATATACGACCTCATAGACAAAATCAAAAGCACACAAGCATTGTGAAACATTTAGGATTTACAAATGGGTGACTATTGTTAATTATAGTTGACAAAAGATAGCAACATGTAGATAATCACCAGACTATCTATTCAAGATTGTGTTGTGTAGAAGTTGATTACGATTTCATGGTAGAATAAAAATATCAAATATTTATAAAATAACAGCGAACATTATGATGAATTTCGGAAAAATAATGAATTAAAACTTCCCTTCAATATATTTTAATAAACCATAGATTTAAACATTTCGATTAACTGAATCAAGTTATGATAATGTCAAAAAACAAGTTCAATTGTCAACTAATAAGCAATGCACAAGTCTCTGGAAAAATATCAAACCCTATTACATCATATTCCAAATTCTAATAAAAAATTCACCTAAATGTAGCGAATCAAAAGTTCAACAGATTTCAGCTTTGGTAAAATTGTTTAGATCTGTTCTTGACTCTTTAATAATAAAGAAATTGGATATTGAAATTTTTTGTAAAATAGACTTTTGCAAGAACGATAATCAGTTTGTAATGACATCAGCTATAATCTTCAAAAATCATACATGAATTAAAATTTTTGTGGGTTATTTATTTGAAATATGCTAGATCATAGATACTTAATAGAATAAAATACTTCAAAAACTATTTTGTTATTGTTATAAAAACGATCAGGTAGTAAGAACGACTAAATTAGAGTTTATTTAAGAAATAGCTATATTGCGTTAGAAAAACCAAGAGTAAATTAAACTATCAATAGACGGTTAAAAAGAGCATTCTTGACGCCACAAAAATCATCATTAAACGTTTTTTTTTTTCATTTTCACTTCTAAAATTAAAAAGAGTTTAACCGAAAATACAAAAATGATGTTGTTCGATGGTGAAGTTGCAAGACATTTTTTTCAGATGTTTGCTTCTTTAGCGCTTCCTCCTTCTTAGATTCATTCTAGAAAAATGTCTATTAAAAAATTTCTAGGTCAGACGCTACTCTTTCTACTAAAAAGAATTCATTAGTTTAAAAGTCGACAGCACAGTCTAACAGAGTTTGACATTTTTTCCAAGATTTTTGTACCGCTTATTACTTGTAAAATAGATAGCTTTCTAAAAATTTGTTTTTTTTTTTACTAAGTCATACTAAATAAAATATGCTTGGATTCATTGAGGAAACTTTATATAATCTAAACATGACTAATCTACATTGTACTTTTAGAGCGGAAAATTTATCCTTATACGGAATATCATATTGAATATTATTTTCTCAATAAAAGATGCTTGTTTTCTTCAGTAAAGATAACTGGATTTAATTGAAAAACGGTACTGATCTAAATCTGTTTCTCGTTCTATAACTGATATTCAAGTAAATAATTTATTATTAGACATGTGTATTCAAATGGATTCAATTAAGGAACCTATTTACGCATCTTTTATCCTTTAGAGAATTTATTTTTCGTAATTTGAAAGCGACATAAATCTGATTATGCATTAAAAAAAATGATTTTTTCCTTCTCAATAAAAGTACTAGAATTTACTAGCTGTTTCCATTTTTATGGAAAACAACATAAAAATATGTCATGACAGATAGACGTCACGCAGCTCTAATGCTTAATTCAACTATAAAAAAGGAAATAAATTAAAGGGATGTGTAATGATGTTGATGAATAAGACAGTGTTAGACAAACTCATCTGAATAGGTATCATTATAATAATTTTCCATACAATATTCATTTGAAATTCTTCCGCTTAGATAACTTTTTCTGGTAAAACAATATATATATATATATAAACGAATATATGTGCCTTGACTATTATCAATATAGTCATGAAAATAGATAATTTGCAAAGCATAAACTAGAAAAAAAACAAGAAAATAATGATGAAGGATCACATTTAATTCATTACGATTGTAGATACAGTTTCATTTGTTTTGTATTTAACTATTACAACGATGAACACATCTGACATCGAAACATCTGATTACAAAACATTTTTACTTAATCGAATCAAATTTTCGCTAATACTCTTTCTACAAATTCCAGCGTTGGTTCTCTCTTTTGTCTTATTTACCTTTCTTAAGAAGAATCATCAAGCTAAAAAGGCTCCACAAAATTATGCATTACTAATTCTACTCTCGGTAAATTTTATTCAACTATCATTCACTTTACCACTCAATCTTAATTTCTATTATCATGACAATGTTACTCCAGCTACACCAGCCTATTGTACGGGATGGGTTTATCTTGAATTCACATTATGTTCAATAAGTGAATACCTTATGGCCACTATATCTGTTCAACGTCACATGCTTGTTTTTAATAGATATGTTCTACAAATTCGTCGGATGCGTATTCTGCTTCATCATTTGCCACTTTATTTGTCTATTATCTATCCTATGACATTCTATTTTTTCGCAGTAATTATGTATCCATGTGACGGTACTCAATGGGATTACACTAGCAATATCTGTGGTCCAGCTGTTTGTTATCTTGTGTATGATAAAGTTTTAGGCACACTTGATTGGTCAATCAATAATGGTTTGCCTATGGTGATCATTGGATTAGCTAATATTGTGCTAATTGTGAGAGTAGTTAAACAAAAACGTGAACAACAACGACGATTGTCATGGAAAAAACAGCGACGTTTGACATTACAATTATTCTGTATTTCAAGTCTTTATTTAGTCGCCTGGGCACCATGTCTTATTGTAGCACTTGTACAAATACTTGGCTATCCAACCTTTCTTGCACAAATTCAAATCGACTATTTACTCTTTCTTATCTCTTTCATAATTCTTTTTCTTCCTTGGATATATCTCGGTTTATTACCTGGTCTATTTGTATGGATCAAGACATTATGTCGTCATGGACCACCACAGAATACTATAGGAACTATAGCACAAACTCAATTGATAACAAGAACACGAGTCGGTATAATACATTAGATAGAGATAGTTTAAGAAGACGTCGGCAAACATTTTTATATACCATATATACATATCATTTGACGTAACTTTTATCATTTACTTATTCTACTTTGCATGTTGTTTCCAATGTACTGTTGGTTGTCTCTTTCATAATTAGTTGTGTATATAATCGAACTGCAATTTTTCTCGATATCTGCTGTACTTTTTGAAAATGTTAATAAATATTTCTGCATAGTAGTAAACACAACTTGCTGAGAGAGCAATATGCTAAATTTATTAGAAGATTTTACCTTAATTATTAAATTAAGAAATTGAAATTTTATCTAATAATAGTTAATCAGAAGTAGGCATCATTTTCAGGATTCTCAGATGAAAATTGATAAAGATGAAAGCTAAAATGATTTCTTTATCTTTGTAATCGTGAAACAATATTCGAACAGGTCGCGACTTTCTGAGTAACATTTTCGAATATTCATAATTAAAAAATGAATCTAATTGAAAATTCCTTATAAACAGTTGTCTGATTGATTAAAATAAAAGATATAGAGTCTTACTTAATAGAAAGGATTTCAATTTTTTAGAATACATAAAAATATTTACTTAAATTTTAATATTTTATTTTTGTTCGGATACTTCACTGTTACAGACGATCTAATCTCTCTTCTCCTAGACAAAAAGAACAATAGATTTGTCAAAAATAACAATAAAAAATATTTTGTTATTTCAAATAGCTTATAAATCATTGAAAATAAGCTAATTTTTTTGAGTTTCATTAAATCAACTTTCAAATTGTCGCTGTAGATAGAAAAGATCTTTCGTTGAATTATCAACAAAATTAACGAATAAAACTTGTTTTCGAAAAATATATTTTAACAAATAATTCAACTTTGTAAAATTGCAGACAAATTGCCTTCACTAACATCTATGCATTGACGATTTATGCTCATCAACGCTTACTGTCAACGAACTTGTATGAACCTTAGAATAAATATATCTACAGCAAAGATCATTAAATCAGTCTCATCAACACTAACATTCAGGTCCTTTCTTATGTTCTACACCAACAACCCACAGAAATATACAATCTACTCATTCAAATACTTTCTTAAGAATACTTATCTGAAAGCTACCATAAATTAGATATAAAATATAAAAGCAAGAAATCAATTTTAAAATAAGAAAAAAAAGGCATTGAAACATTCATCAATGTTTACAAAATGTTATTTGAACGTATTCATAAAATTTTAATAATACTGAAAAACAGCTATAGCTCATTTATTGTTAAGCGATTTAAAAAAAAACTTTTCATGAATATTGCATTAAAAACAACTGAAAAGAATAAAAACCAAGCATTTTCAATGTGAATATATTATCTGATTTCACAACTAATTTCAATCATTGACTCTAGAACACTAAGTTTATAAACTAAATGAGTAATATATGCTTGTTGATGTGAAATGTATTAACAGTATTGTGTTTCAATAACAAAGAATCCATTAATATATATATTGAAAAAAGTCTGAAAATGCAAAGACAAATCATATTAAATGGTAACTTTCGAACTAATGATTTGAAGAAAGTTATATTTTATATTTTTGTAAGTTATTTTCGACGTTATTTCTGCAGATTATTTGTTTAAAACATAAGAAAGATATTAAGTGTTTGTTATATTAACATAAATTATGAATAGCCACTCAATTTTACCTATCAAAATCAATAAGATAATAAATAAATAGAACGAATATTTTTTATTTATAATAGATAACAGTTGCTAAGATAAGAAAAAGAAGAAAAATACCGAATATAATAACATCAATAAATGGAATAACAGAAAAAGACTTCTGTCGTTGTTTTTTATTTTCTGGAAAATTTCTTTTAGCTTTAGACCAATAAAAATGTGTTTGACATCGAATACAAATCATTTCATCACAACCTCCATTTTTTTCAATAGGCACATAACATCCAGGACAACATGTAGTATATCTTTTTATCCATTCATCACTTTTCCCATGCCATTGTTGTTCGCATAAATAATCATTTAATAATTCATTACTTTCATATTTTAAAAGAATATCACATATAACTGACTGAGATAAATAAAGAGAACAATTCAATTCTGGACATGTTATACAACTAGTTAAACATGAATAAAGTTTTGATAGAATATGTTGATGAACACATGAATCACACACTTGACGTCTAGCATGTCTTTTTAATGATGAACAACAATAATTAGTAGAAAATAATTCAGGTGAACGATAGCATAAACATGCAGAACATAAAATTCGTATATTACTATTAAATTTTGAATAAGAAGATGTTTTGAGAACACCTAAAAAAATAGTTATAATTAATAATGAATAACAGAATAAACAACGACTTACCTATCGATGGATAACTCATATTTTTGTTTTAATCACAAGATAACGATTATTGACCGTTATACATTATTTTTCTATTCTTGTTTTTCTCAAAGTGACTTCTTCTTTATAGTGTTAACCTTGAAAATGTGTGTTTCTCTTTCTCTCTTCTCTTGTGTGATTATTCTATAAGCATTCGTTTGTATTGATATCGATTCGATAGAAGTGATGAAATAATTCAATAAATATCATTGTCGAGGGTAGCGATAGAGTTATTCCTTCATTTCATCCGAGACACCTGTTATTCAGTTTAAATATAGGTCATATCGATTCATTTTATTGAAAAAAAAAAAAAAAAAAGAGGACGACGATGAAATCGTCTTATTTGAACAAATCTAAGTTGAGATATGGCAAAGAAAAAAATGATAAAGATTATTTTTGTTTTTCGTACACTTAAAATGACTGACACATGAATTTAAACAATAAAATATCTTTCTCTTTGATAGGCAATCAAATACATCATCAATTTCAATGAGAATCTGATTTATTTTCTTTAGTTTTTCTGATTGATATATTCACATTTTCATAAAATCAAATAGTGTGATCAATAAAATCTTTAGAGAATGATGTTCGTATAGTTCTCATTCCAGCTAGATATCACAATTATTCAATGCAATGATTATAAGTTATTTTGATTAAATATGAAGAATATATGTAGAGCTATTCGGTGACAAATGCTTGGTTTATAATACATCTTTCAATTAAAATTGTACTTAACATGTAAAATAGTTCTAAAGTTGCTTTATCGAAAATAAGAAACAAATAAAAAATCTTTATATTTTGATGAAAAAATTCGAGCTTTTCACTATTGATAAAATAATATCTATATAGCACATATTCATAAGAAAACTATCAAAAGAAAATATTTTTATTTAGTATTATTCTTGTTTTTAATAAAGAGCAGAGAATCTTAGGTGAAATATGAAAAAATAATATTGAAGTTTTATTCAGTTATTTCTTGTGGTTTAAGGCTTTTACCATAAGTTGAAAAATGATATCTATGAATCAGTGATGAAATTTTATGGTTGAACGATAATAGTCTGAGGAAATAATCGAAAATAAAAAAACTTAAGCATATATTTTCTCTGGGCTGAAAAGAACAAGTAGCTTTTTTCTTCTAATTTATCAACGCTTACGAGCTTTTATCGAAGTTCATGTTGGTGCTACAAAGCAATATAGTGAAGCCTTCTTATAGTGAGCATCCTTGAGACTTTCTCAAAAAAACAAGAACGTTCTTCTAGATAACTGTAGAACAACAATGAATCAGATAATTCGTCTTTGATATAGGTCTGTTTTCAAAATGTCATCCAATAGTTATTGAAAATCAAAAACAAGAATTTCTAGTTTAGGCTGTTCCATGAACGCAAGAATGCCTATTATCAAAATGATACCAAAAATTAAACGAATCAGTATAAGAATTGTCTTATTCGCATTACATTTAGCAAAAGAGATAATTTTTCAGTTCATTAGTAATCAACGATCATGATTTGAATAAAGATGATAATGAGCGTCAGACTTACTGTCACTCTTACAATTAGGTCTACTTTTCTTTCTTCGCTTCTTTCATTGTTTACACGAATGAGACTCTTGTAATACTCTCATTTCTAAAAATGAGATGACCTCTATACTATTCACCTGAAGTTTTTGCTTCATTTAGGAAGCTATGCACTAAAGATATAAAGGTTTCTTATAGTTTCCAATGATTCAGCCAAAATTGATTGGCTTTTCTCTGAAGAGATGTTTTTATCAATTTCGATTAGCTCCCATTAGCTGTTGATTAGCATTCCACTGGTTGAAAATACGAAAACAAAAATCGAAGTCAAAGAGCAAAATAGCTGTTGATGGTAAATGACCAATTCGAATCATTCTATCCAAACACTTATGAATGATATCGATTATAAAGAGACTCAATACCAGTGAAAATAACTCCATCAGGTCACGGCAAAGTATTCGCTATGTAAGATTTTACTGTATTTTCGACTTTTGCCTCATAAATAAGATCATGACAGTTGGCTGCGAAACCACGGTCTACTATTTGACGATTGTGGAAAGTGACAAAATTGTGAAGGTGCTTTTTTTGCCTCTTCTTCGTGCTTATTATTATATGTGCACATTGATATTCATCAATAATGAATATTTATTAGGGGGATTGGGGCAATGGAAACTTATTCGTTTCTCGAAAACTGGCATCATGTTCGAGCCTTCCCTCCCTCAGCACCATGTTTGTATAACTCTTTTCTGTTCTGCACGTCTCAAGCTACTCGTTCGTCGATGGACTATGTATTCTGCTCGCATACCAGAGTGGTTTGACTCGGCAAACCATTACTCATGACTCCTGTTATCTTTGGTCATGGTGTTATATGCTTCACGTTTGTGCTTTGCTTTAATTGCTTTTCATTCTTCATAAGTTACTCTTAATCAGCACTATGTCCCTTTAGGCTCTATCATGGGTAGAGGATTAAATAAATCGCAAAGAAGCAATATTGAATATTTATTATCAAACTCAAACATTTGCTGATAAATTACCTCGCTTAGAACATAAGCAATTCCATCATGTTTTACATTTTAATTGTTGAGGAATTCCGCTAACAGCCATAACCCTCTTTCAATCTTTGATTATGAAAGTATCAATTAAGCTCAAAATGTATTCTTTATTAACATCGAATGCAATCTGAATAAATTTCACTGGATTCATTATACATCTTAATATATCGAAGGTTTAAAGTATTTATGAAAAAAAAATAAAAAAGAATTAAAAAAAACAATATAAAAAGAGATTCAAAATTATCGAATAGAAATTTGTTAATATTTTGATATGGTGTCGATTGAGAGAAAACTATAATAGCGAAAAGCATTTTCGACGAAAAAAAGTGCGCGAAAATAAACCATAGCGAAAACAAACTATTCTGTTATAATTAGTCATGGTTTATCTATGATCGTAACTCAAAATTCTGGAACTGTTCTTTGATTTTCTCATTCAAATAATTTATTTCTAAATCTGTACTTTTTTATATCACTTGATGCTCATGCATTACATTTCTTTTCTTAAATTTAATAAAATATTACTTTTCATTTAGTAAAACTGAAGATTTTGCTATTTTACACTTCGCTGTTTTACTCTTTGCAACTCGCACAAAAAAATATTTTCACTGAAAAACTTTTCACTATTTTCTTTTTTCGCTGAAAACTTTTCGCTAAAAAACCTTCCACTGATTTGCCATCATACCAATACTTTAGTAAATAACCAAATCAGAGTAAATAAGTCACTACTATATCTCCAACCAGAGTGCGGGTACAATGGACGGAATCCAATCTGGTCATGATTGATGAGATTGTCGACATGTATACGTTAGTCCTTGATATGTTACTAGATCATTAATTACATATGAATAATAAGGTTTCCATTCAGGGATATTTCCTTGATTCGATAATTAAGTTGTTGTCGTAACGCTTCTAGTGAATTTAGTTGTTATAGAGATGATGCTGCACTAGTTATTACTGGTGGTGGTTGAATACCATTATTTAATGCATTAAATGTTGCGTCAATTAATTCAGCTTGACGATCACTACTTAATTCCCAGAAAAAGGCGCCACCTAAATTATATTGTTTAATATAATTATTCTTGATATTAATTGATTGAACATCATCATAAGTAATCCAAAGACCAGTTGATGGATTGAAAAGAAATGGTGAGTGCTGTCACATATCCAAGATTTTGGAGAAGTGCTCACTTCTCCCACAGAAGATGCGGCACCCACACTCAGGAGATGCGGTGATTTGCTGTTGAAGATGTATCATCTCATTGAGAGATGTGCATCCCTCACATTGGGTACTGCATCTCCCGCTGAAAATGCAGCATCGCCCAGCAGAGATGTGAGCACTTCTCCAAATTGCAGGATATGTGACACTGCTGTGATTGCTTGATAAACCACCAGAAACAGGATATTCCCTGCAATACAACATATCATTCTTCTTTATGAAAGTCTTTTTTTCATAAATGCATTGTTCAGATTCTTAATAATTTTCCACAATTTGAAATTTCTTCGTATGACCACTGTTTTTTTTTTAAGGGTGTGCATGTGGGTGAGTGTAGGTTAGTATCTTCACTTCAACCCCATCCACATCTACATGCTTCTTCAATGATTTGGAATTGGCACTTTTTTTAGACTTTGATTTATGTTTATTTCTTTTCAGTCGTTTTTGTATTTAAAGGCCTGTTCTAAAAAAATGTAAATTTTGGTCAAATTTATCGAGTTTGTGATTTCTACTTGGTTAGATAGAGCAAAGCGTTTACTCTCGAGTGCACTAAAGTTTCTTTATTTAATGTTGAGACTAAAGAGTATTATATAAGCTTTTGTTCTGCAGGCTCACGAAAAACAAAGCAAGGTTTGTCAAAAGATTTTGACTTTTCAAGTTCTTCCAGTTTCTCTGCTAGGGCTTGCAGTGATGGATACTTTTAAAGGTGCTCATGCGAGTCATCGTAATCGGTAGCAGACGATGAATTAATAGAGAATTCTTGCTATATCAGTTTATAAAGCACATGTATCAAATTATGGTACTGAAATTTATATGACATTTTTCTCAAAATCGGATTTTGGACTTTTATGCTTTGGTGTGTCCCAGATTTCTCAGTCAATTTAAACACTAGAAAGCAGCAATTAGTATCAAAGCGTAGGAAAAACTAAGCTCTACAATTTAACAGAGTTCGATTTTCCGATTGTCCCTAAATATTTACTAAAAACTAACCAGTCTGACGAGAAATCCCATGATTTTTGCAAATTTTGGTGGAGAAGTTGTCTAAAAAACAAAGCCATGAAAAAATCTGAGAAAAGAAGCTTGTTAAGTTGTAGCGGTAGTTCTAGGTTGCACTTTAAAACCAAACCCAATTTTCTAGCATTTGAAACGGCTCAGTTATCTGGTACTCACGGACACTTTTATTTTCAGTAATAATCGTAAACTATCTCTTTGCAGACTCAATGTATCGTGTTGAAATTTTTACTGTGAGATGCCAAGCTCGAAATACATCTTCCCGAAAAGGACGGGGGACGTTTTAAGTGCATTTCGGCCCAATTAGAAACTGAAGGTAGAATTGCCCGAAACTTTCGGTAAATGCTCAACTACATGTTAGTAGTCATCGCTGAAAATTTCAGCCTGATCCGTTGAACTTTTCCTTTGACTTCAATCCATGAAGAACACAGACCCTAAATATACGTAGGAATGGCCTACAGGGGTAACCTTGTGGACTTTCGTTCTCCCCTATTTGATTCAGACCCAGACTGATTTTTCTAGGATCGCTAGTAATCAGTGGGGACTACAATACTGCAAGCGCATGAGACTCAGAAAAGACTGCCGTGGTATCACCATGAAATAGATGGTTTCCAAAATATTGGGAAAAGCCGTATAGAGTTAACCATGTGGACCATATAACGATCCCGTATGATTT
>CAJNSZ010000063.1:241818-336840 GCA_905329745.1 Rotaria sp. Silwood2 | reverse complement strand
TTGTGTAATCATTTTCAAAGGTTGTTTAACTTTTGGAGTTCTTTTTAACAATTTTAATCATTTATTCTTTTTTTTTTTCTTTTTTCTTTATTTCAAATATATTAATTCAAGATCAATTAACATTTAAATCAAAACGTTATAAAGATAATCCAAGAATAGCATTAGATTTTTATATAAATGATATACTTGAAGATCGAATAACAGCTTGTTGTGAACATGCATTAATTAAAAGAGATGAAAATCATTTTTTTCAAATTGAACATATTGTTGGATCAAAACCTTGTCAACAGTAAATAATTTCATTAATTTGTTTTTTTTTTAATAATATTATTTTATTGTTTAGATGTCAATTAGAAAGTGCTACAGTTTGTATTATTATTTTTTTGCTCTTATTTTTAATTATTTAACTCAATTTAAAATTAATTTAGAGTTCACCAAGTCCATCTCCAACCCCTCCGAGTAATAGCAAATCTTAGTTATTTTATTATTATTATTATTATTTTACACAAAATAATAATTATTTCTTTAGTTACACGATGTAAACGATCATCAACCATAACAAATAATGAACAAAGACAAATATCATCAACAACAAGACAACGATCATCAATACATGTCTGATTTTATTTATTAAAAGAAATAAAAAAAAAAAAACACAAAGTTTATTTTTAAAATTAGACTACAAACAATTCTCAAAAATCAAAACCACCAGTTTCATTAAATAATCGAGGACGAACAAGTGAAAGTAGTTTATTTCGTTTCATTATGAAAAATAAATTTGAGATTTAAAATAAAAATTAGATCGAAAATTAAGAACCGATACAAAATCAACTAATCAAATCAATCATCAAGAATCAGAGGTATAGTTTTTATTTTCATGTATATATTTAATTAACTATTATTTTTATTAGAAAAAAAGACCAACAACACTTTGTGTTTCACAGTCAGATGTTGAAAAAGCTTGTAGGTTTTATTTATAACAAAAATTAATAACATAAAACTTTTTAATTTAATTTAATTTTTATTTAGCAAGTGAAGGTTTTTCAGCTGATGTTTTTGAATTATCTAATTCTCAACCATTAACATCTATTCAATCAGAAAATAAACAACAACGACAACAAATTGAAGAAGATTCAAGAACTTTCTTACCGATTTTATTATCTACTGATCAAGAATTATCACGACCACCCAAACGCACTTATGGTTTTATAAAAATGATTATTTTTATTTAAAAGATAAAATATGTTCATTGTTAGGTCCTCCTCAATTATCAACAATGTTATCTATTAGTGATACTCTTGATTCACCATTTGAAATACCACTTGATATTCATGAAGAAACAATTGATAATTCAATAACTCAAAAATCCGAATCATTGAATATACAACAGCAAAAAGGTTTTCAAACAAATTATTTTTTTGACAAAAAAAAACAAAACATTGATTAAAATTTCATATTATATTTAGGTTCTCATTCTGATTCAGATAATGAAAATAATCAAAATGAAAATCGTCAATCAAATCGATTTGTTCAATTTCTTCGATTAACATCATCAAATGTTGAAAATAATCAAAATGAACAAAGAATTCAACAAATGCCTTCAATGAATATTAGTTCTAATCGTGATTTGTCTAATGTTCTGGATGGAACTCAATTATTACTTACGCGACTTGGCATTATCAGACGTAAGTTTACATTTTATACTCATCACAAAATCATTCGAACTATATCGATCCTTTTATATATCAGTAAAAATATAATGCAATTGATTTCAATAAGCAAAAGAATCTAAGAAAAATCAATTTTTTTTACACTTACAATATTGAGTTTGTCTGTGTATGAGATTTGTATTTTTTGGAATAATTTACAAGAGTATCATCTTTTTTTGTTACGGAAAATAAGTCTTGAAAGAAAGTCAATGTTTAGATCTATTCAAAACAATCTAATTCTATTAGTTAATTCATATCGCTAAAGAATATTTTCAATTTTATTGATATATTTAAAACATCATAACTATTATAGAGTTAATATTTAAGTAGAGTTTTGAATATTATGTGGATGTCATTTTTTGAATGTTTTATTTTACATATAATATAGATTCATATTTTGTAAGATAGTTGAAACAATTCTTACCTTACGAGAAGATATACCCAAATGGTATCAGCCGATTAAATTCATAATGATATCATTATTAGTTAATCTCGAGACTAATAAACTTGTATAATAACTAAAGTAGTTCGTCTATTTACTATTCTCTAAAATCAACTTAATTGTATTAAATTTTAGGCTATAGACAGAATCTTGCTTACAATGTGAAACTTTGTCGATAGATAGATGAAAATGAACGTTAGTAGAATGTTCTAAAACTGTCATTAAGAATGAATATGTTTTTCTTGTGATCTGATTTTTTTCGAAAAAAAAGTCTTATCCATCATCCTCAAGACATTCTTCATCGAATTTTCTTCTGAACTCAATATTTCAAAAAAAGTAGTGAATCCATTCTTAATAACAGTTTAGAAGCGATCTAACATCGATTGTTTCTATCTATTAACAAAGTTTAATATTGTTTTGCAAGTAACTTTTCATAGAGAAAAAATTCATTAAAATGACGCTAACACTAGAATAATAGTCTATTCATTCTATTTATTATTCAAGTATATTTGTCTTAATATATGCACTCTAGAAGAGAAAAATGAGGTCAATTGACAAGTGTCACTTGGTGATATTTCCTGTTCAATCAAACTAGATGAACTCAACTTTTTAACGAACTGAATTGGTTGATAGAAGATTATATCAATTGACATGAACTATAACTATAAAATGTATTATTTTTTATTGAATATAGAACAACAAGTCGAACATAGTGAAGCATCAAATGGTAATGCTCCTCGACAAAAAGGAAATGTTGAATATTTTATTCTTGTTTATTTAAATTCTACACATCCTGATGATTTCATAATAAAAAATCTTCGAGGTCTTGTAAATTTCTTGAAAATTTTTGATGATACTGATGATTGTATTGCTTTTATCAATAGTATATCAAATGAAAAAATTATATTTATTTTATCAGATGTCTTTAGTAATTCAATTCTTTCAAGAATTGAAAATCTTCAACAAATATTTACTATTTATATTTTATGTGAAAATAATCAAAATAAACAAAATATATTAAATCAAAAATCAAAAATAAAAGGCTTCTATATAGATATAAATGAAATATATAAACAAATGTCAATTGATATAAATGAAATAACACGTGATTTAATAGCTTATATGAATATATCATCAAGTTCTAGTACACCTGATCCAATGTTTATTTATTCACAATTAATAAATGAAATAGTACTTGATAATGATGAAACTGAATATGCTATGAAAGAATTAGTAAATTTTGCTCGTCAAGAATATGATGGAAATCAACAAGAATTAACTATTATTGATGAATTTGAAAATGATTATGATAAAAATCGAGCTATTTGGTGGTTTACAAGACAATGTTTTCTATCAAAAGTAAATTAAAATAAATAAAAAATTTTTTTTTGTTTTTGTTTTTGTTATTGTTATTTTTACTTTTATTTATTTAGATGTTAAATAAAGCTCTTCGTATACCAGAAGCTGATGTTTTATTTAAACTTCGTTTATTTATTCAAGATTTATATCATCAAATTGAAAATGAATCAATATCAAATACATCTTTAACTGTTTATTTAGGTCAAACAATTCATCAAAATGATTTAGAAGATTTACAAAAAAGTTTAACAAATCATGGTTTACTTGTTTTTAGTCAATTTTTATGTGGTTCAACAGATCTTTCAAAAGCTATACAAATAGCTAAAAATCTTCCAAATTTATCCGATGAATATATACCTGTTGTACTTCATTTAAATATATTATCAAATATGAAATGTGCTAATACAAGTTCACTTCGATATAATGTTGATGATAATAATGATGTTTTATTAAATATGGGAATTATTGGACGTTTAACTAAAATTGAAAAAAATCATAATAATGATAATGGAATAGCTTCTATTTATTTAACATTAATTCAATGTGAAAATGAACGATCTATTCAACGAATGCTTGAAATAAAACGAAATGAAATTAAAGGTGCTGCACCATTTGTTTCTTTAATTAAATTAATGATGATGATGAATCAACAAGCACGTGCTGAACAATTAGTTCAAATGATATTTGATGATGAAACATTAAAATCTGATCCTAATATTCAAGGTTCAATAGCTGCATCATGTCATATACTCGGTGCAGGATGTCATGCACGAGGTGATTTTAAACGTGCTGTTGAATTATTTCATTTATCATTAGATACATTTCTTCGATTTGTTCCAGCTGATGCTGTACAATTATCTCCAACATATAATAATATTGGTTCAATGTATTTTCGTCAAGAAGAATATATAAAAGCTCTTGAATATCATCAAAAAGCTCTTGATGTACAATTACATTCACATAATCCAAATTTATCAGCTATTGCTTCATATTCAAATAATATTGGTGTTGTTTATTTAAAACAAGGAAAATATAATGATGCAGCAAAATCATTTGATCGTGCATTAAAAATTCTTCAACAATTAAATGAATCAAATGATCCAGATATTGCATCGACTTATGATAATTTAGGTGATGCTTATGTTTTACAAGATAAATATGATGATGCTTTAACATATTATAGTAAAGCACTTGAAGTTCAACGTCTTATTGAACCACGTAATCCTCAAGCACTTGCTTCATTTAATAATAGTATTGGAAATGTTTATAATAAAATGCATCGTTATGATGATGCACTTGTTCATTTTAAACGTGCCCTAGAAATTCAACAAGAATATTTATCATCAACACATCCATCATTTGCATCACTTTATAATAATATTGGTTCAATGTATTATCGACAAGAACAATATGCTGATGCATTACCATGTTATTTAAAAAGTCTTGAAATTGAATTAATGTGTTTACCTGAAAATCATCCAACGATTGCTGTTACACATTTTAATATTGCAACAACATATACAGGCTTAGGAAAATTCGAAGAAGCTATTGCATCAACAGAAAGATCAATTGAACAATTATTAAAAACTTTACCATCGGATCATGCAGAAGTTATTGAAAATCGTTCTTATATTGAAACAATTAGACGTAAACAAATGCTCAAAGGACTTTTTGATAATAATACGACAAACTTTTAGTCAATTTTTTTTCTTTTTTCTTTCAAATTTTCATTATGTGCTATTACCATTTGTTTTTTAATTTTTGGATAAACTAGATTCAATTATCTTTTGCTTACAAATATGAATGAATGAAATTCTGTTACACTAAAACATCACTACTTACCAATATGATCTCATTCAAAAAATTAATGTCATAAAATCTTTGTACTACTATATCATTACAGCTAACTAATATATAATTATAAAAATTAAAATCACATCTTTTTACATGCGACATTACTAACGACACAATTAAAACAAAAAAATGAGCCTTATAAAGTATTTGATTGACACTATGATCAATTGATAACAGTTCAAAATCTCACTTAATGACAGATATGACCACAGGATTTCTTGCTGTATTACAGAAAAAGATTATCAAAACCAGAAGAACAATCATGACGAATTGATTGGAAATTATTCAAAAAATTTTATTGAACCATAAAAGTTAGATATAAAGCTTCATGGATATGTAAGATAAAGAATAAATTGTCAAATGATCTTGATCAGATTTCCAGGGACTAATTAGTCGAAGAGAGCTTTGGTTTTTGAAACGTATTAAATGAACAAATTGACAAATGAATGTTCTTCGAATACGACTGATGCTCCTTCCTGTGAGTATACTCACCAAAGATAATATACTGAGAGTTTGTTTGAGGCACATGCAAACCATTAAGTTATCGTGTAATGTGAATCCAATATGTAAGAGAATGTAAATGCCTGCTCAGATGGATTTGAGGAAATATTGATTCAATGAAGCGGAACAGATGTACGTAAACAAGACAACAATTTATAAACTATTGCAAGTTTTACACTCAACATCATTTATTATGAACCATCTACTATTGATGTCATTCTCATGAACAAGCGTATGACCAAGAGTAAATGTCAGCAAACTGATCAGATTACATCAATCGACTGGTAAGAGATATATGTTGAAGAAAGATCATTTTGATGAAAATGTCGTTTCTTTATAAAGACTGAGCTTATAACGAGTATAGAACCTATTATAGTGAAGAACATTTTTTTAGACTGATTTCAATTTTACAAATTTGTTATGAAATATTAATCAACGAAATATTAGTCACAAGGAACATTGTTGTCTCCGCACGATAATTCGGCAATGATCTGAAAAGTGGAACACAGTAAAATAGATTGCTTATCAAATACATTTTCGATAGTTTTACAATTAAGAGTCAGTAATATGACACTAGTACTCAACATAGAAAATCGATTAAAAACTGTTCTTCAACCAAAAACAAAAAAACAGCTGACGCTGACATTTTATGATATATGATCATAAAGTATCCTTGATAGTTAAAAGCAAGAGAAATAAAAGTATAACAAACTATTCTTGATTTGATAATATGATCTCTTATTTGCTATTACAATAGTTTCGTTTTCTTGTACAAATCAACATGAATGTAATGAAATAAAGATCTGTTTAACTTAATTAATGACATATGTATAAGAAGTGAAAGAAGAAACGGACATCTTCTGCTTCGAGGTTTAAAGTCATTCTCATGTCTGATCATTACTTGTGTGGTTTATAACCGTATATTTAAATAAATCTTGTTTGATTCCACACAGATTTCTTTTCAGGTTCGAACACGAGAGGAAAACTATTGTTCTTCTTTTCATATACGCATTGTCCGTTTCTAAATATAGTTTGCTTCCCTATCTTTTGAATAACTAAAGAGTTCAAATAACCATAGATCTGTGGTTTTCACCAATCGAAATAGGAAACAGGGAGATGTAATTTTTCTCCAATATTGTATAAGACGAAATCATTTTAACATCAGTCATTTTCACAGAATATCGAGAAAAATACGTCAGAACTGTGCGAGTAAATAGGCGATTTTATTCATTCAACATTGGAATGCTGAAAAATAATCATACGAAGTATATCTTGAACTATAGATGTGAATTTTCTCAATCTAGTTCACATGTTCAAAATCAAAACTTCATTGGAATGACAGATCGTTTTCATACATTTTTTTTTGCAATGTTTTGCAGAAGTGGCTAATTTTAAAATGATTTCGTCTTATACAATGTTGGAGAAAAAGACGCCGTCCCTGTCTCCTCTTTCGATTGATGAAAACCATAGGTTTCTAGCTTTTATGTTATTGAGTTATTCAAAAAACAGTGAGACACTCTATATTTTGAAACGGACAATAGATTCTAAATGTTAATTAAGAATCTTCTTCTGACAAAGGTGTTTTTCACAAAAAATTTCATTTCTAATTACTTATTCATGTACCACTAAACAATATTATTTCATGAAATAGGAATCTTTTCAGCAAAAACTTCAGTTTTAATTTTCAAGTATTAAGATAGAAAACAAAGTGTAGCAGTCAAATGCGTACGCGAAGAACCGCCTAAATACTGTGCTTCACACCGCATTAAATAGATGGCAATTGATCGAATGATCGCTATAAAGTGCTCTGCACCTTAAAAAGATATTGGAAACAATACACAACGTTGGGTATTTACAACTGTCTATTTTTGAGCTTACAATCGCTTCAAAATTCATCGGAGAATTATCATAATATTGTCATGCCATTAACAATTATGGATAAAAGCGCGTTTAACTATCTGTTAACCTTATGTTTACACCGATTAGTAGTCATTTCATGACTTGCATGTGAACACGTCTTTGATTAGATAATGCAAGCTCCAAACGACATTAGCATCAAATTCTCATGCAGCACATACAACTATGATTTCTACCATTTCAATGACACAATCAAACCATTGACTATATTTATCTAAGAACTTACAACGGCAACCTACACCAATTACTACTGCTGTTACAGAAACGAAAAATCTATTACAAGAATTCTAATTACATCGCTAGAAACATCAATTAGCGTTGCCATAGCCACCATTAGAATTGAATGGACTACTATTACGATGATAGGATCAATAGTTTCTATTATTGGACCGATAATAATCATATAATTAAAAAAAAAAATACTACACAAATAGTGTCTATGACAACACGAACAACCGTGTAAGATTCAATAATATCAGTCTAAAAAATGTAACAACTATAATGACTTTCATCAATCAAACAACAATAGAAGAAAATACGAATTTTTGCATAACAGCAATGTCAGTGAAAGCAGCAGCAATTCTTGTAGAATCACGAAAAAACAAAACGATAAAGTCATTATGCGAATTCTGTAGGATTAACAACCAGGACGATGAACACTACACATTTACCATTGGAACAAAAGTAATCATCGATATAACAATTATAGACTTTATAAAAATTACAATTATGAGAACCGAAAAAATCGAAATAAGAACTTCTAGAGCACATTGACTTTGTCAATAACTAGTGAAAAAGTATTAATAATCACAAAAAAAAAAATAACTTCACAACTTGAAACTATCATCAAAGAGACAACAGTCAAAACCATAACAATGATTGCAAAAAATATAACAGGAATGAATACTACATATCTTTACAATAACTATTATAACTTGACAAATAACAATTATCAGCATGAATACAGCAACAGTCAACGACAAAACTGCAACGAATACTATGAAAACATCAATTCTCACATGAACAATTAATTTATCTACAGAAATAGAATCAATAAATATTGAAGAGACGACTTCCGTCATTATTCATTCAATTACAACCGTCATTACTCCGAAATTCTTATCGAAATAGCAGTTACAGCAGACATGAATTTTATAGATGATAATAAAAAAATGTCAGAAACATCAACTAACTAACTAATATCACGAAATCATTGATGACTAATCCGAATTATCGATTGATGTGAATGAAACAACTATGGCTAGAAAAACACCAATCAAAACAATGAACTTATGATGTCCCTTTGTTTTCATGGTTCTTTTCATAATTAATTGTTCAATTCCTTTTTGAAAAGTATCAGAGTATAAATGCAGAGTGTATAGTTCTACTCATTTCTATTTTTGTGTTTATTGTCACTATCTTGTAATGACGCATATGTTATAAAATATATGCAACAGCTTTTGTATAGAAATACTGCTCACGTCATTGACAGAGAAATGATGAATCACTGCTTTCATTTTTCATGTCACTCTCCTCCTAATGCATATTTGCGTATAAATACTACATTGAATAAAAAAAAATCTGAAACATGGTTGATATGCAACTCAAACGCAAAGGACGAACGCAAGTAAACAGTGACTCACATGAAACATCCTTTTCGTGTAGCCTTTACCGCAGGGTCACTTAATACTTATTGGCTCCTCCTTTTTTCCCCTCAGTTACCCATTTATTGTATTTTTTTATTCATTATCTCCTTCAGACGTCAGTATAAATATGACGTATTTTTCTCTTACGTCTGTTTGCTTACTATGAGCAGTTTATGAAGAGGCAATAAAATTGTGACGTTTGCAGACAACTGATTCATTATATAACTTTATCAAATATATAAAAGCACGTATGGGTCCCTGATACTTCCAAATTGAATCAAAAAGTAATAGAGAAAATAAAATGTCATATCTGTATGCATATCCAGCAAATGTAGCATCTCAAAAAATGTCTTTAGGTAGTTTGGCCGATGTAACTGGTGAATTTAATGGTGGTTCTTACAAAATAGATCATCGTGATACAAATGCACTTCTTTCAGTAGCATTATCAGCTAATACTCCATTTTATGCTCAACCTGGAGCTATGGTTGCTATGAGTCCAGAAGTAACACTCAAGGGTAAATTTAAATTTTCATTTAAAAAAATGTTCACTGGAGGCGAAATGTCTCAATCAACATTTACGGGTCCTGGTGAAGTTTTGCTTGCACCACCTATTTGGTAAGAATTAAATTTTTGCATTTTCATACAATAATAAATTATTATTTTTCGTTCGATTGAAAATGATTTATATTTTAAAAGCATAATAGTACACCAATCTTTTTCGGTTCTAGGGGTGATATAGTGCCTATTCAATTGGATGGTAGCATTGAATGGAATGTTGGTAGAGGTGGCTTTTTAGCAATGACTGATGGTGTAGTAAAAGAAACAAAATCTCAAGGATTTGGTAAAGGATTGTTTTCAGGTGAAGGTTTCTTCATCAATCGAGTGTCAGGTGTAGGTGTTTTTTTTGTCACATCACTTGGTGCGATAGTGCAACGAAATTTGAAACAAGGAGAACAATGGATTGTTGATAATGGACATTTAGTAGCATGGACTTGTCCATATACAATTGAAAGATCAGGTGGTAGTTTTATTAGTGGGATGCATGCCAATGAAGGACTTGTTTGTCGATTTACAGGTCCAGGAACCATATTAATTCAAGTATGTTATTTTTTTTATCATTGGTTTAGGCATAAAGAAGATAATATTTTCGATATATTTGATAGACTCGAAATCCTGGAGCCTTGTCAGCATGGATTGCAGGCTATGGACGATCAGGTTAATTATTATAATCATTAATAGATTTGGTCGAAGTTACTTACTTTGTTTTTTTCATGTATTATTTGCTTATTTTATGTAATTTATATGAAAAATAAAATGTCAACTGTTGTTAGATACAATAGTTCTCTGCAATTTTAAGCATACAGTAACTAAAGAAGAATAATTAGAAAGCTCAAAAATAGTTATAGAATTGTTATCATTTCTCAAAAGAACTTTTTGAAAGGAAGAATATAGAAATCTAGTGCTTTACTATTCAAGAGAGAAGATCCAGAGCCATTTATGTATGTTTAAATCGAATTCGTTAAAAAACATACCAGCCATATGGATTCTCTAGGAATATCTTGAAAAAGATATTCTCAAGCCAATACCCATGGGATTGTCACTTGGGATATGATCAGTAGATACGAAAGATTTTTCTTTCAACTAGAGCAACCGTAATTTTCTGGCATGTACCATCCGAGAAACACAGGGGATTTTCCAGGACCATCGATTTCATCAGATTGATCTTCAAGGATTCCAATACAGTTCAAGACAGGGATATTCATCGTGTTGACTACGATGCTGATCCTTGTTTCCATTTTCCAAGAAGCTTGAGACCATATTGAAAACATTTAAAAAAAACATCTAGTTTTATATTCTGCACTGAAAATCTTTGCAAATGTAACCTGCGAGAAAACTAGAACGTTTGTAGAAAGCAAAATAAGCATTTCTCCTCTCAACTTATGAAACTGGAACAGCTCTAAGCTTCAAGAACTTACTTCTTTTCAAAGATCTGGTGCATGTCTAATGTCTTAATCGTCAAGAAGAGACAGTGACCCTCTCTTTGACAGAGATCGAGATGCGATGAACAGCTCTATCCTTACGCACAGCCACCATTCAAAAGATAAATCGTAAGTGCCAGTAACCAATGAAACGTCACTTTACTGAGAATGGTGCCCAACAACCTGCAACAGTTTTCAGATTTTGGACTGGTAACGAAATCTTTTTTCATCCTGCTATACGGTGATCCAATCTTTTCTTCTTAAGCCATGCCCTACCCTGACATGATCCAGTATTCACACTGGGAGCACTAATAATCTCTTGAACCAGACGGCATAACCACAACTAAGTTTTTGGCAAGAGCTAAAGCAAGAGTAAAATATCTCTTGCTCTCCCAATTCAACTAACACTAACACAAATCTCCAAAAACAAACATCAAAAGTTTTTCACCTTCACAATCAATACATCATGTCTGAAATACTTGCATTTAAACAGAACAATCACCGAATGTGAAAAACATCAATTCACATACTCAAACTTGCACAAAAATGTGTTTTCCACCAGTGTCCATTTATATATTCCACATTCTTCTCTTTGAAAATATACCATTTACTTCATTAAAATGTGTGCATCGTTTAGAGCTCATCGAGTTCTATCAGGTAGCATCAACTCAACATATTAAACACGCATTCGACTACGCGGCTCGGTTTTATATGTGAGTTATGGAAATATCTTTTTTTTAGGATTAATGGTCACTCGGATAATACATCGTGTGTGGACGGTATTAATGTGTCTATATGGTATTCATTTAGTGTCAGAGTTTGCGTGTGGTTATCATTATTTGATTTGGTGTAGGACACGAAAGATTGTTCGGATGAGAGACATATAGTGTTTTTTATGAATGTCTTTGGGTTGCTACATGTGTGATGGCATGCTGTGTTGGTATAGAAGTTTGTTGATATAGATGTGTCTGTGACTATATGAGGAATCACATGGTTATTTTTGTAGTTTTGGAATTACGTTGCGTTGCGTGCTCATCAGTTCCATCACTTACACGTTTACGAATATCGACTTTTACTGTCAACATCACACGAGAAGGTATGACCACATCGCAACCCAAGTCGTGACCACGAGTAACATTTTTTCGGTTCATAGTCCGCTTCAACAAGAATAATTGAAATGGTCATTCTAGGTGCTTCTGTGTACATTATCTCGATGCTACGAATCTTTGGTGTACTGAGTTTGTAGTCGTTTTCATGTTGCACAAAACCTATAATGTTTACAGCTTGTCTTTAGTCAATTAATATGATAACATATTAACTCTACAGTAGTATGTATTGTGAATATAGATCGTAAAGTGTATGTGTTTAAAATATGAGCTCGGCTACATAAATACAGTCGATATTCTAATGGTAGGATAAATAGTTTGTGTAAGATCTGTTTACTATACTTTACAGCTGCTCAAATAGATCTTTGGAATTTTCATGAACAAACTATGTTTACACTGTTTTCACATCATAAATTATATGAAGTACACCATAAATTCGTGATTCATAGATTTGCAGCACACTATTAACATAGTTTTGCTGATGCAATAAACAGTCGTTTGGGTATAAGACACTAGTCAGATAGTACGCAACATTAGTCGCGTCTCGGCGAGTTGCACGATTTGTGTCCTATTTCGTTTTAGCAACAAATTTTGACAAGAGCAATTACTGTCTTTTATGCTTTTTTAGTACTGCTCAATGGTTGTAATGACAAAGCACGAGCTTCGGAAAGCTCTGACAGCTATTCACAGAGATGTAAGCAGTCGTGCGGGACTGCCACGCCCATCTCGATTGTGTACCGTACGGTTTGATCTGGGCTGAGGATAAGCAGATAAACGTAAGACTGGTAAAATAAATTCATAAGAAGTTAGAAAAACTAGTGTAAAATCTTCTATTTAATAAAATTATGATTCATCAATAATATTCGAAAACATATATATATATATATATTATTTTCGTTTACCTGAACATCCATTCGATAATAACTACGATAAAGTTTGGAAATCAGAGGTTTTTAGGAATTGCGCTTAATAGCGTTGTACAGCAGTCAACGAAAGCTATTGATTGATATGCGAAGTAGCTCAAAAACATTGCCAGGATGTTAACTATAAATAGGAAAAGAATTCTCAATAACATGCAGCCAAACAAAATATAATGTCAATGAGAAAGTTTGCAGAACCATTCTTCAGCGGATCACTCAATGGTATTAAATGAATTTTATCCGAACTGTTAACTATATATCATTGCGCAGTTTCATGTCATAGATTTCGGACATCTTCATAATAGAAGATAATGACGGAGAAGATAATGAACGAGTACATGGTATTTACGTACTGGCCTGAAGAACCATAATGATAAAATTTTAGAGCCAGTGCTGTATTGAACGGCTTGTTTGAGATATGATTTGATTATTTCGGTTTAATTTGTCATTAGATAAAAATCTGCACTTATAACAATAGATAAGTATTTTAAAAAGTCTTATGCAACCAACTATTCCGCTGTATCTCAGCCGAAGTTTGACCTAGAAGAACAAAAAAAAGAAATTCCAAGATTATAAATATCCATATTTTACCATAGGACAAATCAAATTTAACAAAATGCAAAGTAACCTGTTTGCTGTTATCATGATGCTTTCACAATGTGTTATTACTTTGTATTACTTTATCTAAAACGGTAACTGCATAACTATTAGAAACTCGCTACAGGAGATTACAATAAACTCATTTAGAAGAAAAAAGCTTCACTAAACACACTATATATTTAACATACGTTTCAACATTGCAAAAAATTTTCATTCATGTCAATCAAGATTATTCACACTCTTCTGACATTACCGGTAGAACTTGTTTATCGAATCTTTGATCATCTTAATGATTTCGACATCTTATGCTCGACGCAAAATATTTGTACGCGTATGAATGCAATTTCCAACAGCTACCCTCGATATCAGGTAAAAAACTGTTATATCTCACAATTTGACTTTCAATATCTTTCATACATTATTTAATTATCTAAACTATCAATCTATATACTGTCCTGCTAGAGTATTTTCCTTGGCTAACCATCCACTGTTAGCTTGAACAGAATAAATTTGACGATTTGTTGAAAACAACTTATGCTTTAAGTTTCAATCGAAAACTGTGATTGCCCACTGACAATCAGTGAAGTTAACTGTTAAGGTACCACTAGTAATAATCCAACAGTCACAAAAATGAATATCATTCATTGAGATGATGATAATTTCAAGAGTCCTAAGCATATCATGCTTAAAAACTACATTTTAAACTTCATCGTTGAAACCAAAACAAGAAAAGCATTGCTAAGATTCATCCTTCCCAGGAATAATGTTTTTATAACAGTATTGCATTACTGATGTAAGACCATAGATGAGAAGTTTCTTTTCATTGTATATCACCTAAGATAGCATGCACAGTTCTAACAACATATAAGACACAACTAGAGATGGCACTTTCACTTTCTTTTTATTTTTGGAATAATAAGACATGTTGTAACCTTTCATATTGTTAAAAATTAACAATATCCATGTTGTCGATCACAAGTAAAATAAAACAAATATTATAACAACATTTGTTGTAGTCAATCTTTATTTCCTTTCTTTTTTCATTATTTTTCCCTCACTTTAAATTCCCTTTCTACTGTTATTTTTTCATATCTGTTTCTCTCACACCTTAATTAATCTTGTTCGTCTTTGTCTACTAGTTAATCTTACCACCATTAACTCCAAACGTTCTCTCATTCTTTCTTATAACACAAAAATAATATTAAGCATTGTTCCAGTTCAAATCTCGAACAACTTTTTATGTTTTCCAGTAGAAAAATGAATTAAAAACACAAGTTTTCTTTTCTTTTTGTGTTAAGTATTTCGTACAAATTTCATTCAACTTTGGAATAATTAATGAATTTTTCAAGAGTTTAAACGAAATGTGATATGTTCACGCATGATGTATATACTACGCAATCTGTCCAACTCTCAGGTTTCTCGTAACGTCAAGTAAAATAAACCTATACGATCGAGACATTCACAATGCATGTAAGAGTTTGTGCTGTCCTTTTCAAAATCAAAAGAGTGTCAAGAGAAATCGAATAGCTTCGAGATGCAAATAGTTATCAACTTTCTGTTTTCATCGCTCGGGAGTGGACATTAGACGACGTGAATCAATATCAAATTCAAAAGTTTGGAAGACAGTCCTATTTATTTTCTGCCAGAATCTTTAGAAAACTGTTTTTCAGATCACGAAAGGTTTATTCTGTTCCTATTGTCACTCATCTATCTTCTACCTCAAACTCTACCTCACAAAACTGTTCAGCATAGATTTGCAAGAAAGCACAGGCTTTTATTCATTCTGAATTTCATAGAAATTTTTGTTTTCTGCTGCAGGGAAGTCAAGATCAACAGAGATAAACTATCAAAAAAAGTAATTTTCGATTTCTCTTGCCCTTCAATGAGATGATCACTACTCATCTACAGTAGTTCACAACCGATTGAGCTCAAGCATCAGTACAGACATGGAAAACGTCACTCTACGAGAAGCAGTCATTAGAAAACGAAACTACCTTAATGCAAAAAAGGGGTTTCTTGAGGTTTTCAGAAAACCTATCCAGTTTTAAACATGACAATTGCTTTTGCTGTTGCAGCAATCCGACAGACAAATATGTTACATGTCTGTTCTGAAACTTGAGCTCAATCGATTATGAACTACTGTAGATGAGTAGTGATCATCTCATTGAAAGACAAGAGGAACTGAAAATTCCTTTTTTTTTGATAATATATCTCTGTCGACCTCAAACTTACCTGTACCAGAAAAAAAAACCTTTTATGACATTCAGAATGGATAAAAACCTGTGTTTTCTTGCACAACTACACTGAGCTGAGTAAAGAAACCGTGATTTCAACAAACTCCAGCGCTTGAGATCCACCACTTGAAGGAAAAAACGAAAAACGTCTTCAATTCGCATGGCTTTGCGAGGCAGAGTTTGAGGTAGAAGATACATGAATGATATTAGAAAGAGAATAAACCTTTCGCGATCTGAAAAACAGTTTTCTAAAGATTCTGCCAGAAAATAAATAGGACTGTCTTCCAAACTTTTGAATTTGGCATTGATTGACGTCGCCTGATGCCGAATTCCGAGTGATGAGAGCCACAGGTCGTCAGCTATTTGCATCCCGGAGCTATTCAACTTCTATCGGCATGCTTTTGATTTTGAAAATCAGAACAATTGCATTTAAATAGTAACCGTCTGCCTTTGTTGTTCACGGTCAGATTTGAGAGCAATGCGAAAAAACGAAAATGTATTCGAGCGTTAATACTCATTATATAAATGTATGTAGCTTACTTCCACGAGTCCCTCAATTTCCTACGTGTTATAAAAAATCAACATGAATAAGCAAAAACCAAGAGTTGAAACTATAAAGACGCCATTTCATCTATTAAGTTTTACTGTATATTTTATAAGTGTCTAATCTGATTTTGTTTCATTTTGAAATTATGAATGAAAATAAAAACGAAGGGTTAAAAATAAAAAGATAATCTCTATCTTTAAAAATATTTGTAGGCAATAGTAAGACGTTCGTTATGTTATCGGTAATTTATTTTTATTAAAAGTCTATGACTAACATTTTTGCCGCACACACATACGAATGGATGGAAATATATCGAAAAAAAAATATCGAAATTTATGACGAAAAAAAGTGGTCGGACCTACAATCTTTTGAACATTCTGCATTTCGTTAGTCCATGATTGTACCAATGTCCAGCTCTCTGAGTACAATATCTATATATATATAGTAGAATGAATTATATCCTGCTATTACTAACTTTCTTCGTATTGACATCTCTACATTATCGCTTCTTTGATTTGTTTCTAAATTAAAGCTCATTACCAACAACCGAATCAATTATATGAAATTATTTAATTAAAGAACGATTATAATATATTTTATTTTATATTTTTTGATGTTGACCAGGGTAACATTAGAATATTTATTTTTATTTCATGTATATTGATAAATAACATAACTTCCTCTTCGAACATGATGTCTTTTATTATATCACAAAAAGGACAGCCAATGCTTGCTACTGGCAATTACGTATTTAAGTTGATTAAAACGACCACTAAAACAAAATACTATCGATATGGGCATCGTCAATGCGATGCCCTGGTACGTATCAATATAAGCGATGTTTTTTTTAACTAAAGGTGATCATTGTCATGTTATTGAAACAGAAAAAAATGATTGACTATTTTCATACGTTACTTGGTCATTTCATTAATTTTTTTTTTTTTTTTTTTATTAAGCTCTTGCATGTCACACTCGGAAGTGCTTACATGTTAAGGATATATATGGATGAACTTTAAGCTGAGTCTAGTACTCTGAAGCAAGGGGTTACAACTGCTTTGCTGATGTTAATACACTGTTTTTTACATCACACTTGTAAGGATGTGAAAGGTAAAATAAGCGACTATAATAATAATAATAATGATAAAAAGAAGGAGAGCAGAAACAGAGCAACATATTTGATAAGCAGCAGTTCAAACGCATAAGTAGAACAAGAACAAACAAACAAGGGAGAAAGAGCGAAAAATGTGCGAGAACAATTAAAGAAAGAAACGAAAGAATCAAAAAAGGAAAAAAAGAAAAAGAAAAGAGAGAAAAAGAAGAAGAGAGGTAGGATTAATATATAGCATCACTTCATTTGCTGCTATTATGTATCACTACTCGTCCATAAAAGACAGCCACTTCAAGAGACACGATTCGTGTCGATCAATCAATTGTCTGACACGGCGTGAACAAAAAAGGTGTCCAAGGTGATCATTTTTCCTTTTGTGAAAATTGTCCCATAAAAAAATGTCTTCATAAAAAAGTGAAGAGCCTAAGTCCGTCGAAATCATTGTATTTAATCTTCTTTGGATATAATTTTTAACATAAAAATCTAGAGGAAATTCTGATGTAAAACTGAACAAATTTTGAGCAGAAATAAAAGGACAGCGGTGCACTAGTCGTAGACCCACACGGAACTTTTGTTGTAACTTACTCTTAAGCGATTCCGGAAGAATCGGATAAAAGGGGAATAGCCATGCGAAATGAGGAAAGGTGAAAGTAAAGAAACATTGACGAAGTGCTTTAGTCGAAATAGTTCGTCCTGCTTTTAGCCATTTAAGTTTTCCAAGTGATCTCTGAATGTTTTCTATGCATTTATCTACTGAAGGCTGAAGTGATAGCTTATCCGTCCACGTAAAACCAAGATATTTAAATTCTTTAACTATTTTTAATCTTGTTTCCTCCATGACTATGTTTACAACGGGTCTTTTTATTTGTGAATGAAATACTTGTACTACAGTTTTCGAAATATTAATCGGTTGTCTCCAAATTTTTGAATATTTAAAAACTTGATTACAAATTCGCGTACCTTCTTTTTCTAAATAATCTACCATCGGTGCTAAATTTTTCATTATGGGAGGGCTAATTAACACACAAAGATCGTCTGCGAAGATATGACTTGAATGAGCTCCTAAATAGTTTGTAAGATCCGAATGAAAAACAATGAATAGATAGGGACTTAAACTGCTACCTTGTGGAAGACCTATGCTTATATCGAACAAATTCGAACTTTTTTCACCATACTCTACGTACGCTTTCCTATTTCTTAACCAACTTTCAATCATTTTTAGAAGATTGAGGGGCATACCCATTCTATCCAGTTTGTATAGGAGGGCAGCGTGCCAAACACGATCATACGCCTTTTGATAGTCAACATATATAGCCAGCGTTGGAATATTAGCAGTCATGTTATTTTTCACTTCCTGGTATATCGAGAGTACTCGAGTTGGAAGGAGACATTTTGGACGGAATCCTGATTGCTCAAGAGGTATTAAACGATTAGTTTCCGCCCAGAGTCTGACTCTCAGTAAGAGCACTTTTTCGAATATTTTCGAATGTGTTGCTAACAACGATATTGGTCGAGTTTGCTCACACTTTGGAATACCTGTTTTCAGTTTGTTCAGAGTTATAATCTTTGCTATTTTCCAATCTTCTGGATATCGGCATTCATCAAGCCACTTATTGAAACATTTTGCTAAGCACTCAATATAACTGGGAGGAAGTTTTTTAATTATAAAGTTCGACACCAAATCGAATCCTGCCGACTTTTTAGGCTTTAAAGTTCTTATTATTTGTGTGATTTCGAAGACACTAGTTTTTTCTATTTGATTTTTTGAATTTCTCAATTTACTCAACAATTCTTTACATTCGTTATCTATCTTAATATCATGCGCATTTGAATAATCTAACAATGGTTCTTTGAACTGTTCATTATAGTATTGGTATAATTCATCTGTGATTTGTTGTTGCGTNCAAGGGTAAATTTAAATTTTCATTTAAAAAAATGTTCACTGGAGGCGAAATGTCTCAATCAACATTTACGGGTCCTGGTGAAGTTTTGCTTGCACCATCTATTTGGTAAGAATTAAATTTTTGCATTTTCATATAATAATAAATTATTATATTTCGTTCGATTGAAAATGATTTATATTTTAAAAGCATAATAGTACACCAATCTTTTTCGGTTCTAGGGGTGATATAGTGCCTATTCAATTGGATGGTAGCATTGAATGGAATGTTGGTAAAGGTGGCTTTTTAGCAATGACTGATGGTGTAGTAAAAGAAACAAAATCTCAAGGATTAGGCAAAGGATTGTTTTCAGGCGAAGGTTTCTTCACCAATCGAGTATCTGGTGTAGGTGTTCTTTTTGTCACATCACTTGGTGCGATAGTACAACGAAATTTGAAACAAGGAGAACAATGGATTGTTGATAACGGACATTTAGTAGCATGGACTTGTCCATATACAATTGAAAGATCAGGTGGTGGTTTTATAAGTGGAAGACATGCCGATGAAGGACTTGTTTGTCGATTTACAGGTCCAGGAACCATATTAATTCAAGTAAGTTATTTTTTTATCATTGGTTGAGACATAAAGAAGATAATATTTTCGATATATTTGATAGAGTCGAAACCCTGAAGCCTTGTCGGCATGGATTGTAGGCAATAGACCATCAGGTTAATTATTATAATCATTAATAGATTTGGTCGAAGTTACTTGTTTTGTTTTTTTCATGTATCATGTACTTATTTGATGTAATTTATGTGAAAAATAAAATGTCAACTATTATTAGATACATGGATCTCTGCAATTTTAAATAACAGTAATTAAACAATAATGATATAAAGGCTTCAAAAATAACTCTAGTCATGACAATGTTCTTAAAAGTAATTGTAGAGTTATTACGTCATAATTATTCTCATTTTTGATTTTAATAATGTCATTATCGCTATAAAATATAAAATGTCTCATGTCTGATTGACTTCATCATCAATATAACAATTAGTCTTTTTTGATGGCACATGCAGAGATCTTTATCTTGTATTGTTATCAAGAAAAAATTTGAAAATCTTTTATTAAGTCACGTATATACTGCTGTGTAAATATTTCTTTTAATGAGTATTCCATCATCAGTTTACTTACATACTAACTGAGTTATTTCAAATTAAAAATTCTGTATTGTACTGCGTTTCAAAATTGTCTGTACAGTTCTGCTTAGATTAGTAAGAAAATATCTATTTTAACATTGAATATATGATCATTAATTAGTTCAAATACTAACAATTAAAACGAAAGAAAGAAAATTGTACAAATAATAGAACTAAAACTAAAGCAACATTCAGACACTCAGCATGTTGTTATTTCTTTATTTAATCTTTCATTATCGAACATTTTTTTTTACATCCAGTTTTGTGACAACCTAATTGGTCTATAATGTCAACTTGTTAATCACGAACTCAAACGCTTGTCAGAGATTAATTCTTTCTTATTTTAAAATCGTATAATTCATTTATCCAGTTCTAAAGAGAATATATGCATAAAAAAAAAATTTTAGCGTGTCAACAACATTGAATTAACTAGGTTTTTATATTAGATAATAGATGTCATAGGAAAATTTTAATTTATCTTAAACGGATTAACAAGATACTATTCAAACTTTTTACATCATTGGATAGAATATAAAAATGAAATGTTTCTCACTTAATGAGTTTAATTTGTAGTGTTTTCTGATCTATAAATCTTTCAGATCTTGTGATGTTCTTTAACAAATAGTACTTTAGCATTTTACGAAATAAGCACAACACTTGTGTTAAATCTGACGAATTTTATATTCGTCAAATTTTCTGATCTTTTTCAATCACAATGACTATCAAAGCTGAAGACAACAATTGACTTCGTATA
The DNA here is from genome assembly GCA_905329745.1 of Rotaria sp. Silwood2. NCBI lineage: Eukaryota > Metazoa > Rotifera > Eurotatoria > Philodinida > Philodinidae > Rotaria > Rotaria sp. Silwood2. Next base: position 315,085 of record CAJNSZ010000063.1, on the reverse strand, counting down.
GTTCATGTTCGACATATTGAATACTATCAATTTGCTTTCTATATTGAACTGTCAGAATGAATATTTTTTTAGATCTACAAAAATTTAAATATTAGAAAAGCATCAATAATTAAAGTCTTTCTATACAAGACAATGTAATATAATTCATAAATACTCGAAAACAACTTAGTTCTTGTACTCTCTCTCTCTCTTTTTCTTTCTATCATAGATATTAGCTTTAAAATGTATCTACGAAAAAAACAGCTTCATAATAATGTCTATTATATTAAAAAACATTCATCTTTTAAATTTCATTGTAAGAAGATCCTATTCAAAAAGAACTATGTTTAGCAATAAATTCGTCAGCAAACTAATAATTATTTTCATCATTTACGATATTGTATTCGTAGTATTTGATTATTGAAGTATGATATGTTATATAATTTTTCAGAATTCTAAACAATTGTCCGTGAGATATACAAATAATTTTCTTAATTGACCTTTCAGATCTTATATAATGACTAATAATGTCTGTAATTAAACAAGAGCACACTTAACTTTTCAGAATTAGTCGGCTTTCTTGATATAATATTTGCTTTATTTATCGTCATTTAATTTAATGTTAACATGAATGTATAAAACGTTTAATTTGAAGGACGAGTATGTCTTCCGACGTGATGATAAAAGATGTTATTCTGTAATTACAATGGTTTTTCTTCATTTTCTCTTTAATTATATTATCATAATATCAGTCGGAAGGAGACAAAATGAAATTTTTTGTAAAAAGACATAGCTTAAATTAATCATGTCATCTCATTTTTTTTCATAATGAAACCCTTTGAATGCATATTGGCATTTTTTTTTCTACTCATTCATACAATAATTTGTCTTGTTTGCTTCAAGTAAGTTTTACTTATCTAGTTTCAATCATATATAAGTTTATACTTAAGTAAGTGAAGTGTCAATGATTGTTTGAGTAAAAAAAGAAGCAATAATTTTCTTAATATTTTTGAACTTTGAATTACATAAAGAATATTCCATAATAACCGAGGATAAATAGTCAACAACACTTTTCATAGGTTTTTTAACGTAGAAGACTGAAACTTGTGTCACATACATATCTAACTAAAATTTCTAATTTTTCAAATTTTGAACTCTCTTGTTAAAACTAATGCTGAAATGCATGCGCAAAATCAACATATATGAATTTTTTATAGTTAATTTTTTGTAACATGTTTATTTCTTGACTAATGATATTTATAAACATATGATGAAAAGAAACTTTACAAGAGAAATTTTTTCAAAAACATAAATTATAATAAAACTCAATGTGTATGAACATGGTCTCCATTATTTTTTACAGTCAATTATAATATAAAAGGTATTTGGTCTATCATTTTTTCTTGTGCATTTTCTTTTTCTAATTGTAATGATGTATGGGAGGCCAGAATTTTCGGCCTGGAACTTCGGCCCGGTCCTAAATTCCGGCGGCGTTTCGGCCCAGGCCGAAATATCACCGGAAATCCGGCCCGGAACGAAATTCATCTCACTGCTGTTTATAAAAATAGTCTAGCTTCAATGAATAGTTAGCACATTTCCATAGTGCTGAGCAGGACGACGTAGTGCTGAGCAGGACGACGTAGTGCTGAGCAGGACGACGTAGTGCTCAGCAGTACGACATAGTGCTGAGCAGGGTGATTTTACATCTCTTTATAGTTATAGCATTCTATCAAGCCTACTGCATTTCGAAAGATAGCCCAGTGTGTTAGTAGACAAAAAGTAGCGTATACATTATATAGTTGAGATTTAATTCGAGCTATAGATTATAAAAGTAGTGATTAAACTAATGAACAAATGACTCGATAACTGACAACACCAGGGATAGACAAACAAGAATATGTGCGCATGGTCGATAGAGCGTTTAATGGACTTCTATCAAATATTTCTCGTGAGATTTCAAGATAAAAAGCTATAAAAGATTTTTAATGTATTACAAGTTTGATCTAACACTACTTATTTATTAAACGTCTAAGTCATCTTTAGGTTTTTTTGTATTTTAATCGATGAAAAAAAGAACATCGTAATAAACAAGTAAATTCACGTTAACAGACATGTCGAAGAGTTCAAAAAGCTATCAACATTTGTATCGGAATATTAATTAATTGAAAGTAGATTAGGAAAGCGTTACTTAGCGGTCTTATTGAGCACTGTAGTTTTATTTTGACAGTTGTTGTCATGAATTAATAGTTATTTCTCAAGGCTACAACACTTCTAATACAGTTTATATGAGACTGCTGAGCATTACGTCGTCCTGCTCAGCACTGCGCCTTACTGCTCAGCTCCACGTCGTCTTGCTCAGCACTACGGAGTGTATCCACTAGTTATAGAAAAATGGCATCCTTTTTTAGGGATTGATGAGATGAATTTAGGCCCGGGCCGAAAGTCCTTCATGATTTTCGGCCTGGGCCGAAAAATCACCTGAAATTCGGACCGGGCCGAAAGTCCGGCCGAAAATTCCCTGGACCGAAATTCATGTAACCCTGATGTATTACATACTTTTCTACGAATGTTGTCTTTCAGTACACTTCATATACGTTCTCAGTTCATCATACATCAATTATTTAGCATTACTATCTCCTGATTCTATACATTCATTAAATAATTGCACTACGAACTATGAGGTCAATACTCCATGTTGTTTTGAAACGATTTATATTCCATAGAAACTATTTACAGTCTTTTTCGATTTTTTGTAACTGATGGACATTTACAATAAACTTTACCATTAAATCTAAGAAATTTTATATATAAATGCATTCCTATACAGTTAAAACAATCCTTAACCCTTCTATTGTAGTTGACTAGATAGAAAAAAATATTACAAAAATCTAGTATGACTATTCATGTACGTTAATCTTGTTTATGCATTTCAGTACTAGTTTTAGTTACAGAGTTGTAAGTTTAGAAAATTAAATATCTTGGTTAGAGATAGGCATGATAAAAGTTTTAATCTTCTATGTCAAGAAAAAAATATGAAAAATTTCGTTGACAATCTATTCTCATTTATTATAGAATATCATTGATGAATAGTAATTTCGAATCTGTTGATTGCAATGATAATTATGATGATAAAGTAACAAATCCCTCAAGTTATAAATGTAATAAGTTTTTCTCATTAGATGATATTGAATTGATTATCATGGTGAAAATCTTGATAGAATAAATAAAAAATAATTTATTAAAATCAATTCAAAATATAATAATCTCCATATATTACTAAGAAAAATTCTTAGATATGTTAAATTCTATGTAAATTATCAATCATATGAAGGAGACGTTTATCCTATTATTGTATTTAGAATGCTAAAACGATTTATCATGCTTATACCACAGTGTTTTCAACAATAATTGCTTCAATATACATTTTCTGTTTCATATTCATAAATTTGAAATATGCTAAGAATTATTATCATGTCCGAAAAATAATACATTGTTACTTGTATGACTGCATAAGTTAATTAAATCGAAAAATTTCTAATTTATTTATATTCGAAGATATCATAGAGAAGAATGCTACTATATTTTTTTCTTTCCTTGTGTTAATTTTGTTTTTGTTTTACAAGACATTTATTACTGGACTAATGGTATTCTATCTTTCTTATGTTTACATTTTTGCCTATGATCTAATGGTTTTTCTCTTTGAAATTTTTTCTGATAATTTTTCATATTTCTCTATTGTGATTAATTCTTCTCGTTAATAAAGAAATAAATCTTCTGATTATATTTCAATTGATTTATCCGAATTGCACATTTGACATTCGTTCAAAAGTTAAAACGATTGAAGTGACATTGTTTATTTGAGTTCTCAACAAAATAAAATAATTGATTTATTTTTTTTTTTTAATTAAAAAATGCGACTCTGATTTTAGTTCAAACAAAGTTTTCCTATAGATTATATTATTATAAAATTATTTATTTAAAATGATAGAAGATGTTTCTGTTGAATATAATATAATATATCAAAGAAACTTGATCCATAGATACACTCTGTCCAAATTAACATTCAACATGGGCAAATATGCCTCATATATATTCTGGTATATTATCTTGAAGGTCACGATAATAAGCATTTTATTATAGAAACGTTCTTTTGATGTCTGAATAATTTACAAAATTATCTTATATTAATCTAGACAGTTCGACTGAATTGTATTGATGATTGTCTGTACTATAAATATCTCTAGTAAAGAAAAAACAATATCTACTAAAACAATATGCATCAACCCCAAATAGTATTTGTATTGTTGCTCTCTTGACAATAGCCAATAGAGGAAAAATCACATTTTCTAGTTTAAGAAGAAAGTAGCATTGTTGAATTTTTCTCTGAACTAAAAATCCATGTATCGTTATTATTTCAAATTGATACAGGATATCAGTTGATGCATCGCTCTTGAAAGCAGTGCCAGATTTAGATGGAGGACTCTGATAATGATCGCCTTTCCTATTAAAAAGACTTCATTTTTTTTTAGAAGAAAATTTGTAGAAATGTGTCGATGATATCTGTAATGAACTTCAAAATTCATTTCTTGATCATGATTGCTTTCTCCAGCGCCAAAATGCATTTCTTTACTAACGTTCCAAATCTTACAGAGCTCGAAAGTTCTACTCAAAGTTCTCATACTTTGATCATACCGATGACATTATCATTAGTTAATACATTAGAATGGTCAACTATTATCTTAAATCGCTGGTTCGTTCCAATAATGTTCTTAATAGGTGTATTAGGAAATATATTTAATCTAATGGTATTTACACGTAAAAATTTTTTTAGAAAATCATGTTTTCTATATCTTCTGGCAGCATCAATAAATAATATAGTTATGTTTTTAATTGGTCTTTCAACTCGAATAATGGATGATGGTTTTCAAATAACTATTTTTCGTAGTGATTCAGATGTATACTGTAAATTTCGAATTTATCTTGTTTATACTCTTTTTGCAATATCAAATTGGTTTCTTGTTTTTGCATCATTTGATCGATTTTATTCAACAAGTCAATCAGCATTAAAACGTCAGCGCTTTTGTTGCAATCGAATGGCATTTAAACTAATTTGTTTAACAGTAATTGGATGTCTTCTAACGCATATGCATATTATTATTTATTACAAGTACTTGTACTACTTAAATGTATACAATAAACCAACATTAACATGTGCATCAGATAATGGAATCTATACTATGTTTTTTTCCTTTTTTATGTTAATTTTTTATAGTCTATTACCTCCAATATTAATGTTATTAATAGGTCTTTTAACATTAAATAATATTCGAAAGTCTCATCAACAAATAAATCCAAATCGAACTCAAACATTAACAAGACGAGATGCACATCAATTAATTAAAACTCTTTCAATACAAATAGCTCTTCTTATAATAACGACAATTCCACATTCATCCTATTGGATTTATATGGCATTTGCATCAGGACAATATTCAATGAAAACAAATCTTACACTAGAATATGAAAAATTTATTTTAAATATTGTTCGTTTGATACTTTATATTAATTATGGAAGTATATTTTATATACAAATTAGTATTTCCAAAACATTTAGAAATGAATTTATTAAAATTATTAACAAAATGAAAAGACATTTTAGAAATTTATATTAACTCCCTCGCTTTTCTTTTTTCTCAATATTATTTTTCTTTAATATTTATCATCTTATTTAATGAAATATATCGGTGTGTTGTCAATAAATATCTTAATATGAGCACATGTTAATATTTATTTTTCAGAAACATATTCCCAACAAATTGATTGTGGTGAAAAATTGACTATAATAATATCAATTATTCTTCCTTGTTTTTTTGTTTTTTCTTTACTTATTTGTTGGATGATAAGACCTTATCCACATCAAGCATCAAGTGTCATTGAATTTCAAATTCGACAACAAATAGATTTGCAAAATTTCAATGATAAATAAAGTAAAATGAAGTAATTTTCTAATAGTATGATTATAAATAATTCTCTAGATGTTGATTGATGATCATTGAGAAAGAGTTTTTCTTCAATATATTCCTCTTGATTTAATCGATCAAAACATGATAATGGTCTTATTAATCTTGGTCGTTTTTATAATATATTCTATATGGAGTATTTTTTTTCTTTGTGCAAACTTTTACAACATAAGCTTTTGTATACAGTAGATTAAGAAAAGAAAAACTGACTATTCTTAATCATTAAAAAAAAAAAGAAGAAGAGAAAAAAAAAGAATTCGATGATTAAGTTATTTTAAATAGTACCAGTGGGTAAAATTTTCCTATTTACTCATAAATAATGTTGACCAACATTAAATAAATATGTTTTAATAAATGCACTAGGGAATGAGAGCAGAAGTTGAGCCTTCACAATTCGCAAAAGAAAAAAAAAGAAATGAATCATTATCATGCGATGCAGATAGAAATAAACATGTAGACAATGATCTATGTTCATCAAATAAACGGTGACAGATCTAGCAGAAGACTTATTTAAATGTAGAATAAAGCATCCTGCTATGCTTTTGTTATAATAACGTTTTTGCCTGACGTATCTTGAGTAGCTTCATCTGTTCTTCAGCAAAGACTGAAGAGAGAAAAAGAAAAAGAAAGAAAACCTTTCTCATTTCATTTTGCAAATACTGAAAAACGACTACTTTCTTTTGCTTTTCTTTCACCATTTGTTTTTTTTTCTGTTGAATAGTTGGACTTACGTTTTCGAACAATAAAATAAAAAGTGAATCCTCCTAGTGTAAGTTTTTACTTTTTTTTAAGAATAATAAAGAAAAAAATGCAGTAATCGAATAACACATCAATCACAAGATCTTTAGGTTGTTTTTTTTCTGATTTGTTTAGATATTTGATTGATGACAGCTGTTTGATAGAGATCATACATGCAAACTTCAGATTTATTTTTATATTTGGAGAAATTAGATCTTTTCGAACAAAAATTTACATCTATTTAAAATAATATTCTCTTTTATAAAAGAAAGAAAAAAACCGTTTTGTAAAAGAAACTTCTATGTAAATTACAAGTTTTAATACAACAAAAAAAAGAAACTTGTCTTCTCGTTCTTCTCATTTTTCTTTCGTACTCCTGTCTGCTAATCATTCTTTTTTTCATCATTGCCAACAACAGCAGGAACAACACCATAGAACACTAAACATTCTGTGGTTTGACAGAATAAGAGAGGAAAGAGAGAAATGATATAGAAATGAGAGAAAGAAGTAAGAGAGAAAAACCACATAGTTGCAGCGTTCTGCGTTCTTTTTACTTCTATGTCTTGTTCGGTTCTTTAGTGATGACTGCTTGTGTGTGTATGTGTGAATGAATGTATTCAGGCAACGACTAACCGTAGAAGAAACTATTTAACAATTCGAAACCTTGAACACGCCTTATATTGTGTATTAAATAAAAGAAAGTCAGGATATCAATTATATAGAATAACAATCGTTCAGTTGTCTCAAACATTTTCAGGTAAGCATATTCATCAAAGATCATATATTGACATTTGACTTTGTCTCTAGTCAACTGATTAATAATGTAATTGTAGAATATAGTATCATTCAATTTGATATATTTATAAAATAACCTTTTATCAATTATCTACATATATAGCTAGTAGCAATATAATGATAATCATACATTAGTTATTTTTCCCTGGGTGAAATCTGTGAATAATCATATAAAAAGAAACAATCGAAAAATTTTTTAAATATTAATCACCAAAAACTGATGAAAAAGAAAAATACAATGCCTGAATACAAATGAAGGTCAAGAGCATATATATGTAGGTAGCATCATAGTATAATAGTTGATCAATTTATACAGCTATATTAATCATTATGAAAACAGTAGGCATAACGCATTCTAGGAGATTATGCAAATATTGTCTGGAAGCGTAAGACTCACTACCATAAATATATCGAAACAATATGTATTTTTATATATAGAATAGAAGAAGAAAATGCATTAGTACGCTTCGATGCACCAATGAAGAAATAGATATAATTTAATTCTAAAATATTGCTTATTCTTTTATCATTAAAAAACTATATACGATATCGAAAATTAGTTTCGTCTTTTTTTAAATAGAATATTGATATATTCAACCTTTATTTTTACATAGTGACCTTTTAGTTGTCGCATAAAATTGCTTATATCTTTCTTCTTTCTCCTCAATGAAAAGGTAAATGTAACAATTGTTTTACAATAGAGATCATTGTTATTCATGTACAGTTACAAAAAAAAAAGAAGGTCAATATAGAAATAACTAAGATATTAATCGTATTATGAATAGTTTGGTTTCTTTCAAAGTAATAATTGTCAGATGAAATGAGTATAAAATTATTTTAAAAAAAAAAAAAAGTATAAAAGTAAGAATTTTTTATGATTAACATAAGAAGTACTTATTCTAATGAGTAAAAGAGTCATTTCATCAAACTTGATTGCAAAGTTTATTATATCGACATTGTCGATGTTGGTATAAAAAGAGCAGCAAAGTTCAATTAGATCTAAAACTAAAACACACTCGCTTGTATGTCAGCTGTAATAAGAAAAATCAATTAGTTTTTTTTTTTTGATTGATCGGCAAACAATAAAAAAAAGAAGAAAAGGATTCAGAGAATCAATATAAAGAAAACCACGCCCAATATTCTCTTTTTTTTTTTTTTGCGCAATTTTCACAAAGAGATTGATGAGTGTGTTAGAGTTCCAGCTGTCTTTTTAGTGTGAAACGAAGGAAAAAAAAGATAAGACTTGTCGTCAGTATTGCATAAACAGATGAAGATAGTTATGAACTTCGCCTTTTCTTCTCGTTTGATAGGCATATAAAAGTGCACATAACCAGAAGAGAATCGTTCGAATGTCCTTGAATGGTGATCGGCTTGCAACCTCGGCTCCTTTTTTTTTCTTTTCTCCCTCTCTCTCTCTCTCTCATCAAATTAACAGTTCGAAGGAAAAAGAAGCGAGAAAAAGACGGCCTTATATTAGTGTGATTATACTGACTTTTTGTATTCTACTTGCAAGCTAGTATTGCAAACCATTTATTATATGAGATAGGATGTTCAGTGTTGTGCGTGTGCTCATTATTCGAAGAGGCGCATGCTGTGTGTATGTGTGTCTTTTCTCTGTTTATCTCGAAGGATTCACTTGCCTATTAGTCATAGAAGAGAGAAAAAGAAGACAAAAAAAAAAAAAAACAAGAAAATATTTCTATGAGACGTGACTTGCTTAAAAAAATGGTGATACACTATATAAAACAAATGTATTCATTCCTAGAGAAATAAAGAGCTATTAAGAGAACAAGTACTATTTATATCGTTTCGGTCTTTATAGATACTTCATATATTGTCAGGTAAGAGTATTTCACAATGTGAATTTATTTGAAGTTAATATTAGTTTCTTTTCTTTTGTTAAAGAACAAGAGGTTTTTGTATTAATTTAAACGAAACATTCATGAATGAATGTTGTATTGAAAAACACCTAAATTATGTTAATGCTTGTTTTGAAAAGGTTTTATCGTGCAGATGAGAATAAGTTATTACCATACATTTTCTTTCTATTTATAGTATGAATGAGAATGAATATTTGTCCTTGATGTTTGACAAGTTCTTTTTTGCTTCTTCATTGATTTGTTTCGACAAGTGTTCTATAGAACCATCTCTTATAAAGAGATTTTCTTTTCTAAATGGAATGTCATTATATTTTTTTTCATTGATTAGTTGATAATTATTAATAAAATGAATTATTTAGTTTTTCTTTATCGAATGTCCGGTTAAAAAGATAAGAATGTTAATTTTTTTAATTTTCATTAAATAAGAATGAACTAGATTTGATCGTCGGAAGAAAGAAACTCTAAACGATGAAGTTATTTCCCAAATGAATAAATCTGTGCTTTGTATGTCAAGGTTAATTAAAGGAAAAGTAAAGGCAGATTGCGATGGGAAACAAAAACCAGAAAGAATCTAAGATTAGGGTCAAATAAAAAATGAATACATATCGATCGATTCTATCTGATTGACATTTTTTTTTCCGTTGATCTAATTGTAAGATAAAAATATATATGAATAATCTATTGTAGAAAAGAGACAAGTGGACATGCTTGTACAACAGTGGTGATGTACTACTTAGACTTTTGTGGTGACTATGCCCTGTGGCTTGATCGTCCTCGATTGTCATCTACTTTTCGTCGTTGTTATTCTCGTCGAATTAGTCGCATCAAGATCTATTTCAATCGATAGAGATCAACGAGAACTAACAACGTCAACAAATAAAGCAATGCACAAAGATCGAAGACATTCGATATTTGACGACAAGAACAGAGCTGTTTTAGGAGAACTTGTAAGTTTATTTAAAATAAATCAGAAAAAAAGAAGAATATTTTCTTATTCATTTTTTTTTCCTTTAATTTCTACCAGCATACATATTTAAGTAATTATGGTTATTTACCTCGTTCTGATTTGGAGACTCGAGCAATGAGAACAGATGAAGAATTTCGTTCAGCAATTCGACGTTTACAAACATTTGCTTCTATCCCAGTAACTGTACGTATGGTTATTTTATATTTCAAATAATATTTTCAATTTTGTTCTTGTCTAGGGTAAACTTGATCAAGCAACACTCGATTTAATTCGACGTCCTCGTTGTGGTTTAGCTGATTATGAACCGAATCGTTTACCACGTCCTCATACATATGGAAATCGTCGTCGACGACGACGTTATGTTTTACAAGGACAAAAATGGGCTAAAACATATTTAACATATAAGTAAGTTAAAAAATTATTTATTTCTTAAATAAATAAAAGTAGTAAGAAGAGTTATTGTTGCAAATGTAATTAATATTGGTTTGAATAATTTTTTTTTTCCATAAATTTGTTTTTCATTTTCAAAAATACATTGAAATTTTTTAATATGAATTTTATCGGATTTTAAATTTTTCCATTGTGTTATATAATCATCATATTCATTTAATATTTGTGCATATTGTATAACAAGTAATATTTGATAATTAAGTTCAATAGAAGTTAAATGACATTCAATAAATGAATTAGCTTGAATAAAACCACGAGCTGGTTGTGATGCTATTATATCAGGTTGAGTTGTTTTTAATTTAAATATTATTGGAAAACAATTATCATTATATAATTTTAAATTAATTGTATTATATGATTGAGAAAAATTAAGATATCTTGAAGGTTTTGTACGTAATTCAATTAATTTGTCTTGTTGAGACAAACATAGAAAATTACTAAATGTTTTTTGATGATAAATATTTGATGTTTTATGCTTAATTGAATCTTGTTGGGTTTCTATAAAAATATTTTTATTTGAAATGTCACCAGAATTTTTATTCTCTTGATTAGATAAATCATAAACACTAATTGTTTTTTCGTCTTTCCAATTCATTGAAAATGAGAAAAAAAAAAATTACTAAGAGGAAAATGAATAAAAATCTAACCGCTTTTTTTTTTTTTTTTATAGAATTATGAATTATACACCAGATATGCCTCGTGATTCAGTTGATCGAGCTATTTATCATGCTTTATTAATTTGGTCTTATCCAAGTCAATTAAGATTTCGTCAAGCAAACGAAATGGAACATCCTGATATTGAATTTTTATTTGCTCAAGGTTATCATGAAGACGGATACCAATTTGATGGAAAAGGTTGGAATTTCTATAAACGGGAAATTCATAAAATTGTTTTTGTTTAGGCTCTGTTCTAGCTCATGCTTTTTATCCCGAAGAACATCTTGGTGGAGATGTTCATTATGATGAAGATGAAGATTGGACAGCATATCGAGAAAACGAATATGGTTTAAGTTAGTATCATTTTTTTTTTAATGATTAGATGCTCTATTGAAAGAATATTTTTACTAGTAGAAATGTAAGCCAATGTATAGTTTCACAATGAAAATTTAAAGTTTTTAAGGGAATTTGTTTGTAAAATTTTTTTTTGTAGTTTCGAAAAATTTTGAAATGGAATCAAGAAAAAAATGATGTTAAACGACATATTGATAAGAAATTAGACAAGAACATGTGTGAAAAGTCAAAATGTAGGCCGAAAATGTTTTAAATTCTTTTATCTGTTTATGTATCCCGAGGATGATAGATAAAATATTTAACAACTATGTTCGATAACAACAATATCGTGGGCAATTCAGTGAATCGACTTACATTCTCTAGCTTTTCAATTTGAAGCGAAAAATTTCGATTTTCTCCTTTTTAGACTTTCATATTAAATATCTACAGAATAATTCATAATTAACTAGATGATAAAAACGAATTCATTATGTTAGACAACCCGTTAAAGTTTTTATTCATAAGAAAACTGTCAAATATAGACTATGTAGAACTAGTACTATTGACCAATGGCATCTCAAACATTCTTAGGACGTTTGAGTTGAAGAGAATTAATGCTATCTAATAGTCCTTCTCACATTGAGTCCTATAACTCAACAAGAAAAAAAGCTAATGACTCGCTGAACCTATCATTATCTAGCCCTTTATTGCAGCTATTTTTACAGTATGAATTTCATCGAGTTTCATGTAATCATTCAACAGCTACGAATATTTTACACAATCATAGCTTAATTAGATCGTAAGCTCTTTTTCTTATTGAATTATAGAACTCATAATGAGAACACTACCATAAATCATAACTTCTCTTTAACTCAACTGATCGAGGTATGAATGGTTGTTTTAATCTATATTGCTAAAGTAGTATATATATTAAAAATTCATATGATTATTATTAAGAATGGGTGAGATCAGGAAGGATTACTTACAACCAATTGTGTATTATTTTCATTAAGATCAATAGTTCAAAAATGTATCCATCGACAATTCCCTTGTGAAAAAAATTCTGATGAGTTTTCTATCCCCAAGAAAGAAAAATCAGTCAGCTTGATTAAAGTAGGCTAGAGATTTTTTGTATTTCTTATTATCTAGTTATTTATAAATTATCTTGTATATCGAGATAGATATCTTACTCATCTACCTAGCACAAGTATTATAAATAGATATTCAGTGACACATCCTGAAATTACAAGTAAAGACATCTGTACAATAGTTTGACTTCATTACGAATTAGTTTTGTATCATACAAAAAATTAATTAAAACAATGATTTTTATTTTAGTGGATTTATTCTCAGTAACTGTTCATGAATTAGGACATTCATTAGGTTTAATGCATTCGAATATACCTGACGCAATTATGTTTCCCTATTATCGTGGTTATTCCAAAAGTATTAAATTACATGGTGATGATATAGCAGCTATTCGAAAACTTTATGGAGGTAAAACAAAAATAAATTAATAAAAAAAAAAAAAAAAAAAAAGAAAAAATTCTTTATTTTCTAGATCCTCCAACGGAAGTTTTAATTCCACCAGCATTAAATTCTGATGAAATAACACGACCAACTAATGATTATACAACATCACAACCAACAACAACAAATATAGTTGAAACAACAACAATAACAACAACAACATTATTGCCAACACTAACAACAATTGAAACAACAACTTCCACTAATCCAATAACAACTATAGCTGTAACTAATCAAGAAAAAATTCATAGTGAAACAACAACAATAATAACAACAACAACAACAACAACAGCAGCAGCAATAGTAACAGTGAATAATTCATATGAAACTAAAGATCGACATATAACAAAATCGCCAATGCCAAAATCAACAAATCATCGATTACAATCACATCTGGAAAGACAAACATCAACAGAACAAATTAAAATGAATTATACAGATCGATCAAAATTAGATTTATGTGATGGATTTTATGATGCTATTACGATGTATAAAGGAATTTTATTTATATTTAAAGGACAAGTTTGGTTTTTATTTTTAATTAATATTTAATTTTGATTTTTGTTTTATAATTTAGTATTTTTGGCAATATGATCGACGTGGTTTAGATCCATCATCACCAATGATTAATAATGCTTTCTGGTTAGGATTACCAGAAACATTAACAAAAATTGATGCAGCTTATGAACGATCTGATGGTCGTTTAATGCTTTTCTCAGGTATAATACCTTTGTTTTTTTTTTTTCGTTTAAAAAAAAAAGAGAACTATGCTTTACATTAGGTCATCAATATTGGGTATTTGATGACAATAAAATATCGATTGAAGACGATGGTTCCAGTTATCCTCGTAATATAAGTTTACTGGGCCTTCCAACACATGTTGATCATATAGATGCAGCATTTTTATGGTCATTTAATCGTCAAGCTTATCTTGTTTCAGCAAATCTATATTGGGCATTAGATGAAAGATGGAATCGTGTTAATACATATGATTATCCAAGAGATATGACTATGTGGCAAGGAATTGATATTCCACTTGATGATGCTTTTGTAGATTTAACTGGTAAAAACTAAATTTTCATTTTTAGGTTTTTGTTTTTCAATTTTCATATTTCTAGGTTCAACATATTTTTTCAAAGGTCTTGATTTTTGGCGTTTAAATAATACAAGTATGGAAGCAGCAATAGATTATCCTCGTTCGATAAATACTGATTGGCTTTTTTGTAATAACTCTCGATCTTCATCGTCATTATTATGTTTTCAATCGACTTATAACTTTTTAATTATTTTCCTTACTATTCTTCATTGTTCGTCGCTCTAAGCATCTCATACATTCTTTTATTTGTTTTTTTAATTTTTGGCTTGTGTCTGATACTCATTTGTACGTGTGTGTCGCCGCCAAAACAGAAAGTGTCCCATTTTCTCAGGTCACAATAGTTTTCATTGATGGAAACAAATTGAATATTATGAAAAATGAAAAACAAAAAAAAAAACGAAAATAAATATGATATCATGATCTTGAAAAATGAACACGTCGTAGACCTGCATCGTTCTTTGAATTCTTTTTTCCGCCTTGTTTGTTTGTTTGTTTTTTTTTTTAATTCGTATTTCTTATTCTTCTTCACAGTACTCTAGTCGATTATTGAGAAATAAAGAAATTCTTTTATTATTTAATAATTTCTTTTTTTTTTTTTTACACAAAAATAAAATATAGATACGATATATAACATAATTAATTTGTTGTTCTTCTTTCTATACTTCAGATCAAATTCTAATTAATGGAAATATATACCATTTATCTATTAATACAACAATAAATATTATCAAAGGTTAATATTGATTTATTTATATGAATTTTTTTTTTTTGCTTAAATTATAGGAGATATTGAGAATTATGATGCTGAAAAAAAATGAATCAATAGTTCTCTGTAAAAAAAAATAGATGATTTTATATTTTATAGTTTTGAAATTTTTTATATATTCTATTATAAGTGGCATTGTAAGAGTGTCTTACCATTACTTATATGTAGGATTGAATATAAAAATTATAAAATGACAAACAATTTTTGAAGTTTTTTAAAAATAAAAACTGAAGAGTATAGTATTTAGACTTGTTTTTTTTTTCATATAATCACTTAAAGTTAAAACAAATATTTTCTTTTTCATAAACAACCTTGTAAAACATATTCTTCATTCAAAAATATATTATTATTCATGAATGCATCTTGTGCTCTCTCTCTATTCATTTTTGAATAATACATATCGATTCTTGTTAATATATAATTTGAAAAGAATTCATTGGTTTTTATTTTCCACATAAACATGCAATTGCTTTATACTGTTTCTTCATGATAAACACCAAACATTAGTACACATAATTTTATGTATTAATATTTAAATTTGTTCGTTTTTTCTTAGATAAATATAATAAATTATCAAATGAGAGGAACTATGAAAAATTTGACGAAAACGAATAAATCAGAAAACTATATGACGTAATTGATTTATTTTCTGGCAGCAAGACAAAAAATGACCTTTTTGGGCACATTTTATTTTTATTTTGCACTGTTGTAGACGAGTGACACGTGAATCTCTTCCGTTTCTTTTTTCTCTTTTCTCCGTCATATAATCATTTTCTTTTTGCTTATATGAGAATTATATTATTCATAACAAAAATCTATTTCAGCTAACATATAGAAAGAAACATGTCGTCTTCATCCAATCCAAGTACAGACGTTTCTGATGCAAAAATAGCTACAGAATCAGCACCACCTGGTATGAATTCATTTACAAATACTGTTGGTATGCATCCGAATACAGACGAAACATCACCACAACAATTTCCATCAAATATACGACGTGGAAGTTGTGATAAACCAGGATGTACCGATGATCATAGCGGAAAACCACATGAATAACATAAAATGTCTTCTTTTTTTTTCATGTTTTTTCATGTAAAATTTTCATTCAAGCAACTTACTTTTATTTAATAAATGCGTAAAATATTCGATTTATAAATATAAATTCTGACTAATTGAAACATGTACATTCACCTTGATAAAAAAGAAAAAAAAACAAAGATACTACGCACAAAATAATTCCATTAGATCTTGTGCTATTTTTAGATTATTATTTTCGAATGTAAAAGCTCTACAATCAATTAGAAGTTGAAACAAAAAAAAAAACAAATTTACACTAAGCAGTTGTTGTTTATGAAAAATGTACATGTGTTACCTGGATGTTTCGAACATTCAAGGAACAAAAAAAGCAGAATAAATTAATTGTCGATGATTATTTTGATTGTAATCAGCTTGTTCTTTCTTGTAAACATCGAAATATTAATCTCATTGAATTTCTCAAAAATAAAAGAATTTCGAAAAACATTCTGACGCAATTCTTTATATCATAATTCGTTTGAAGACTCTGCATAAACATAGATTTACTCAATCTAAGGTAAATTTAGTTCTATAATTTTGTTTTACATAAGAAATATTCATTGATCTATTATTTCACAGAAAAGAAAAACCAGTTGTTTTTATCCTTGTTCGTTCTTATTAGTACATTTTGTAAATAAAGAAGAATTTTTTTCTTATTCTTATGCAAGATTTTATAGATCACAAATGTATTGATATTCAAGTTTATATGAAAAATAAAGATTTAAAACTAAATAAAAACGTAAAATATTGTGACATTGATTGATCCTCTAATGAAAATGTTTGTGTTTTTTTCTAAACGAATACAAATTAACAATATTTCATTCGATGTTATGCAAATTAGATTTTTTATGTCTTGCATAAAAAGTCTAATCAAACAAGTGAATTATAATCATTCAAACTTAACTAATGCAGTTTTTGTGAAATTTTATTTTTTTTTCGAATAGTACTATTGATGCAATAAGCTTGAAATAGGTTACTTCGGTCATACAATTCAATTGTTCTAAATAGAGAATTGTAATTAATTGATAAAAAAATAATATATCATATATAGATGTATCAACGAAAATTATCAGAGGAGAGAACAATAAATAAATGGTTATAATCAAGTAAAATGCATACATCTATCAATCTGATAATTTATCTATTAAGAAATTTTTTTTATAAAAAAATTCTTAAAAATGAAATTCTACAGAAAAAGTTACTTGTTAAATAGTATATTTTAACAATTTTCAAAAATAATAGTTTATTATTCAATAAAAATTTTCTTCTATATTTATCGAACGATTTCATAAGAATATTGTTTAGAATTTAATTTGATTATAACCTAATAAATTAATGAAGAATAACGATGACATAAATGAATTGTGAACAACGTAAGTATTATGATAAATGTATTGTTTTATCATGATTCTAACAATAATTTACTTTGACAAATCATTTGACGAATATATGACAGAATTCAACAAATATAACTATAGTATTTTGTTTTCAAAATTTTCACCAATATCTTCGAATAGTAGATTGATTATTAAATTTCATCTTGAATATATTAAATGATTTGTTATTATAACCGATAGAAAAAGAAAACATTCAACATGACTGATAGTAATTGATGCAGTCGGTCAATATTGGTTAACCCTATGTTTTGATGATATAAGCATAAATATGATATAAGCAAAATAATATTAAAAGAAATTTGATCAGGATTATTCATTTAAAATTCTCCTTTCTCATATGCATAGATATTATAAACTACAGTATATTGAATCATATAGATAACAGTTATACAGCTGATATCTATTCGTTTTTGTCAAAGAAAGAGAAAAATGACGAAAGATGAAAAGAACAAACATTCATGTTCTGAATGGATTCAATTGTTTATCTCATTTATGATACCTGCAATGATTGCTATTTATACAATATTAGAAAATAATCGAGAATTAGCTATTGCTACTCAGCATCGTATTCAAGATCTTGCAATAGCTGACGATCAACAGAAAGATACTATTCTTCGTCAATTTCAAAGAACATTATTTCAATTAATTGAAAAATATGGTCCACAATTAAATAAATCATCAGCAGCTTCATTAGTTGTTCGTTTTGCAACACTTTCAGCATCACGTCAACTTGATCCTCATCGTCGTAATTTTCTTATTCGTTTGTTATATGATGCAAAATTAATTACATATGATTCAATTTCTAATCAACCGAGAGTTTCACTTGCATCAGCTAATTTAACTGAATTATGTTTGATTGATGGTACGGTCGGACAAACATTATTTCATATTTGCATGGAAGGCGCTATTATGACTAAAGCTAATTTTCATGGTATTAATATGCATGGTGCTATATTCAATGGAGCCAAACTGAAAAATGCTGATTTTTCTTCTACGACAAATAGTTTGTACTGTAGTGATATTGAATGTTTTGGACCGAGAAGTGCATCATTATATTTTGATAATAGTGATTTAACATCTGCTTTGTTTTTCGATGCTATTTATGACAATGTTTCATTTCATATGGCTCAAATGTCAAATGCAAATTTTCCTTTCTTTCGATGTGATTTTTGTTTATTTCATCTTGCTAATATGAGTCAAACAAGTTTACACTATGTAGAAATGTCCCGATCGTCATTTACAATGTCTACTTTTATACAAAGCGAAATTCATGATTCAAATTTTTATGAAAATGTCGATTTTTCAAATACGGATATGAGTTATGCTCATCTTATTCATAATAATTTTACAAAATGTCTATTTGATCGTACTAATTTGAGAAATGTTACATTTCACTATAATAAGATTGTGAAAAGTATATTTACAGAAGCAAAAATGTTTGGAATGTCAATTCTACATAGTATTTTTATTGATGTAAACTTTACTGGTGCTGACTTAAGTAAAAGTAGTTGCCAATATGTTCGTTGTGAAAGATGTAGATTTAACTTAGTCAATTTTAATCGTACTGACTTATCTAATTCAATGTTTATTGAAAGTGATTTTCGAAATGCTACGATTAGTGAAGATCAATTAAATCAAATTTCGTCTTTGGAAGGTTCAATATTACCTAATGGAAGTGTTATTGATTATAAATAAATTTTCTTATTTTTTCACAATATAGATACGCATTGTATCAATAGAAATGATTTGAGTTTGAGTACTGTGGTACAGAAAAAAAATTCTAACAGGAATTTTCTACATTTCAATTTTTCAGTTAAATATGAATAATAAAGGAAGATCGTCTATTGAATAAGAGATAATTGACTATCTACTCTTTCAGAATAAATAAATAGTTAAACATTCTAAATATAGTATACTATTGAGGACAGATCGATAGTCTAAATTTTTTCAAAAGTACAATTTATTATGTCGTTGAGGAAAATTTTTTATAATATTCTTTGATAGAGTTCAAATCTTGCTTTGATTAATAAATTTTGAATATATGTATATTGTATAATACTTTCAATTTAGTATGATGATTTTGAAATTCTTTTTATATATCAGACATAATTTAGATTTGACCTTATTTTCACATGAATGAATTAAATATGAAAAAAAAAAAGCTTTGTTAATTCTATTCTTATTTTAATTTTAAAAGAAAAACAATTTTCATCGTTATATTAATAGAATTTGTTAAAGTTTGTATAAGTTGTACTCAGAAAATATCGATATGAATATATAACATGTCAAGTGTTATGAATCAAAGAATATTACTCAGTTTTTTTGCACGTATGACTATTAATTAATTGGCTTGTTTTTAAATTCTATCGCGATTCTTTTTATGAATGAAACTTCAATGGTCGAAATAATTGTGACTATTGTATAAGTGTTCTATGTAAAAGATATGATATTTAAAATAATCTATAATACTTGATAATAATTTCAGTTATCTGACACTATCGATGATTCAATAAATCCAATAAACTAGAGGAATTTTTTCAATTAAAAAAATAATAGAATTCATCAATATTTAATCTGTATGATGCCTGAGAAATTTTAAGAAAATTCTTAAATCTTTCTCCGCACCATTATCATTAATAAGTGAAAAGCGAAGTTAAAGTTTATATAATTATTTTCTCACGATAGTTTTCTAAAAATATTTTTTTGACTCATCGTTGTGTTGCATTACAATCAATTATAAAGACATGAAAGAACTATGTTCATTATTCATATAGTGTTTTCAATCATGAAGCAAAAATGTCAATATACTAAAGAGAAGATACTTCTTGTATTCTTTTTATTGATAGATAAAATCATCTACAAATGTTTTGATAATTGAACATTAGAAAAAGGAATTCTTTGCAATTACTACATGATATACAATTACTGTCACTTATCGATAAAGAATAAAGCAAATTTTTTGTTAAATAACGATAATAAAACGAGAAATTTATTTTAGTCGAGTTTACATTACTTCTCTATGAAGTTTCTAATCAACATTTTGTATTTTAGTCACAAGTTAATAAATGGAATAATCGTCACTTAAATAATGGCGACATATGGTAAAATCATGTTTCTACATCAACTTGACATTTTCTTCGTCAAACAATCATTCATCACAAATCAATAATCAGAAACTGTTCATCAAGAATAAATAAACTTATCAAAAGTAAATTAATACGCATTCTTTGATTTGCACAGAACACTTCATTGCTTTTCTTCTAGTAAAAACAGACAAAGACATCATTAAAATGAGAATACTCTATAAATGATTATTGTAGAACGATAACATTTTGTCTCTTTTCTTTAAGAAACAAGTACAAAGAAAATTTTCTTGTTGATAATCATTTCTACATACATTTGTTTGTCGAGTAATTGGTTATCTTTTTTCTTCACTATCACTGCATATATTCATTGGATATTTTACTCAAGTAATCATTCTTTTAGAATGCTAATGATATCATAAAGATGTATAATTCAACATCAATTCAATCTCCAACATTTGTCTTCGATGGCCATGTTAATCGAGCATTATTATTCAATGCAACTGTCATTTTAATTACTTTTTACTCCGTCTATCTTTTTTATATCCATCATTTTCATTGTTGAGGTTTGACTCAAACAAATTGGTTTTTCGAATGCCATCTATCATAGTATTCTAACTCTTTGTTCTTTGTCTTGATTTAATCATTCGAACAATAGTCTCATATTAATACGTTTCCTTTGCACTTTTTTCATGATGAATGCTGAATTAATACTCGTCTTATTTCGTACGATCTTGTTTTAATGACATGAGACATAAAAAGAACGATTAGAAGTATTACGAAACCTTTTATTTTTATCTTTTGACTTTCATAAGACATTTGTAAAGCTAAAAATAAACCTAAATCAATACAAATTCATTTACATCTCATTTAGACATCATGAGAGTTTTAATAGGATTATATTAAGATAACAGATTTAACAGTAGTTTGAGAAAGATTTGGAAATAATCAAAAATACATACAACAGACGATCTGTACAGACAAAAAATTGATCTTTCAAATAAAACAATAGTTCAATTTGAATGAGCAAGATACAGGTTTCAACTTCTTTTGAAAACCTTTTGTGTCCTCTCGTATAATCAGTTATTGTGATAAGAATATATAGCAATATTTGTTAAGGAATAATCAGCGTATTCTAAGGAAAGCCATAGGTAGCAGGAATTTATAGTAGATATTACTTATAAAATTTATATTCATTCCTGCCGAATAGGGTAATATTATAAATAGTCAAAACGAATATTTCTGTATTGGCTCTTATATTTCTAAAAAATGATAATGAAATAAGTAAATATAAAAAGCATCGGTATGACCACTGAATGATCTAAAAGATTGCAAGAGATAAGTATCACACATAGATGATGAAACTAGAGACTCACTGTCTCATGGTTATATTAGAACAGAAACTTGAGATAAAGCAAGTAAACGAATAAATATGCACGAGTTATTTTAAATTGTTCGTCAATTGTCGTTAAAATCGTAAGATTTAATACTTGCTATATATGTTCTAAGAAAATTAAAAAAATTTCGATAACGATAAAGCACAACATCTTAGTCGAAGTCAATCTAATCTGTAATTAGACATAAGATCAACTCTGATAAATAATTAATGAAGTTGTCATTTGCTTTCAGTTTATATATGAAAATATTACTTTAAAATTACATATTCTAAAAAAACATATATGATTCTAGCACATAAAGGAGTTTTCATATTTATTAGAAGAAAATAGAAAACATCTTACAGACTTCTATAAGATCATTACCAGCATCGATCTTGTCGGCTTCTATCAGTTCTGAAATTTAATACTATGTGTTTTTTTGATTATATCTTCATTTTAAAAGTGTCAAAAGAAAGATCAAGGAATATACCAGTGAACAACTGAAATATAATACAGTTCACCTTTAGAAATGACTAATATCTATGTCTAGATCAATTATTCGAAAGAAAAAACTCAAGGAGCAAAAATAAAATGATACTTATAAATAGTAACGATTATCTTTATTGTAATCCAGAATTAGAACTTCTGACTCTTTGATGACTTTTATGTTTCAAGTGTTTATATATTCTCTGATATTCAAATGTAGAATAGGTTTTTAGAACTTATATTTTGTATGTGAAAGAGAAATATTTTATTAATTGGAACATTTAAATGAAAAAAAAAGAAGAGAAAATTTTCAACTGCCTATGGCCACAAAGTTCTAAAGATGATATCTCAGCCGTCGTTGTCATGCCATAGAAATATACACTAAATTTTTGAAAATTTTCTACAGCCATAATCAGTTTTCCAGGATGTCTTTGTATAGTTTCATATTATTACGTTCTCTACTATCATTTTCTCGCTTTTTCATTTCAAGCTTCCATAGAACCAAGAAAATTAAAGAAAAAACATCGAGAAGTTTCAACCATCGCAGCCAATTAATGCATTGACTTACACCGCTAGAGACCAATTGCGTTCGATGGCTTATATTTCATGGCAGGCTTGGCATCAATTTAGAAAGTATCATATTTCATTATTTCAATATTTGAAATTACACTTGAATACATAAAGATAATTTTCTGGCGTTACATTACTAAAAAGATCATGTTTTTGGCTGTAGAAATCTATTTCTTATGAGCGAATAAGCTCATTATGCTTAAGCATATACATGTAACCAGTAATGCTTTTTCTTATAAGCAAAAATAAACGAATGTTGAATAAATCATATTCTAATATATTTATCTTTGTTATAACTAACTCAGTTTGGAACTGTTAAAATCACGGAATATTAATGAACTGTTTGTTTCACTTAATATGTCATGTATTCACTTTTGTATAATCGCCATTATTTTGTAGCTTACAAGTTTTTCAAAAAATTAACTGAACTGTGAAGTCAACTAAAAGGCAACATTCCAATATATATATGCTTGTTTTTTTAAAATTCTAATGATTTGATCATTTGTTAATTGATTATTACATATGTGTGCTGATTGAGTGAAAATGCTAAAATTGTGCAATGTGAGAATAAGAAAAACCTGCATCGATATCGACACTTCTCTCTTTTTTTTTTACCTTTCATATGTCTCATGTTAACAAACAAAACCAAAAGAGAAAGATGTTGAAAAACGAAGTTGCACTAAAGTAGATCGATACTTAATATATCATCAAGGTGGAATTTGTCGGAAAATTTGTTTCTATTTTCGATTCAAATAACAAAAGTTAGCATTTGTTGACGAATTAGATTTTACATAGAAATTTTGTGCGATTTATAAACTAAAAATTGGTAAAATAAATGTTTTTTGAATGTTCACTGGTTAAATGAACTCATTCTTGTTTCTTATTTGATCGAAATTGTGCAAAACACAGCAATAAATAATATTATGAATGGCGAGAGGTATTTTAAAGAAGTAGCTCCACAAGTACCTCTTGCATCACCCATACGGCAAGTGTCAAATTTGTTTGTACACGCATTTGTACATGCTTTGAAATCATCACACGAAGAAATATTAATCGAGCCAACATGTAACAGTGTACAAGCACCGGTGGGTTTGCAGCAGGAGCATGAACAAGTTATTCCGAAAGAAGTTTTTATCATTGTCATAATAAGCAATAGACACAGCATCATTGTTCTTCGGTTTGTAGTCGACATACTGATTGTGATTTGTCACTTTATTGATTTTGATTTTTTAGCAAATTTCTGTCAGTACATCATGTCAACGAAATAAACATCGACAGAGAATTTAGAGAATGGAAAAAATGAGTAAATAAAGTAGAAGCAACAGAACGGTCAACTTTAGTCACTGATAAACACGTTCTCAAATTATTTGACAGCAAACTCAATTTTTTTTCATATTTGCAAAAAAACGTGTATTCATGATTATTCAGAAGAAATCCTATAATTCTTCACGTATTTTCTTTCACATTAATATTTACGATACATAATAATCATTTATTCTTCATAAATTTGATATCTACGGTCGTTGTACTTCTTGTAATCCAATGACAAAGAAATTTTCATTGAGATTTATTAACTTTCTCACATACGAAAACACCTTTATTTAAGACTACAATTCATATTTAATTGATGTGTTGAAAGAATAATTAAATGAATCAAACAAATAGTCGACAGTAAATATAAATCAAAGAAACATTGTCGTCAGATAGTCGGTTTTTACTTTTATAATTATTCAAATTGATTTCGTATTAGTCGCACGATAGAAAAATATAAAAAACATGATTGTAAACTTTATAAATAAGATCAATCTGATTATTTAACTAGTTAAACGATTCAATATCTTTTTTATTAAAAGTCACTGCATAATAGATCAGTTTCATTATATGACCAACGGAACGATTGAAAGTATCAAGCAATGCTCACATTGTTATTTTCATTTCAAATTTTTTAAACTAACGATAGAGATATCAAACCGAATCTCCCTATTAAAGAACACATCCTATTCATCTTACAAGAATCATCATCAATGACTAAAAAATATAATAAAAGTGACGGTGAATATGGGTGATTACGAAAAGAGAAGGCATTCACTCACATTTACCCATTCATTTAACTGTTCGTGAAACAATTTTATTTAAACGAGTGCGAAGTGTGTCTTTACAGCGTCATTTGCGTCTCTGTTTGTCCGCACTCGATTTCAAAAGGCTTCCACTTTAATATTTCCAGTCAAATGTGAAGCAAAAAGCTTATTTGAAGATGAACATTTTTGTGCAATAAAACTTCGTCAATGTCAAAACTAGTTCAGCACTATTCGCAATTGAATTTTGAACTAGTCAAAGGAAAAAAAAAGGTCGTCCCTTTTCATTGAGCGGTTTTGCGTACTAAGCATCATTAATAATAATGCTCTAGATAGAGTTCGCTTGTCAACAATGAAAACTATTTTGTAGATATATTTTTGAATATTTGTTCGAATCGTTCAATAATTGTAGATTTCAATCACTTCACACACTCTTCAGTATATTGAGATTGATTTTTTTTATAAAGAAATACATATGTTCAAGGTGAATTTGATGTGCTGCTTTGCAAAGGGTCAGCACGAGATCACTTAGACAACATCGTGTACGACATATACAGAATTATGTCATTTTTATTGATGATTAAATCCTTTCTCTAGTTCGATTAACTTTTTTTTTGTACACATCTAATGGTAAACAAACACCATGAAATTTAACATGAGTGAGCTGAAAGAAGCGAGATAACCAATTAGATAGACTCAAGATTTTCGATTGAATTTCATACATTCGGTCAAAATGAAATAATCAGATCAGAAAGAACTTAAAGAATAAGAATAAATAGGTAATATCAGTACACTGAACAATTTTCATTGATCTTGACAATGTTTACTAGATTTCGTCGAATATTAGTTAAAATAAAAGGTGTACTAGACACTTGCTGTTGATGAAATTACGATGTTTTCGTTTCTCGAAACCAAAGAAAATGAACTTGCGATCAGTAGTATCAATAATCGAAGCCTATGACTGATTTTGATCCGCAAATAAATGTAAGGATTAGAAACACTACTATCAAATAATGTTATCGCCCGATTTTCTATGAACAGTTGATAAATGCACATTGCTCATAGAAAAGATTGATACTTCCAGGAATATATAACCGAGCAAATTGTTCGATATATTGTCACTGAATCGGATTGATAGTTACTGTCGCACGACTCAAGAGGTGCTTAAGATTATGAATCAATTACTAAAGCATACAGTAGCAGAACATTATCAATGTATATTTTATTGTACCACTAACCAATCGTCAGTAGAAAGAAACCAATAAACGATGGACAGCAAATATTTAACTCATAAAAAACGTGCAAAAACTGAAAGTTGGGTCCTATTTGTCATCGACAAATATTAACAGTTGATACTGCAATTGAATAAAATACATTGAAATTTTGTCGAGAAATTCAAAGACTAAGAAAGATAATTACATTCACTATTTCGCCAAATAGTCAACCAATGATCACTGTAGTATTCATATAAATATAGATTCTGTCTAGAGCAAAGTTAAATGTTGAAATTAATGAGACAAGTATATAAACTCTACAATTGCTATCTAGTACATAAAAATGTTTAATGAATGTCTGACTGATTTACATAAGTAATAAAAATTTAAATTATTTTCATCTGTTTTATTATACATGGCTCATTTCATTTGATATAGTATGATGTTATGGCATTCATTCATAGTAAATGAATCTGCTTTATACAAAACAAAATAAAACAATAAGAAATATGATTTCACAATAGAGAGAGAGCACATCAAGGTTAATGTCTATTATTCACATCTATGTTAAAATATTCTTGATTCATTAATAAAACAAGTTTTTTTTTTTTTAAAACCTAGTGAATGTTATCATTACCATAAAATAGAAATGTCTGATGCAAATCAACAATTTCATTCATCATAAAAAAATAGATTATAAATTAGTTTTTATTTCGAATCAAATAAACAGATGTAATAAATTTCAGTATAATAACGAATTAATTTAGAATTATGAATCTATCTATTTTGCAATAATGTGTTATTTGTATAATTTAGAAAACTGAATGAGAAAAAGCACTGCGTAAATGAAATGAAAAATTGATTTTCTATTAACTTAATAAACATAAATATTCTTCTAATTGCTGTTGCGTATTAATTTTTTAATCTAAGATTTTAAAAGTAATCATCTTATTAATTTTCAGTTTTTAACTTATAATAAAAAAGTAAACTGAAATTTTCTCTTTATAAAAACCTACTCACATTTCTTTCATTGTCTAAGAATCAATAGATTACTTTGTGTTCGAGTAAAATATCGATAATTGTAATCATTTATATACTAAAATGTTAATCAATGCTTCTATTGTTTTCTTGTGCAATCAATAGATTTGTTTACAAAATCTTTAATTAGAATGAAGCAAAATATTAGTAAAATTTGCATTACACAGTTCAAAATATAAATTAGTATCTTTGAAAATTCTTTTATTTTATATATATATATATATATATAAGTCACGTACTAATCAAAATGAATATATTTGCAATTTCATAATAGACAATAATTTTAATTAAAAATTCTTTCTATTAATAGAAAAACAGTGAATATCATAGTTTTTAAAAGTTAAGGAATATACAACTCGAATGAAACAGCTTGTAGGTACATCCATTGATAAACTACAATGAATAAACTGTAGCCTACATTGTTGTTTTTGGGATAAGCGAAAGTTTATATGTTTGCGCGATATATAAAATCATTTGTGAAATATAAACTCAAAAATAATAAATACTCGGAATGACAGATCAACATATCCTTCAATCGATGCAATTCACAAACATACAGATTGAATTCATTCAACCTGTACTGTATCAAAGCAAAAAGTGAAAAAAAATGCTAATTTACTGGAAATATTTCTATTCGAAATGATTATGTGCTACATTATGTAAATTTTTTTTTAAATAGGCGAAGCATTATTCAACACTACTTGAGATTTTTTATAGTTGGCCTCAACCAAGTTCAACATAGAAAAGAATTGATAAAAGTACATAGTTATTGCACAACCAAATGAAATTTATATAAAAGAGGTAATATATACGTAAAAAAGGTAGAGAAAAGCATTTGATAATACATATACGTACCGGTTTCACAGTAAGAAAAAAAAAGATTCTTAAATATAATTCATGGTATCAAAACGTATTTTAAAAGAATTGAAATCTATTGAAGATGCTTCAGGATGTTATAGTGCTACTATAGTTAATGATGATATATTTCATTGGGAAGCATCAATTATTGGTCCTGATGATAGTCCATATGAAGGTGGAGTTTATCGTCTTGATATTAGAATTCCATCGAATTTTCCAATTAGTCCTCCACGAATTCGATTTAAAACAAAAATTTATCATCCAAATATTCATTTCACTGGAGCTATCTGTATTGATATTTTACAAACTCAATGGAATTCTATATGGTCAATAGAAGCAATTTTGTTAGCTATTATATCATTATTAACTGATGCTAATCCTGATGATCCATATAATGCACGTGCTGCATTATATTATAGAGAAGATCGACAAAAATTCGATGAAATTGCACGATCTTGGACAAAAAAATATTCGATGTAAAATTTTTATATATTCTAATAAAATTATATTTTTATATTAATTATTTTGATTTGTAAGCTTTAGAATTATTCTCATCATTATAGTATCTTTTTCAATGCCAAATAATAAATGTATGAGATATTTTTCGATGTTACAATCTTATATATTTGATCACAGTGGCGGCGGAGCCCTTAGGCTTGGGAGGCTTAAGCCTCCCATAATAACAGAAAGAGAAGGCTTGGGGAGACTCAGATATTTGAAGACATTTTATGGATCTCATCCTGAACTTGTATTTAGTAAGCGAAAACTCTTTGATCAAGAGTGTGTTCAGCCAGATGTTAGATGGCGTCATAGAGAACGGAGTCATTAGGCCTCAGGAGTCTCCAGCCTTTTCAAAAAAAATGAAGAGGAAGCCTAGAGAGATTTGGCATCTTCTGACAAAGTTTTCTGAATCTCATTCTGAATTTATACCGAATGTTCGAAAACGTTATCCATATGATTTATTTTGTATATATTTCTGTATGCACAAATGCTAAAATCTTGAATTTTTTTTCAAAATATGTGATGTCGATGGTTTCTAAAAAAAAACTACGAAAAAATTCCTGCGGACTTCTTTTGATGAATTTTAGAAAACTGAAATAAAAGATGTATAAAACATTTCTAATTCCGATTATGTTGGAATTAACAAACATATTTTGATATAATAGCTATTTTGCATTTATTTTCGCATAGAAAAATGATAAAAACCTGAATGGTTTATTGCAAACCTTTTGGAGAGAAAAAAAGTAAAGATGTGCGAGAAACTGAAATTTTTCTCCATAATAACAGACTGAACGGGTCAGAAATGGCAGAATGATTATTAAAGTCAAGTTTGATGTACAAAAATTCGTTACTCAATTACAATGACACTATCAAAGTGATCCGTGTCATGCTCGAAAATCGTTTTAAAGATATAAAAGTGAACAACTAGGCGATTAATCATTTAAATAGAGGAACAAATTTAATTCAGAAAAGTGAAAAATTGTCGTATTTTGTACATCTTTGCTTTTAGCTCTCCCGAAATTGGTTAAGATAAGTCTGGAGAACGTTTTGCTTCTTCAAAAAAAAATCAAGGTTTTCAGAATTCTTGTACGAAGGTAAATAAGAAATATGTATGTATATTACAAATATTTTTACTACTTTCAGTATAAAGGGAAGTAGCAATATTTTATATATTCTATCCAATTTCCTAAGAACTCATCAGAACAGGTCCACATGACCTTGTAATGCAGTTGATACAGAGAATTCAACAACAGCTTCTAGGATTCGTTTTCAGAATATTTCTATAAGTCCCGAGACTGATGTTTTTATTTTAACATTAGATTGAAGAAATTAAGTCAAAGACAGACAGCTTACAAAGGTGAGGATTCACTCTTCCAGACCAGAGATTTTTTTAGTATAGTTAAATTGCATTTTATGATATTAAACAAAGAAATTCTGTGATTTAAATGGTTCCTGTAAAGACCAAGCAAATAATTCTCGAAAGATTGTCAAATTCAATGGCGCATCTTTTAAGAAAATTCCAGTAAGAGTTAGAATTAGAAAGCTAAAAAATCCTTCCTCCCTTTATACCACTCTCCCATCGCTGCCTGAAAAGTTTCGAGCCTCCCCTAGATTTGAATCGTTCCACCGCCTCTGAATTTGATCATATAGGTTTTATCAAACAATTAGGTCTATATTCTAGTATAGAATATTTTTTTGAAAATAAATATACACTATTTATTGAATTTGATTATATGAGTCATATAAGATTTATTAGAAGAAGATAAAACAATTAGCAAATATACGATCAATATAAGTCATCTTTTTGTAATAGATTTGTAAATAAAATGATTGAAGTCATTGAATTTAGAAGATGAAACTACAATGGAATATCAGTCAGTTTAATGTTGACTACTAATGATCA
This sequence comes from Rotaria sp. Silwood2, assembly GCA_905329745.1. NCBI lineage: Eukaryota > Metazoa > Rotifera > Eurotatoria > Philodinida > Philodinidae > Rotaria > Rotaria sp. Silwood2. The sequence goes on along the minus strand of CAJNSZ010000063.1, from coordinate 284,299 downwards.
TCTATAATCAATATCTATTTTCGATCTTTATAAAGTCTGAAATCAAAATCGAGCAATAAATATATCCTATGATAGTGTTCAATCTAGTTTACAAATTGAACACCTATTATTTTATTTAGGTTTCGTCATTTTGTTCCTGCCAAGGCTTTCTCTGTTTTTCGAAACATTGTAATTTCTGACAAAACAAATATGTTCCATGTAAAACACCAAAAACATTGAAAAATATACACTAAATAATATGGGTGCATGCTCTTCTGTATCTTTTCGCGTAAATGTAGTATATAGAATTATATTATAAAAGCAGTAAAATGTAATTTTATCAGAATAGTAGAGCTTAGAAGATACTATGGATTTTTTAATCTTTTATCAATAAAGAAAATTTTTATAAATATTTAAATGGATGGTCGGTAGAGAGCTGCATCTCCATAGCAACCGGGTCCGGGTCTAGATCCGGTATTTTTTTTCGTGGGGGTGAAAATTTGAAAAATGATCACGTAATATTTGAATCAACTATCTGAAATAGCTGGAATGGAGCGAATGTGTCAAATATTACGTGATCACTTTTTCAAATTCACCCCCATGAAAAAAACACCGGGTCCGGGTATAGACCCGGTCGGGTACGATTTGCAGCTCTCTAATGGTCGGTCAGTATACAGCTAACTACTCTCTGATATTAGACAAGTTAATAAGACATGATAGATCCTCAAGATATATTTGTGAATCATTGTCATCTTTCATAGATAATGATATAGTTAAATAAGAAAAAAAGATATTGTCTAGTTTATTGATTGATTAAGAATGAAGTAAACTTAGTTCGCTTTATTTGTACAGTCAGTTACAAATGTACTGACGAGGGAACCGTTTCATATCATAAATCTTTCTTGAATTCAAACTCTGTACATAAGATAGATTCCAGTGAGTTATGAAATATTCCCCAAAGTATAAGCGCTCTTAGGGTTGTCCTTCAAAGTTTTAGTTATTTTACTGCAATTATAGTTTATGACATAGTATATGTTGACAAACCAAATGATGACATTTCAATCTGAAATTTCACCCATAGTTAAGTCAACTTATGACGAGAATCTCTTGAAAATTTCAACTCAAAAGAATGTTTCTTTTACGAAATATTACACTCTCGAAAATCACTCATATCGAACGAAAGATGTCAGAATTTTATGTTTTATTTTGAGCTAAAATGATTAGGAAATTCGTCTCATAAGTAGATCTATGTGAACAAAACCTCAAGTCGAAATACCGTCATTCGACTTTTTGATACATACTGTGTCTTCGGGTAAAAGGCCTTAGAATGCTTAAATTTTGATGGATCTTTCTTATCTATTAGTTGAGTTCTACCCTATGTATTGCCTTCGAATTCAGAAAAGGTTTGAACAACCGAAGCGATTCTCTCGTCAGTACAGTCATTCTTGTGTGCTTCTCCTCTTTTTTCTTACACTGATCATGTTTCATATTTGTCTATTTTATTTTGGCTCTGTTGATGAATTTGTTCTTTTTTGTTTGACATAATGTAGGCGTTAATTTCTAGCAATAAACTATCGAAAAGAGAGAGAAGTTTAGTAGGAAATTATCATAGATGATAATTGTTTGCTTGAACATAAACTGAAAATATAAATTTCTTCTGATTAATAATCATTACTCAACATTTGTAAGAACTTTGAAAAAAAAAATTTTCGATCGAGTTTATAAAAGGTAAAAGAAAGCTAATTGTTTTTATTTTTTTATTCAAAAAAATTTCTTAAGTTCAAAACTATTTTAGATTAAAACTTTACTAAAGAACTTTTTATTATTTCCATTATTTAACAAAAAAGTATTTATTTTTTACAATCTTTTCAACAAAATTCTTTCAAAAATAAAGCAAATAGTCTTATTATTGAATCTATTCAATTCAACATCTACTTTTAGAACGAACTACTTCGCAGCAAAAATATTTTTTTTTATACGAAAATGTAATAATAATCTGATTACAAAAAGATTTATTGTGTTATACTTGTAAATCTATGTATGTTATATATAATTACGATCTATATAACATAATAGTAGAGAAGAAAAAAAAACGTTGATGAAGGACGCAATAATAATGACGAAAAAAAAAAGAAAGTAGAATACGTACATTTAAAATCAGTAAATAGTTGAATATTAATTATAAACAGTTCCTACTATCGATACTATATCACATTAGCACGTCCAATTAGACGGATGATCTCTATTTGGAACTATTTCAGTAAGTTTCTGCAGTTTTTCACAGATCGAAAAGAACAACGCGAATAAATTACTTTTTTCTCTTCGTCATCGTATATTCATTTCTTATTGATAAGTGAATATACTTAATCCAATTTTGTTTGGATTAGTGAAGCATAATTAATAAAATGTTTTTTAAAAACCATTCATCGATTATTGTTTTTCATTTTTAAAATCGGATTTAGAATTTGGACTATCCTTATGAAAATTGTTTTCTTTTAGTGTATTGTGTTGAGATACTGTTCATTTTAGATACATTGTCTTTCTTCGTCGACACATCACTCAACCATTTTCAAACAAAGTTCTTACAATATCAGTCGCATTATCGAAGAGTAATTTAACTGACTCTATATCTTCAACAAGCGGCACAGAGAGAGAGAGAGAGAGCAGTATTCTATGACATCATTAGTTCAATCGCCAGAAAGGGAAACAAGTGACTTTTATAGAGCTTGTTCAATCAATGATGTTCCTCGTGTGAAATGGCATTTAGCACATATGACTGTGGATGAAATCAATCGAGTTGCACCCGATGGAACTACAGCATTGCATGTAGCGTCCTATCATAACAATGCAGCTATTGTATATCTATTAATTAAACACGGAGCTTCAGTTTCGATTCAAAATGATTCAACGAAGCTTACTCCATACGAAGAGACAACTTCCACCTATATAAAGCAGCTTCTAACAAGTACAGGTAATAAAGCATGGATCGAATGGACTTTTATGGATCCACCGACACGTGAAACAAAGGAAATATTTGATACAACATTAGAGAATACGTTTCATAACATGGGTTTGTCATTTATACTCAATTATTTGCTTAATCACTATGCTCGTGGACATGTTGCGAAAGCATCTCCTAAATCAGCCAAAGAAATTGAACGGTAAGTGATGCGTTTAAAAAGAATTTAGTTCTTATAAAAATATGATAAATATTAGATAATATCAGCATTCAATATGAGTATTAGTCGCTTTGTTTCAATATCAAAGAAATGATTAAATACAGTCGGATGCATCTCAATAGTATTCTTTATCGATATCATGTTTATATCAGCATTTGTTTTTTCTTTGTCAAAACAGTTACAGAATTTGTCAATATAATAAAGCACCATTTCAATCATTTTCAGTGAATATCATATAACTATTATGAATTTAAGTAGCAAAACTAAAAAGACTAATCTTTTTATTATTCAGTTTGTACACTATTTAGTTTTATCAGATCAACACTTCGTCAACTGGTTGAATCGAATTTGATTAGGTGAAAAAAAATGCAACTTTCCATCAACATGTATTATTTAGAAGACGACATTTGTTTTCGATCTATGTTTATTGAGTGCTAGCTAATAAATGAAAAATACGCACCAGGTATTATATAAAATGGACAGAACTCGAAATATCATCGTTAAATTAATGAGAAGAGAATTGTTAATTCAGAAACAATTTTTGTTTCTAATCGACCACAATAATTCAAAGACATTATTCACAATAGATGAAAATTTTTGTCTTTGCAGAATTAATCATCATAGATTTAGAAATTTCCTAAGCTAAGAAGTTACTATGAGTTTATACTTGTCCATTGTGTAACTCTTTTAACTGATGAACTTACATATAGTCTGTCCATTTAAACTGCCAAAAATGAAGAGTTTTATAAATATACTACGAGGTCAACCAAATGTACTTAAAAATTAGAATTTGTCTATTTCGATGTGGCTTATTTGGATGAAGATACCCAATAGAAGAACCAGATTTTAATTGATATTTCAGTTTCTCAAATGATTCTTCATAATTTAATGGAAACTATGTTAAATGATGATCTGATTTTTAAACGCTGAAGATTTCATGTAAAAGAAAAAATATATAGAGTCGTTGATTTTCTTACTCAATATTGAGTTTGGCGAATTTTTACAATCTACAAAGGCACTATAAAAAAAATAGCCAATGATGAATTCTGTTATGAAAAAAAATAAAATAAAATTCTTAGCTTTCGTATAGATGATCTTTGAATAGTACTAATGAAATTATTTAAGAAAAAAGATAATTTTTTTCATCCCATTCAAATGTCAAGCAAATAGTAGAACGCCTTGAAAGAATAGTTTATCCAAGTCGAACCATCTTTCAAGTGTACCATTTAGTTTTTCGCCTTAATTTCAATATATACAAATGTTATAACATTACCCTCTCATTAGAGATATGCTAAAAATAATGGAAGAATATTTCATTTTTTTTTCAATTGTTCATTTTAATCACGACCTACTTTTACCAATTAAATTTTTCACTTTATGTGGAGTTATATAGATATTTCGAAGAAGCACAAAAGCAAACAAATTTGGCTCCCGTGATAACGGCATATACTGCACCTTCAATCGGTTTTTTCAAAATTGTCCGTAAACACTGCGTTGAGGTTCTTCCTGAACTCTTAAGAATTCCATTCGAACCACAGAATACCTTGGCTGCTAGTATTTTCTACTTAGTTGCTGCATGTAACTATGATCCGATGCTTCGACCCAGATATACTTATATTGGTCACGTTTATCGAGGTGTAAGAATGAGTATGGACTATTTTCTCACTTACAAGAAGAATGAACTGGTGGTAAATCGACCGTTCGTTTCGACGTCGAAAGAATGCAATGTTAGAGATATATTTAGTGGTTATGGTGCATCGAGTACATTTCAAAGAAGTAAATCTAGTCAAGTTTCGTTAGAAATTAGCGTTCGATGTACCTACAAAATTCGTCGTTCAGAAACTCGAGCAATCGATATAACAAAGATGTCGATTTTTGAACACGAACAAGAGGTGCTTCTTACGCCCATAAGTGTCTTTCGATTGGTCAGCATTGAAATTCATGCGAACGAAAATACAGCCGATATCGTACTCGAAGATTGTGATCTACCATCAAAATATGATCCCGTTGCCCCAATGGTACGATCTGATTTTACTGAATTCCCAATTACTCCACTGATTGTACCTTTCGTGCAGGTATGAACTTCTATCAAATTATTATTAGGAACTATTTAGACTTTCAATCAATTGTATCTTAAGGAAGAAATTTTTCTTATTATAAATTAAAATTATACAGCTTTATCGAGTTATTAGAGAAAAAATCCGAATTGAGTAGAGCTAAGACTTGTTATATATATATAGTTTTTACGTGATATAATGAACATTATGATTTTATTTAGTTGATACCCACTAATTCATTCACTTCTCCAACTATCATTCGAAGTCCAACTGATTGGAGAACACGACTGGCAACTATCATCATCAATATGACGAACAGAACTGTCATTATTTTGATCTTATTAGTCATTACTGTTTTTATTCTCGTGCTGTTGGCTATTCTTCTGCCAAACTTATTACGTGCTTCATGCAATGACAATACTGAGACACAAGTGAATAAGCCTCTTTTTGATTTTAAATATTAAAGTTTAAACAGCAGCGAAAATTGCAACTGCACAATGTATAAAGAAAGACTACCATTTTGACAGAATTTTTGCACTTTTTGTGCAAAAGTAAATTTTGTCAAAATAGTAGTCTTTCTTTATATATGATGTAGTTACAATTTTCATTGCTGTTAAAACTTTTATATCCGACATGACTATTTCTCAAGAGAAATAGAAATGACCCAAATCTGTTTCAATAAAATAAACATAAATAAAAAATAACTCGAAGTGAAGCTTTCGTGGATATTGTTGCATCCGATTTATAAGAACGTAAAGGAGATGCACCACGATGGCAGGGACCATCATAGCTACAAAGCATGTAAACACAATGAAATTTATTTCAGTTTCAATCTATATTATCTTTTTATAGGACTTCCAATTTTTTATAGATTCTATACTTTGTCTCAGGTTTTCAAATGATGGATGATTTTGTAGCAGAGTGAGCGGTGCAAGATTTCAACAGTACGCTTGTATTTTTGTAACGTTATTTTTTTTTAAATCTACGGATGTTGTTTGTCCTTTTGGTTTTGAATTAATATACACTACTAGCGAAAAGTATCTCTCTCCTCCTTGCATCTCAGTCACTACAATAGCTGTGGAACTAAAAACGTATATATATAGCTCTCGACCAATGTAGCAAACCAGCAGCAAAATCGGCGCCTCAATTGCAAGAAGCGCAACAGAGTAATAATGCTTGCAATCTATCATCATTGTAAACTTCATAATTCAGGAAGGAAAATACTTTATGAGTTTGGAATCCTCTCATTGTGTAACCGTATACTCTGGCTATATGTGGTTAAAATTTTATTAACAGTCATCGAGTCGATATGCAGCTAGAAAGAGTTTATTGTAAAGTAACAATGTACGGAAAAACCGCCCGATCTCATTGTTTAAGTCATAATTCGATGAAGCTTTCACCCATCAACTTCTAACTTGTAGAAAAAGCTCCTCTATACTCGCACGTTGTTCTTTGAAGTTCGCAGACTTATATCGCTTACTAGAGACAGATAGTGCTATGGTGAATATGGAGATATTCCCGTAAATCTACTAAAAAAAAAAAGGGAAATCTGCAGAATCTTTTAAGACTCTAAAAAGTGCTGTATTTTACTCCATGGTCGAAAGAATTCATAAGAATACACAGTTATGGAACAGCCAAATGAAATTTTATACAACAGAGACATTATATACGTAAAAAGGAGAGAGAAAAGCTGTTGAGAATACATATACATACCGATCTCACAGTAAGAAAAAAAAAGATTCTTAAATATTATTTATGGTATCAAAACGTATTTTAAAAGAATTGAAATCTATTGAAGATGCTTCAAGATGTTACAGTGCTACTATAGTTAATGATGATATATTTCATTGGGAAGCATCAATTATTGGTCCTGATGATAGTCCATATGAAGGTAGAGTTTATCGTCTTGATATTAGAATTCCATCGAATTTTCCAATTAGTCCTTCATGAATTCGATTTAAAACAAAAATTTATCATCCAAATATTCATTTCACTGGAGCTATCTGTATTGATATTTTACAATCTCAATGGAATTCTATATGGTCAATAGAAAAAATTTTATTAGCTATTATATCATTATTAACTATAGTAGCACTGTAACATCTTGAAGCATCTTCAATAGATTTCAATTCTTTTAAAATACGTTTTGATACCATGAATTATATTTAAGAATCTTTTTTTTTCTTACTGTGAAACCGGTACGTATATGTATTATCAANTCAAACAATTAGGTCTATATTCTAGTATAGAATATTTTTTTGAAAATAAATATACACTATTTATTGAATTTGATTATATGAGTCATATAAGATTTCTTACTACGTGAAATTTTTGTTTATAATTTATTCTGGATTAATTTTAGTGTGATTAAGAACTAAATAAGAAAAGCAGAAAATATTATTAAACTAATCTTGGAAAAAGTTGCGAATATATATTATTTGGTATTTGAGCAGCTTCAACAGGATGTCGACATATTGGACAAGTATTTTTCATTCGTAATGTACTTAACATACAATCATAATGGAATATATGTGGTGTTTTTGAAGCACATGGCCATTTAGAATATGAATCATTTAATTGAAATTCATCTAAACAAATCATGCATTTGGTTTGATTTTGTACCATACCAAAATCAATTTTATTATTATTATTATTATTTTGTATTCGAAAATTAGCAATGAATCGAGGTGAAGCTGAAGTAGTACGTTCAAATATGCGTTGAAGGAATTGTTGACGTTCAAGTTTGAGACGTTGAAAATTTTCTTCTTCACGAATGAATTCTTCTAATTGTGTAGCATGTTTAGTTCTTGCTTTCATTGATTTTCGTCGTTGGCGAATTCTACCATGATTGATCGTATGAAATAAATAGTTCGAATCTTGCTGATTTTGTTGATATCCATATTCGTTTTCTCGTTCGTGTCGAAGACGATATTCATACCTAAAAAGAAAATAACAAATTCTAAGACTTTTATTGATTCCAGAGTAAAAGATTGTTGCTTGCCAATTTCTTTAACGTTGATGAGTGTTTTCTGCAGATAATGGATAGTTCGAACGTTCCTATATGCGCTAACTATTTTGTTCAAATATGATTGACGTTGTCCTTCTACAAACTTTGCTTACTAGTGTGTTTCATGGGTATGATAGTTTCGTTTGACATATTATGTAATTATATATTGTCTAGTCTGAGACATGTTTGCAACACAAAAAGATCCGTTGATCTTTTTTGCGGAATTTAAAAGGCATGAAATGTAGAAGAAGTATTCTGGTTACATAGGTTGATAGCTTCTTATAATTATTATTATACGGTAAAAAACGTTTTTTTTTTATCCTAGTGTTGTTAGAGAAAAGCCTATCTTGATGATGAAAATATGCATTTGAATACTTGAACTATTTTATACAAAACCAGATTAAAATGTTCTTGTTAAAAGAAGTACGATTTCGTTTTGTATTTACTTTTTTTAAATGAAAATTTGTTAAATCAAATTTTGGAGTTTCAAAAAATTTTAGATATCTGAAAATGATTAGTTAATTCTTAAAAGTAAATCAAGCTTTTACAAAAACAAAAAAAATGCGGTCGATGGAATGTTCATTGGAAATGTTTCAAACGTTAATCTAATCTACTACATCTAACTGAAATACTTTGTTAATAAAGTTTGTAGAAGAATTCTATTCAAAATAAAATAAACTTGTTATAATACTTCTCATTGAGATACAGGCGAAAACAAATTAATAGAAAACTTTGCTTCGTTTGTTAAAAGTAATTTACATAAATGTAGTTAACACTAACATTACTCACTGTTTCTTGTAATCGTTACTTATTTGTATTAATTCTTCATGTAACCAATCTGAACAATTTTGTTCATTTGGTGGCATTGTTGGCCATGAAATCCAAGATGAATCTGGTCCATAACAAATACCTTCATACTCAGTAATTTTTCGTATATCAGTCACAGGACAAATAATAAATGGAGATAATTCATCTTGAGCATTCAAATTTTCATTAAGGTTTTTTCTTAAAATAATTACAAATAAATGTTCAGAATAATTTTCTATAATGAATAATTGATTGTTATATATATGTTTACTTTGTCGAATAAATTCATCTAGTTGTAATAATTGTTCATGAGGTGAATTATCAAGATTTAATAACCAAAGTTCTTCTACTATATCAGACCATAAAGCTAAAGGAAATGATAATAATCCAAATTTATAAAAAAATTTAAAACGAAGTATATTTGAGACATAAATTGTAAAATTATATAAAGATTTCAATAATAACCAAATTAAAATTAATCCACAAATGAATAATTTATAAAATGAGTAATATTGACATATAGCATTAAATGCTATATCATATGAATAGAATGTATGTTCTCGAGTTGGTAGAAAAGCTTTTTCATGAACTGGTTGATATAAATATCCAATTAGAATTCCACATCTAGTTAATACTGCCATATTAAATCGAGTAGAATTTGCTGTATATTGTTCATTTATATAATTAACATATTCAGATTTTTCAACCCATGTTCTATATGTGAACGCTGAATCTAATGGAAGATTTCTAATAATACATTGTAAAGTTGAAATTGAATATGATTGAAAATGAAATGGAAGTCGTGATTGAGCATGTTTTTGCCAAATAGTTGGTAATTTGATATAAATCTTAGGCTTTTTTAAATGTTTAAATGTTGCAATATGATTTCGACGTGTGCGTGGATCGGAATAATATCGAATAGTTTCATAAGTATTAAGCGGATTTTGAATATTATTTTCACCTAATTCAACTTGAATATACTCTTTTTTCCAAAACCATGACTGATTATTTTGATGATAAGTTTCTACATGTTTAACAAATTCGTCTAAATTGAGATGAAAAGGACCAAGAAATGAATTGTAAAAATAAATATGTCCTCGAAAAAATAACACGATAATTAAAATAAATATTATAAGAAAAGCAAATGAATATTGAAAATGTTTAACATATTTTGGTTGTTTTAAAAGACGATGTTCAATACTATGACGATCAATTAAATGAGTTAAGGGATATTTCGAAGAAGGATATAATTGACGATTTTTATTTGAATGTAAATAGAATGATGATTGTTGGAGTTTTTGAGTATTTTCCATCGTATCTAAATGAAACATATGTTTAATTAAGAAGGTTATTAAATTTAAAATAAAACTTGTGAAATTTAATCTCGAAAAATTTTTTAACTATCAATTTATTTAGAAAGAAAATAATTGTGTGATACTACTTTGATGTTTTTCTTTCAATTTGATTATAAACACAGTTAGTGAAAAGAATTAGAAACATTTATTTTTTTCGTCTTCTGTTGCATGACGATACTGTAAATATTTTTCTTTTGTTTTTGTTGGAAAAATGTAACATATCTTTTTTTCTTCCTTTCTGTCTCTCTCTCTCTCTCTTTTAGGCATGATCGAAAAAAATGGTCATCATATAAATTCTTTTCCGATTAGTCATCATCACGTAAGTGTAGGTTTCTTGAGAAGAAAAAAAATATATATGTGAGTCTGTAATATATAATAATTATATCAAATATAATGAAATGTGCCGAATTCAGCAATTAATAATAAACAAAAATAGAATATTTCTACTCAAACCTTATCCTTGCTAAAGTAGCTACGAGTGTTACTCTTAGATTTTTTTCCCATATATAATGGTTTCTCGAAAGAAATGTGACTGGGAAGAAACTATATGAATTCGAACACTTTTTTAACATTGTTTTTTTATACTTTTTTTTTCTCCTATGAGTTAGAAGCAAAGTGTTAACATGTTAAATGGAGTGATTCATCAATGAAAAAAAAAACTTTCTCAAAATATATCACCTCAAGATGAAATCTATGATCAATCAAGTTCATTATTAAATTCAATGTTTAGCAAGATAAAATAATGTTCTCAATAGACAAATTCCATTCTATTTATTCTACATGATTTTACGAAGTTACCAAAAATGTTTTAGTAACAAGAGATGAATCAAACGAAAAGAATGAGATAGCTGAGAAAACGTTATGATTATTATTGTTTTTACAATCATGAAATTTAAGAAAAATGAAATTTATGATCTATCAATGCTGATTAATAAGACAAAAATAAAATATACCTGATTGTGTAATGACGCGGATATTTACGAATGTTCGAAAAATGTTATTAGAGTTCGTACGGAGATAGCCTTTGTTTATTATTGCAAAAAAAGATCTAATCTTTCAAGTAAATCTCACTCTTTACTGTGGTTCAATTTTATTTCTATATTTATGTTTTTCATTCTTATTATGAATTTATTGTCATACATATGTTCATTAGAAAACTTTCAGAGAAACAGAACGGAGTAAAACATATATTTCTATATGAACTGTAATAGTGACTTTCAATCATCTAGAGAGTAGCGGGTCCATGTTTTTATGGACTCGGACCCGGACCCGGACCCGGTCGGGTTCAGATCCGGACCCGACCGGGTCCAGACCCGTTAAGTGTTTCGCCGATATCTAGCACCGTCTGTATATATGAACAAGTGAAGACTCATGGTTTCAGCTAATTATTGGCTATTCTCAGAGGAAAAGTTTATGTACAGGTATTTCCTGTTGTTCGCTTGTTCATTATGCAACGTGATGCTTAATAATTAAGATTTTATTGTTTAACTGAAAAAAATATTATGCTAACCGAAAAGAAAATTAAAGAATTAATTGATAATCAAAACTGATCATTGAAAATTCTCAAACCAACAGTAATTTATTAATATTCGTCTACTTTTTTTTCATTTTTCTTGTTTTTTTCAACTTCATTTGTTATTTCTATTTAAAATGACTTTTTAATTACAAAATTAAAAATAGCCAAGAAATTTTGAAATAGAATACAGAAAATATTATACGTTAATCTGAACTCTCCAGTACTTAGATTCGCAGTTGAATGCAAACCGGGTCTGAAAATAAGTCACATATGGACCCGGATCCAGACCCGGATCCGGGTGATATCAAATTTCTAGACCCGGACCCGGACCCGGCCGGGTCCAGACCCTGGTCCGGGTCTGGATGGACCCGCTACTCTCTACAATAATCTATAAATGTTCATATCATTAATTGACAAGATATGTTAAAATTTCGTTCTTGTAATGTTACGTAAACGAGTTATAACTATCATAGGACTTATCATCCGTCGTCTCAATTTTTTTGTTGTTTGAATCTTTTTCGCTTGTAAAAACATATTTGACAGGTTCTGTCATATCAATCATATAATATATTAGACATTATCTTTGAATTGCTTATGATTGCACAAGTTTATTTTACAAAGAAAATATTTATAGATTAAGTCTAGCAGTAATTACCTGCCAGATACGTTCTATTCAAAATAAATTAAAGCCAAATTTTTAAATCATTTCCAGTTTTTTCAGCTCGAAATATTTTATTTGATGATATTTTTCCTAAAAGTGTATTTCGTTTTAACCATTCTTGTATATCACGTGTCATTGCTAAAGATTCAATTTCTTTTTCCATTTTTATTCGATCAATATAATCTTCATCTAAATAATCTGGAATATCTTCTAATACCATTTCAAGATGAATTAAATGTTTCATATTTACAAGACATAAATTGACAACTTCAGCAGTATTACAATACCAATCAACTTTTACTGACAATAAAGTTAATGATGGAAATAAATTTGCTAGTTCAGAAAGAAATTTTTCATCAATATCACCTTCTGTATATAAATAACATTTTTTAATTTGTTTTAAATATTTTTTAAGTGGTCGAAGAAAATCAAGAACTAAATCAGTCATATTTTCCACCCAATAAAGAAAAAATCCAATTGATTGAAGATTTGGAGATCGACGAATGATTTGTTCAACAAATGTAATTAAGAATATATTATTCATATTTAGAAATTCTCCTAATAGATCAAGACTTCGTATATGTGAAAATATATAATGATCTGGAAAAAATAATGATTCAGGAAATGTTGAAAATATTTTATTATCATCGATGAACAAATCATTATATAAAGTTATTTCTTGACAATGTCGAAGTTTGTTTGCCAATTGTAATCCAGTTGTATATCGTAATTCTTGAATATCAAACTCCAAATTAGACTATGATAAAAAAGAAAATTAAATTAATATTAATGTATTATAATTGATTGAGAGATCAATCTGAAGTCTTTAGCAATTTCATGAGAAAATTTCATATTATCTATCTATACGATAATGTATAATAATACAAAAGTAATCATCTAGAAAAATATTGAAGAAATCCATCATCATCGTGTATTGTTTAGATAAGGTTTTGTTTGTGACATATACATTGAAGTTAGAGAAGTCAGATCTACACTACTTACGAGGGAAGGTCCCCAACTGATCAATCGCTTTTGCGTTGAGGCTATGTGCATTATGTAGGTACAAAAGAGTTATGAATATCCTGAAAAAAGTTTGGGCTGCTAGCTTATTGCTACGGAGATACTGCACTTTTACGGTATGTTTTTAAATGAAAGCTGTGGTCCCCCTCAGGAACACCGGAAAAATTGATTTTTGAATTTCGACTTAAAACTTTATATATAAACAGACCTTACCGAGAATAGTATTTTNCTTTCTATTTGTTCTTATCCTGAAATGACAACATCAAATCTTTTGGTTTATCTGAATGACATTATCATAGTTGTATCTACCGATAACAACAACAAAAAGATCTGAAACCGTTACAAAATACTATTCTCGGTAAGGTCTGTTTATATGTAAAGTTTCAAGTCGAAATTCGAAAATCATTTTTTCTGGTGTTCCTGAGGGGGACCACAGCTTTCATTTAAAAACATACCGTAAAAGTGCAGTATCTCCGTAGCAATAAACTAGCAGCCCGAACTTTTTTCAGAGTATTCATAACTCTTCTGCACCTACATACTGCGCATAGTCTCAAAGCAAAAGCCATTGATCAGTTGGGGACCTTCCATCGTTAGATGATTATCGTGTCCTTTTTTTTCTTTTTATACAAAGTAAACCTATAAACAGATAATTTGGTTATTTTCAAAGGAAATTTTTGTCACTTGACATTAATAACTTTTATCTGAACAATTTGCAATTATCATGGATACTTATTTTACATGTTTACTTGTATGAGAAAAAAATCCAAGTCAAAATTATTTTTCGATCGATTACTAAATCATCTCTCTATAAAATAATTTCGATATACACTTTATAAAATGGAAATTTTTTTTTTTCATAAATATTTAAAATAAAACTAGAGATTTTAATTGTAAATCACTGACGTCATGTTTCATATGATTAGTATTTTCATTGTTGTTATAAAGTTGAATATTAATTGATCGAATAGAAGTGCGAGAAATGTTTGCTATGATTCGTACAAAATCAGTTTCAGAACCACTCGATGAATTTAAAATACATTTAATTGAACAATCCAAATCAATAAGATCATGCAATTCAACACATAAATTACGCCATTTATCTATATTAATATAATCCGAATTAGCAACTTCTTTTTGATTTGTTTCCGACTTTAATGTACATGAAAGATGTCGAATATTTGGTATATTGTGTAGTATGGATGTAAATTGATTAAATGATAATATTTCAGGATGGAATCCTGCTTGAAAACGAAAATCGATCAGTGATAAACATTGAATCTTTCGTGGATTACATAAAACATTGCAACTGAAAAAAAAAATGAGATTTTTAGTTTCAAATAGGTGTGTAAATTTATCTTTGTGTTTTCTTTAAAGAAAAAATAAATAAAGAAAAGAAAAATTTGTCTTTTAAAGTATTGACCGCAAACCATGCTCATATACTTTCACAAACAACACTACAACACTTCATGTTATTAAAAAGCTAAAATATTATATATGATAATAAATAAAAAAAGAAAATACATGTAACTCTTTTGTTGTGTCTATATCTTTTTACTATTTTAAATGAATTAGAATAAAGAGAAGAACAAAATAGAAAATAAAAAGTTATCAAAACCGCAGAGCCGCATATCTTTATCTGAAAGTAACTAAAGTCAATGATAAATAGATGAAAATGAAAATAACTACAATTAATACATTGATAATGATTTGAAAAAGAATCCTGAACATGTATTTAGACTAGACAAAATAATCGATTTCATACAAAAATTTATCGGCTTGTTAATTAACTTAGAAGATACTGAAAAGCACAGTTTATTCCTTTATTTTCTTGATGATGTCTACAGTTATCATATTTTCAAATCGACAACATTTCATATGATAGAATCTCATATAATTCCAACTAGATCACATTGTAATATCCATTCTACTGTACATTTTCCAATGATAGACAAGTTTTTTATTACAAAGTAAAACTAAATTAACAAACCTACGTAGTTTCAAATTGCATGAATAAACAAACAATGTCCTTAAAATTTATAACACATGAGAAGATTTTGAAAAAAATATCTTTCTATTCGATTTTATATGACATTAAGAAATATTAATATTAAATCAAGTTGGAATATATTTAATTTGATAAATCTAAGCAAATAATTTGTTTCTTAAGACCGCTAAGATTGAGAAGAGACAACGACAATAACTCCGAAAATAGATTTATAGACAATCAAAGAAAATCATTAAGTTCTACTGAAGAAAAACAAAAATGTTCCAAGATTGAGAAAAGATCAGCTCTCCACTGCTCGAGACATTTCTGATTATATTGCCACTTTCTGCTTCGTATACTCATTTTAATAATATTCTATTCATCACAGAATTGAATAGATTGAAAAGAACAGTGAAATCCCCAAACAGGAAATAAATTAGAAAAGTTTCATCAACGATAGGCAAAGAATCTCAACAAAACAAGACTATATCACTTACAGATTTGATGACAATACTGTTAATTGTTTCATATTAACATTTAAATATTGTAAACAATCAAATCCTGTAAAAATTATAATAAGATCATCAGTATTTTCAATTTCAATTGTTAAATTTGTAATTGTTTCATTATATAGTGGTGTTAATTTTAAATATCCAGCTCCAGTTAATGATAGTTTTTCTAATGTTAATGCATTACGTCTTCGACGTTTTGGAGTATGATCAAAATAAATAAAATTATCTGTTAACATTTGAGTAATAAAACTACATAGTATTGTTTCATTTTTATTTTTGATAAAATTAATTTTTAGTTCTTTAAGATTTTTTAAAATAGAAATTAAAGGCAAATAAAGATCTAATTCATCATCATAATGATCCATAAGTGTTAATCGTTCTAAATTTGGTAATATATGTGCAAATGGTTCAATTTGTTTTCGAAATAAAATAAGTTGTCTTACAGTTGGTGCAGAATTTGAAAGAATGATTGAACGTACATTATTACCAAAACGAAATCGTATCATTTTACAAAAAAAATAAAATTGACGTAAATTTAAAGAACGTAAATCAATATTTTGTCGATATTGATTTATTGTACAGTTTAATCGATAATTTAAATCATTAAATGTTTTAATTATATGAAATGGACTCAAATATGAACATATAATTAATAAAATTTCATCGGGTAATTGTTCAAACGACATACAAACTATTTTTTCACTTGATGATGATTGTTTATGATGCATAGAATAGAATTTCTCTTGAAAATAATATAGGAACTAAAAGAAGAAGAAAAAAGAAATGATCTCGACAAATTTGTGTTCGGAAATACATGATGAAAACAAAAAAACAACGACATCCTTATATTAACCTTGATGAAAAAACTAAATGTTATTGATTCTTGCGTTCTGTTGTTGATATTTTACAGAAAGTCTCTATTTTACAAATATAAATTCTTGTAAAGATTCTCATGTCAACGATTATCACAATAGAGAAAACAATTTTTTTTTAGAATTACAGCACAGTATATGTCACCCTTACTCGAGAAAAAAAAATAATCGAGACAATCTGAAAACAGAAAAGAAACAACAAAAATAAAAACAACGTGCACCGCAATAATAACAACGTCTCATTTCATGAAGGCATATTTAACATGCGAACGAGAATATTTTCTTGCAAAAGAAGAGTTGTTTCTATAAATGATTTTTGTTCTGAATGTTTTCACTGGTCGATACAAAACTCTAGAAAATCAATTTACAGATCTTATTGTCCACGGAGAACATGACATTTACTATAGATAAGAGATCTTCATAAATGATTAATATTTGTTGACAACGACAATACTATCTTGTAGGAACCTAATGCATTGAGTGCTAAAAACAAAAGTCTCCAATTGTTCTAGAAAAATATACTTTTTTATTATTCAATTTATTTTAAAAATAATTTTCGGTCGAAATACTGACAATATTTTTTGACTGTTATATATTAGTTGTTAACAAAAAAAGTAATTATTACAAAACTGATTAGTTTAGATACAAATAAAATTGATCGATTCGTTTGAATAGATGAAATAGCATGATTACAATAATCCGTATTGCAACAATAACGTCCAGGAATAGTCATGCTAGCATTGCAAGTGAAACTGTCACCTATATAGATTAGATATATTCAAAAACAAAACTATATAAGACAATATAAATTCTCATACCACAACCACGTTCAGCTACATCGAAAAAAATATTATTTTTCTAAATAAAAATATGAATCATTTGAAATTTTAAATAAAATAAATTTTTTAATCATACAACACAAAATGTTTCTGAATTTGAACATTGATATTTATTTGCATCGATTACACAAGGTTCTTTTGTTGTACATGCACTATGTTTATAACATAAAATACCTATTTGTTATTAATAAATCAGATAAAATAATTTCATAGACAACTGTTTGATTGAATTATATTTAAAAATTTATAATACTCTAGATCAAACATACCTTTAGTAATTGGTACTAACAAGAAAATCAGAAAGAATACGATTAAAAAATACTTCATCATTCTTATTACTGATTTTATCAAGTTTTCGTAGGTTTGTATTTTAGAAATAGTTCTAAATACCTTTTTATAGGATCAATCGAATATTATTATATTTATCGAAAGAAAGTAGGATAATCAATATTGATATAAGTATATTTATTTCATACAATTCATTGTATAACAAAAATGACAATTGAAAAAACAAAGAATCATACATCACTGATCATGTTCTTTGGTATTAATCGAAAGTAAATTTAATCTCATTCTCAATTCTTTGTTATTGACAAACACCAACAGTAATAAAAATAATACTTGAATATATATTAGTCATTTATTCCATTTTTTTAATTTATTCGATAATAAAAATTCTATCTTTGTATGTGTATCAATCTAGATAGTGATTAATCCTGTGTAGAACATAGAAAAATTTAAATCAACATAAACATTCAAATGATGAAGAAGAACATATAGACAAAAAACAAAATATTTCATTACTATTCAATTATTCATTTTTCTTAAAATATTTCTAATTGAATTTTTTTTTCCTGTATTTATAGATTTTTCGTCTCTTTTCTATCGTTATTAGTCTGTATAGTACATTGATAAATAATGAATAAACACCTATATTTATATATGATTTATCTCTTATTTGCTTTCTTTTTAAAAATAAACAGAAATAAACAACGTTTTAAGACATATCAACATCATTCGATTGTGAATTTTCATTATTAGATTCTGTTACGAATAAATCAAAATCGATGATTTCTAATGAACGAAAAAATTGTTCGAAATCGTGTGATGTCCATCGTGAAGCATTTTGATTTTGTTGATCATTACTACTACTTTGTTCACTAAAATTAAATTGATTTTTCTTTCAGATAAAGTTAAAATCAATCGTAAATATATACTTAATAAAAACTGGATCATTGAATGAAATAAGAATATCTGTTGCAAGATCACCACCCAAGCGAAGAAGACAAACATGAATATGAACCAGATTTTTTGCTTGTTCATGATATTTTGATATTTGTTGTCGACCAAATAGATACCAAGCTGAGGATAATCTTTACAAAAAAAAAAACGATTTTATAAATCATTCTGAATCAGAGATGAGCACAGGACAAGATTTTCCGTCCTGTCTTTTATTAACCCCCATCCTGCCGCTCAGCAGGACAGAACCGGAATTTTAGTTTCACCCTGCCCTGGTCACCGCACCGTGTAATCCTGTCCTGCCGCTCAGCAGGACAGGACAAACTTTTTAGTTTCTTCCTGTCCTGCTTACCGCACGCTGTTTTTCTATCCTGCCGCTGCGCAGGACAGGACAGGACAGGACAGAATACTAAGCGGTAAAAATAATGCATGTTTTATTTTTTCTTAAGTAAAGCATATATTGCATCTCTTAGAAATTCTATGACCAACTTATTCCTTTATACTTTTCATTCATCACAATTCTATTCTTAAATAACAGTTAAGCCAATAAGAAGTAAAAGTAAAGACGAGACGTCGANTTTTAGTATCGTCCTGGCCTGCAGGACAGGATACAGGACGGCCGCCCCGCCCCGCCCTGTGCTCATCTCTGTTCTGAATTCATATAAAGAAAAACACAATAAATTCTACCGTTGAACAATAAGTGAATTGATTGGAATTGATTCGATTCTATCGACAGTATGATCTTGACTACTATTAGCATCATTTGCTTCAGCTAATGCATCAAAATGATATCTAAATTCTAAAAATTATTTTAAAAAACAAGAATAAATATTCTTACTTAATAGCATTTTCATCAGATACTACATCAACTCGTTCAAGAATTGCAACAATTATACTTTGATCAGATTCAGCATGTATATATACTTCTTGATTATTTGGAACAAGTCGAATTGAACTTAATAAATTAATGATTATCGTTTATATTTCATATAGAGATTTAAATATATAAATATACCTTGCATCAATAGCTCCATCAGGTAAAAATGCTTGAATAGCACCACCAAATAAAGGACGTTTAATTCGAGCCATATTGAATAAAAAAAAAAATTTCTCAAATAAATATATCTAAAATCATAGGTTTTTAAATCAAATTGAATTTTCTTTCTAATACAATTCTAAGAATAACCAAAAAACAAAAGAAAGAAAGAAAAATTAGTTTTTAGCAAGTTCTTGGTTTTGTTGAAGTTCTTTTTCTGCTTGTCGTTTTTTTAATTTTTCATGATAAGCTTCAAATACAGAATTAGAACCAGGTTGTACATCTTGAATTTCACGACGAATCTTTGATAAATGATCACGATTATGATATGTATAATTACGAAGTATAGCAAATGTTGTTAAACCAGTAAAAATAACAGCACCAATACCAATAAATATATTTCGATGTTTAGCATACATATGTTGCGATAATAAAGACATAGCATCATGATCAACCTTATTAGATGATGGTCGATAAAGACTCATAACGTTTGAAATAAAATAAAAATTATCTGAATCATAAAATTGCATAAGTAACATGTAAGTATTGTGCAATTCAAGAAAGATAAAAAACAAAAACAAGAAATATTACGTCAATATTTCAGTTATTGCTTTCATAGATTGAAAGACTAATGTTATTAAAAATCTTCATACTTTTAACAAAATTAGCTATTTTCAGAATAGTAATTAATTGAAGCTTTTTCAATGAAGAACTTCATGTATTTTTATATTTCGAAAAATATTTATTTAATGTTTTCTTTTTTTTTTGTTTGTTCAAAATATCTTTCTAAATATTTATAATTAAATAAAAATTTATCATTCAAACATAATTACTTAAGATTAAATATTCAAAATACAGAACTTCTTAAAAATCAATATAAAAGATAGGAATAATACAATCATATCATTAAGTTCATGATATAATTTAAATTTTTGAAAGAAATTTATTCAAACAAATGAATAAGATATATCTTTCTTTTCATTCGTTCATCTTTATTTGACATTCGTATGTTTTTGTTCATTAAGTTGCAGATGTTAATTTTCAATACGTACTAATTGAAAAAAAAATCAGATGAAAACTATTTAAGTGATTCATCAATATTCCAGCTAAGTAAAAGATTATTTCAGTAAAAAATATAGATTGATATATTATAACTATTAAACAATATGCTTGAAGAAAAAACATCGATAAATATCTTCTTCAAACAAAGTTCTCAGAAGGACAAATATTAATTTAGTTGAAATTTTAGTAAAATAAAAATCTAACAATATTCACTGTTTCTATTATAAGAGATAGTCAACATGTAATGAACATTGTTTATGTTGAATCTCTTAGGAATAGGGTTCATATTTAGAGAAAACAATCAATCAATCGTTCTATGGATGGAATCTGTTGGTTCTCGTTATAACCGATGCAATTGCTTTATAGATATACCTTTAAAAATGTCCGAAGAAGAGGTCGCTAGTGGATTGATTATCTAAACCTTTTAACTGAATATGTGTGAAACACATATATTACCTTCCAAAGTTAATTAGACAAGAGCTATTTCATTATTAGTATTTTCTTTGTGATCAAAATAGACTAAAAGAACATGAGTGATATTTTCATTCCGCAACAATATTATAATATTTAAAGGGTAAATAAGGGTTTGCTAAAGGTAAAATAAAATAAGACTTGTGTATACTAATAATAAAACAAAAAGATAATGAAAATATGATATAAAATGCGTTTTTTTTTGTATTTTGATCCTCATTTTTATCATGAGCCGGTATCTATCTCGATAGTAGAGAATTCAACTTCTTGCTGCATTTTTAATATTATCACTCTTCGGATAAGATGTTGTTATGCATGTTCTCGACAACATTTTTTTCTATAATATATTTTTTAATTTCTTGTGGTTCAGTGTATGGTTGGGGTCCAGATGGTCATTCTCTTACAGCTGCCATCGCTCAAACTCTATTGACTAACGAATCATTAAATTTTGTTCGTAATCATTTACCTTGGTATACATCAGGAAATATCAGTATGTTAGCTTCATGGCCTGATTATATAATTTATCCTGATACAAATCCTGTTGATTATCTTAATTGGCAATGGTCAAAAGAATTACATTATGTTGATACTGAAGATTGGTCATGTGTTTATAATCGAGATCAAGATTGTAATTGGAATAGTGGACAAGAATGTGTTGATGGATCAATTCAAAATTATACAGCAAGATTAGCTGATACACAACAAGATGATATACAACGAAATGAAGCACTTAAATTTCTTATTCATTTTATTGGTGATGCACATCAACCATTACATGGTGGTTTTCGAGGTGATCGTGGTGGTAATAGTATTCGAGGTAAAATTTTCATCATATAAAAGAAAATGAGTAAATATCTAATTTTATTTTATTTTGATTTAGGTCATTTCTTTAGTAAAGAAACAAATCTTCATTCACTTTGGGATACTGTCATGATTGAGCGTCGTATTTCTCAAGATTTTCATTCTCAACCTTTATTGTATCTTGATTATTTGATTAATCAGATGAAAACTCGTTATGCACAAAATATTTCCGATTGGACACATTGTCCATCATCGGATGAATCACGTTATCTTGCATGTTCTACATCATGGATTATGGAAGATGCAAAACTTAATTGTGAACTTGTTTATCGTGATGAAAATAATCAACCAATGAGTGTTTCAAAAGAATTTAATCTTGGTCAAACATATTATAATACACGAATGGTTATTCTTGAACAACGACTTATTCAAGGTGGATTAAGATTAGGAACAGTTATTAATAAAATCGTCCAATCGACCACTGATAACAACAAATCAGACAAGATATGTTTCGGATCAATTATGCTTTTAGCAGCTGTTGTGTGTCTATCTATTGTAATTCTCTCTCTGTTGACTTATTGTTGCTTACGACGAAAAAGAACACCAATAATTTTATCATCAATGATGAGAGACAAGAACCCATACATGACAATAGCTTAACTGATTTATTTTATTTCCTATTTTTTTGTAGAAGGACTTGAATCGAATCTATTAAATCTTACATATACTATTTTTCAATAAATCTTCTTTGCATACTTTCATAATGATTTGCATGTTTATATAATACGCATTGTCATCGATTTGAAAAACCTTTTAGAAACAAGGTAGAGTTTAGAATAGCTAATTGGTTGAAATAAACCAGAATCTTACTATGAACATATCTCAAATAATAATGGTGGAAAGAAGACTCGCTTATTCTTATCTTGTATCTATAACATTGAATGCGATAGAAATATTATTTAAATTTAGTCCAACGGATGTCAATTTTCATTTCAAAAATTCAAACTTCTGTTTTTTTTTTCAGAAATAGACCACATTAAAAAAAAAAAAGATGGATTTCTTTAAAATAACTACTTGCGTCTTCTATGAATGAAAGAAATTCATAAAAATACACAGAGATTTTTCATAGTTTAAGATAGTCAGTTCCTGTGGTATTGACATAAAACCGTATTATTTGATTATGGAATAGTAATGAATACATAGATCAACTTTCCATCATACTCTACACCGCCGCATATTGCTCTTGCCCAATCATCATTAATAGCAGAACACATTCGAATATATGAAATATCAGTGGGTTCGATAAAAATCTTAGCTGTTTGACAATTACCATCAAAGACGTACTCAACATTGCTACCGATGATTGCATCACCAACGCAAGGAGCAATCCAAGTTCCATCTCGACGTCGAACATCTAGCGAATATTTTGTACCTGTTATACGTTCATTCCAACGAAGAGCTATCTGTTTTGTAATACCACCTGGTAAGTAAAAGGCTAATTGATCCGATACTCCATCATATTTCATCTCGACAAAATCTTTCCATATGTTATTCCTAGAATAAAATAATCTGAATGCAATAATATCACCTTTATCTACTAGTTGGTTGCCGCTGTCCGGACATATGCCAACATATGTTGTGCTTAGCGTGCCTCCAATGCGAACTACACTAATGCACGGACCAATTGCGGAGCCATCCTTCTTCACTACATCAATGGAATATTGATATAAAGGTAGTTGAGTCCAACGGATATTGATTGTGTTCAATGTGTATATTGATCCATCCGGTCGAAAAGTGAGACGTTGCTTAAAAGTACTTCGTTCGATCAGACGTCCTGTACTATCAAAAATACCTTGATGAAATACATTAAAGAACTGACCACGTCTGACAACTATAGAATTATGTCCATGACTTTGAACCAGTTTTCCTGCTGAGTTGCGTTGTGCAATAGAATGAACACGTACTGCACGTTTGCGTGTCAGGTCAGCAATAGTCGGCGCCATCACGTAAGACATTGCATATTGACTATCGAAGAATGCTGTACTAATGAAAAAATAATATTGTCCATCACGCCAGAATACTTCAGGTGCTTCGTTGATTTTTTCTTCACTGGAAGGAATAGGAAAAGAAGCAGGACCAGCATTTGCAATCAAAGTAGTTGGTGAAGCAAATGGAAATGAAGCTATATTATTTCCATCTGAGAACCATACATAAAAAAACCAACGATTATTCTCAGGTCCAACAACGGCAGAATCGATTCGAATTGTCTTCAAACATCCATCAATATTACAACCTGCAGCAATTCTTCCTTTAGGAGCTCCAATGCCAAAATCCACTAGTATCGGTGTACCAAAAATAAGATTATCGTCAGGTGCTCTTGCATAGAATGTAGTAACATCTTGTTCATTTGCTGGACAAGGTTTACCTTTCAATACACGTTGAGCAGAAAAGTATAAATCGTAACCGGTACCACGTTTTGAAAGATCAGGTGCCCAAATGTAACAGTAATTATACATAGAATCGGATATCGAAGGATCATATGTAAATTTTAGCTGAAAATTGATCAGATCGGTAGATTGAAAGATTGGTAAGCTCATGGCATTGGAAGTACCCGTTAAGTAAAATAAGTCGTCGTTTATTGCTAGAATATCTGGATCAGCGAGTCCAGGCATAAGATGAGTTCGACGATAAAAATCTGAAGTTTGTTGATCACAATGTGCACCAGCAAAACCTTCATCACAGATGCAATTAGATCCTTCAGTTGTTTCAATACAACGACCATTGTTACAAGCAAATTCGACACACGTAGATGTTAAACGCAAGATAGAGAAATCTTAGTATAATTATATAGTCATATACTGTACAATGCAACATTTT
Organism: Rotaria sp. Silwood2; assembly: GCA_905329745.1. Lineage (NCBI taxonomy): Eukaryota > Metazoa > Rotifera > Eurotatoria > Philodinida > Philodinidae > Rotaria > Rotaria sp. Silwood2. Next base: position 259,025 of record CAJNSZ010000063.1, on the reverse strand, counting down.
GTAGACTTACCTGCAATGGTATCATTCTTCTTCGATTCGATAATAATCAAGAGAGCAGCAAAAAATAGCAACGAAACGTCTCTCATACTTTCACCATGTGCTTACTTGGAATTATACAGATGTAAATGATTGAAGCTTTTGTTTTATGTTATCTGATATTTTTCATAGAACAAATTAGTCGATTGCTTAAGCTTTCTTAATAAAGTAAAAAATCAAGAACGTTATATGATATCACTTGAGAAATATTTATCGAACATTTTGGCCAAGTAGATTACATCTTCGTTCTTGACAATAATGGTAGCAATAGATGAATTTTCAAAGCTATTTTTTATAAAGATTTATGACCAACGATGATTTGACACGTATAAAGAATAGACTAAATGGTTAAAACAGTTTCATCCTACAAAAAAATTCACGATGAAATTTTCTCAATAAAACTTGTTTTATTAAAAAAATATTCAGAATTGTTTCAAATTCTAATAAATAAAAATGTATTATACATGTTATTAACATGAATAGTCGAATCATTTATTTACACAATTCAAACAATCTGTCAATAATATTTCATATCTTCTGTAATCGTATAAGTAACCCAAATGGAACTATACTAGATCTTGCTGTTGTTGTCCATTCAACATTTTGGAATGATTTCGCACCTCCTTTGACGATAATCGTATCTGCCTGTTGCTTGCATTGTAGCATTACTCGAACGTAATAGTTATTTCCATCTATTGCTTTGAAATTTGAAAGAACACTAAACTTAGGTTGACTGGCACAGATGATTGAAGGGGAGGTGGTACAATGAGTAGTATCTGGATGACCACTATTGAACCGAGTTCCGTTGGCGAGTTGATCACCGTCTAATGGAATAAAGCGATTACTTAAAATTGATGACAATCGATCTAGCGATGTTCCGTAATAGCTTGTCTTCCATTCTTTAAAAATGTTCCATTGTTTTTTGTGCGCTTCATTTAAACGAAGACCAAACCGAATCCAACCGTGAAATTCTTTGCATCGTTGTCCACATTTTGCATCCATAGTTGAAGGATTGTGACACTTTCTGCAAAAACATTTGTCGTAGTGCTTTGCAAAATATGCCTCTGAAAGGTTTAGTTTTCTAATGTAGTCCTCACATAGAGGTTTTCGACATTGGAGTGATGAAGAAGCCGCAGCACTAGGAGGAGGACGACAACTAAGTATGAATGAAATGTTCTTATGACTAAGATATATAGTATAGTCACTTATAACTTACGGCGAAAATTTATGCAGATTTGGCTGAGCGTGACGGGCAGGTCTACCTGGACGTTTTCCTAAGTCTACAAGTGCAACAGAAGGTGTGATTGGAGATGTTGGTTTTGGTCGTGGTAATTTGTCTAAATTACATCTCAACATGGGTAAATAATTATAATATTGATTTCAGTGTCAAATTCAAATATGTTTCTTTGATAAATGTTATCAGGTATACTGTTTATTTCTGTGTTTTTTTTATTCAACACTGAACAATTTTATAAATGAATAGTTTTTTTTACTATCCTACTATGATCCCATAATTCTTTTACCCTTCAATATCCATGTGGGTCCATGTGTATACTTTACGATATGACAAAGTAGGTTTTAAAAAACTTACGACGCTTCCATCGTCGATAAATGTAATACATTAAAGCAAATAACGATATCCAAAATGCAATAACGGACAAAACTATGAAAACAATTGCCACAGTACTTAGATGTTTGGATATTGGTGCTGATATAGCTGAAGTAAAGAAAAATTTCTATTTACAATCAATAGTTTTTTTTTTGATAAAATAAATTACTGGCAATCCTAAATGGCAGGTATTGTGGTCGTATCGTAGCCTGATGATTTGCCGTTGTTTTAAGGCTACTGTTTGTTTGAATACGATGTTCTGCATTGGTTTCGTTATTAACTTGTATAGCATTCAATGTAACTGATGCATAGATTGACGGCATGGATTACTATTGTATTCACTTTGAGTATTAAAATGTTATTTTTTTATTTCATTGCTATGTTTTATCAGCTCCCTTCATAAAAGACATGTGCTTTCGGCTCATATTTTAGTTTGTCTATTTATCAAAGAAACAGAACGGAAGTGTATCATTGAAGCGCTATATAAAAGAACTGCTGTATTAGTCATGACTTTTATTTGCATTTTATTCCAACTTTTGCAATAGTTGTAAAAGAAAGAATTTCCAACTTGAGAATATCGAGCTGTTAACAAATACTTCTTTTCTTATTTTGTCAAAAAGGTATGTAAAAATGACTGAAACGCATACAAATTAAATATCAGTTAAAGATTATTATATATTTGACTTTCTCACAAAATTGATGAATTTCTTAGGTTCGAAATAACATAAATGATTCATTGGTTTTATTTATTTTTGATTTTAATTGAGGCTTTCATTAATGCTATAGAAACCTATTACCATAATGAATCACATTTATGTTGTCTATTTATCGAAGTTTCTAGAAAGCAGTTGAATTTTGTTCGTGACCAACTAGTCTTAACATATCTTTGATAACAGTTGATTATGAAATAAAAGAACGCAAGAAAATGCAAAATAATATATAAAACAACTATTGTTCTCTAATGTATTAGTTACTATGAGAGAGTTTTAAAACAGCATAGTAGCATCGTTTCCGCTCAAAATGAAAGCATTTTGTCTAGCTATTATATAATCACAGCTCCGTTGACATGTATGTATTTTATTTATTTATATATATATATGTTTAGTGCTTATAACATGTATTATAAATGCGCTAGCTGTAAAACAGTCAAATTCTTTACTCAACATTCACGAACTGAAACTGGATATTGCAATAAATGCCAATGTTCGAGATTATTTTTGCCAAATACTCCGTCAACGAGTTCAATGCATCCGCCTATGAAATCTAGTGGATTGGCTTCTGTTGTCAGGCGAACACTTGAAAAATCAATTGACGTCGTAGACAAAATAAGTGATTATTCAGATGTTAGAAAATATCGAAGTAACCTGGATTTAGCAACACGTTCGACTACTGATCTAATTCGTTCTTCAAGTATGGCAACATTCCAACCTTGTAATTATTTCAAACTGTGTCTCGAATTCATGCTATCTGTGGGATATTCAAAAAAGCTTTTCAATAGAAAACATAATCGATGTTATTGTGAAAAATGTTATTCAGCTAATAGCAAGAACTTTTATATAGAGGGAGGTTCCCAATATGTTATTCCACGTGGTTGGGTCCGTTTCGGATTGTATATTGATGATGCACAAGCAGAAGCTGAAAATATATGGAACACATGGATTGTAAGCTACCATGGTACAAGTCCTCAAGCAGCAAAGTCCATCATTGAACATCATCAATTTCTTCTTCCTGGAGACAAATGTATTGATGGACATGTCATTCGAATAGGCGAAGGTCATATTCCGAACAAATTTGAAGTATATACATCTCCCACTATCGCATATTCAGCCGATAATATCTACAGTCCATCTGTTTCATTTCGTTCAACTTCAGGGCAATCCTACAGAGCTAAAGTAGTGCTTCAATGTCGTCAACAACCTGGAACATATAAGATTCAAGCTGAAACTATTCGTGCCGGTAGTAGACGTATATGTCCCATTATTCCTAACAGTAAAATAGAATACTTTACAGAAGTACGAGCATCTATCATACCATATGGATTGCTTATTCGTATTTTTCAATAAAAGTCGACCGATGTATAATAAATTTAAAAAAAAATATTTTCGTTTTTCATAAATGATCTTTTAAATAGTTATGCATATTACTATGAAATCCTTAGAAAGATCTAGAATATCATATAAAAATGAATAACCGTCAATAACGATTGAAAAATCTGTAAATGGAAAAGAGACATTTCAATTATATTATAACTATGAAAACATTTCTGACATAAAAAAATTCGACGCTATTCATAGCGTAAGTTATGAATTTATCGAAACATGAAAATAGTCAAATCAGCATTACTTTCAAGTCAACATGTAATACATATTTTATAGAGAAATTCATTCAGAGAATCATTTTGAAAAAATAAACTTTGATTCTGACGTCACACAAAAATACAATAATATTATTTGGATGAAAAACAGTTCATCAATAGTTTAGGTTTGCAATAAATTCCATTTATTGAGCAAGATCTAATTGTCATCTAAACTTTTGTTAAATAAAAAATTTTAATCTTTTTGCTATAGTTATGATATATGGAATACTGAATCAAGTAAGTAAGAAGATTCTGTGATTTGTTTCACAACATCATTTTATATTCTTTAAAGAACTACGTAATTCTTTTAAGTATGGTTGTATTACAAATCGATTTACATCGAATATCTTAATGATTGCAATATGTTCTCTCATTTATCCGCATAAGTTAAAGCTTCTTAAGAAAATATCTTATGACAGTACATTTCTCTAGATTTGAGAGATACAATATTCATCGAATCAACATTTTCAAATGATTATGAAATTGTATAGTGAAAAAGAACTACATAAATAGACAAACTAAAAAATAATAATTTCAAATATATGGAACATGTAGATTAGACATTGAGAACTTTTATCATTTGCACGGAGAACTATTCTCTTTTTCTAAAAGTCAGAGATTTATTACCGCAAATGACTTAAAGCCGAGTTTTATCGAATAATAATATTTACTTTCTACAAAAACAGATCGAAATCTTCCGATCCTACTTTATGTATACAATCGACGTTACCTAAATTTGTACAAATTTAATTACAAAATAGATTACGATTAAAATAAATTCCCAATAAGTATAAATCTATGCTTGATTATATGTTATCTTATTAAATATTCTTTCGTGGGATTTTTAATTCTATATGTTTGTTTACACTCGACTCCTTAAAACATTAGACGTTTGACGCGACTATCGGTCAGTTGCCTGACAGTAGTCACTCATGCCGCTATTTTGAGTTACAGTCATCCTTCGTGCCATTCCTGCTTTGCTTTTTAAGCGTCATGTACACATTTGAAATCAAATATTGCATACTCTTTTACAGCCAACGATCTTATTATCAGATTCCAAAGAAAAAAAATCCTTAAAACGCATATACGTACAATCCAATCTTTGCTTATCATCTCTGTAGGCAACTATTTTGTGAACATTGCCTTTCTCGAGTTCAACAATTGCAGTTATTGATACTAATCTTACTTTTTATGCTGTCGTCGGTGATATATAATAAGTGATATTGATAAAATAATAGAAGTACACTATAGTTCTTCTCAAATACTTATCTATAATTACTTGTTTGATTATTTTGAACGATTCTCATCAAGCATCACTTTTCGAATAGTTACACAGTCAAAAACTGTACTCAAACACAATAATATTGAAAAAAAAATCAATAGACAATGCCCTAATCAATAATAGAATCTTTTAATTAATAATTGCAAATGATTCAATGAAAATAAGAAGAGCATGCAAAACATACTTATCTCGCCGTTGATATCTAACATGAATACACAAGGACAAAAAATTACATAAATACATCTTAACAATACATCTGATTGCTTGTTAACTAAAATTATTTCGCATCATTATGTCGATGAATCATTCTACAAGATCTTGAGGGTGTGTGGTTATGGATGTGAGTGTAAGGATTCGCGCGGATAAGACTGAAACCTAAAAGAGAACTCTGATTCTTACTTATACATCTACTCTAAATGTGCCATCTAAAACTATTGTAAAACTAGTGTGAAACCTGAAAGTTGAATTCAAATATTCCAATATTGCCCAATGAGAGTATGTCTGTGTTTTAGGGACATTATCTAGAAGAGAGATGCTTCTGTGAATGTCTAAATTTCAGATATTCAAATTTTCAATTATTGAATTCAAGTTTTAGGTTTCGTATATACATTGTAAAAATGGCTGATACCTCAGAAAAAATACTAAACAAGAAAAAGATGTCAGAATAAACAAATACCAAACGGAAAGCATTCACATCAACACAATTTTAGGATCCTAGATGTTGTTTATATAAACGGTACTGAAAACTTCGATCAAAAACGGTCTATGTCGTTCATTGTTTATCTTGCGAAATAACATGAAATTAAGATGCTCATTTAAATACTAAGAACAATTCCTATAAGGGCAACAACTCTCATCCTATCGAAATTTTTCCAAACTTGCTGCCTCTATGAAATCGATAGCCCTTCATTAAGTATTTTCTGACATTAAGCTTAGTGTCGAAGAAAAAGTTTTTTTATCATTACTGTAAAATTATTAAAGTGAAATCCTGAAAAAAGTAACGTACACTGGGTTTTCTATGGTAATTCAAATTATTGTTACAGATTCCGATCAGAAGAGTATACTTGACTATGGAACTCACGCAACAATTCATGGATAAGTATATTGATATAAAAGAAATATTATCTTACACATTACTACTAATATATGAAGTATTGGTATTCTGAGAATGTAGCTAATTATTTACATAGGATCAAGACAAGAAAAAAATAGCCATTAAGTTTGACCATCCACAAATGCGAAACAACATATCTGAGTGAGTTGCTTTTCCTTACGAAAACTAACATTTTCTTCTTTGTTTTTCAAATGGCAATGCTTTGAAGAATTAAAATTGATGATTTATCAATACAAGCAAATTTTCATCACATGAATGAAATGTACAAAAAGAATAACTTAATAGTTAACAATTCCAAAATTCTTTAATTATTTTATTATTGATTGCTTGCAAAAATAAAATCAAAGTTAAAAAAAGATATCTTGAAGTATATGTTTGAGAGTATAAAACAAATGTCGAATGATAAGTCATTAATGGAATATATTTTAAAAAAAGATGCAGAACGCAATCCGTTTATGATTAAAATTTGAAAAACTTCTGTTCCATTTTTGACAGTATTTCTTGTGGCACGAGAGTTTTATCCAAGAAGAATGAAATTTTTAATTAATTCTGAGAATTATCCGACAAAGAAGAGTTTGTCGTTCTGAACCATCGACACTTTACCCAATTAATTATAAAATAAATGATAACTGCATAGAATAACACAATTAAAATAGCAAACCACCAAGCTGTTTGCTTTGACTGTTTTGTCTTATTTAATTGGTTTTGAGCCTTTTCTCGACATTCTTTTAAAACATCCTTTGGTATTAATTTAATTGATAAGAGAATTAACAATGGAACAAGAATAAGATCATCCAAATAGCCCAAAATAGGAATGAAATCTGGTATCAGATCAATTGGACTTAATAAATAACCAAGAGTTATTATAATTGATAGTTTAGCATACCATGAAGTTCGTTGATCTTGATAAACATAAGCCAATGCATAACCTTCAAGTTTTATTGTTCGTACCTTTTCTTTAAAGTTTTCAAGAAATGATTTAATTTTCTGTTGTAATATATACACCATTGGTCTTACCTATATAAATATAGAATGTTAAATAATCGAGCAAGTAGGATAAACATACATGCTATCAATATTTAGATAATTATGTTGAAATGTTCTGCTTCATTACTTTTAACGTGTGTACAAATAGAAATAGAGTCTACCTTGTTATTTTCTTCGTTTTTAAGAAGGAAAAAAAATATGCTAACTTGCTTGTTTTTACTAGAGAAAAACACATATCAGTCATTTCAACATATATTATATATAGAAAAAGAATTCTACATCGAAGAAAATGAAGAACACTCAAAGTTTAGTATTAAAATACGTGCCATAAACAGATATTCTATAGGCAAACTTTGAGTTATTTTCAACGTGTAGAATAGGAGAATGAACACACTTACAAAAATTCTCTTGATTCAAGGAATGAAAAAAATGTGACTGTATTCATATTGGTCTGCATACATGTGTAAGAGCAGTCCAAATTAATATTTATATAGTAAATGATTTTTTCCCAAATACGAGAGAGGTCCCTAAGTGCCAGTCAGTATTTTCACAGAACATCATAGAACAGGAGTATGGTGTACTTGACGACTTGGTCACAGGGGCATAGAACATGTCTCTCTATATGTCTTCATTGAAGTTTGAAATCTAGCTGACCTTTCTACAAAGGCTACTAACAAGTTGTCATTGAAAATTTTTAATTTTTCTGGTATGTTTTTTTTTCCATAATCAGTATTTAAGTAAAGAAAACATCATCCTCATGCTAGTATACATGGTTACATATCGAACTCAACTAATACACATGTGAATAGAAAATTTTTTTATAAAAATCATACAAAAATCGTTTTTAATCAATTTCGTGTGATTATAAGCGAGAGAATTTTAATCCAGTTTTGTCTGTTTAACATTGATTACAATTGATGAAATTTCGATATTATTTATTATTTTTTGATTGTAATCGATTTTCAATTGATTAATAATCAATTAAAGGTGTATGATTTTAATCGATTTCTCACATCACACTTTTTACACGGATATTAATAGATAAATCTCGACTCTCTATAGTTTGATACAATTATATTTCGATGAGTTTCTCGAATAAAAATATATTATTTTATTCAAAAGTCAATTCACAACTGTTCAGAACAAAATTGTTTTGACTCTGTAACACAGAATGTAGCAAGTCTCAGAAATTCTAAGTTCCATATTAGATTTAGACGATGTCTTATATAACTGTGAACAAATATCTCATCAATGAATCAGTTCAATAGATTCTACTTATCGTTTTATTTAGCGACGAACAAAGACTTCAATATGTTTCTATTATTGGCATACACGAATGTATTATAATGCTAATTAAATTTTATTATCAATGAAATTTTCGCTCAATCATTTGAATTTTGAATACATTAGTGAATGACTCTAATTTGTGTTCAATTGTTTGATCAAAATTTCTCTTTTTATATTTATTGTAAAAAAAAAAATCATTTTTTAATCATAAAAAATATATTTGTAGTTTGTTAAACTATTTATTGATGTTGTGACCACTATGAATAATTTATGTTAGTTTCATTTGATTTCTTATTCATATTTTTATTAGATTAGAACATTAAACTCAAATTTTTATGCTACATTAAGAAAATATCGATAGCAGTAAAATAAAATAAATCGTATAAATATATAATGTTCTTAACAAAGATACTTGTTTACGATAAAATATGACCAAATTTATCTTGTATGTTTGTCTTTTAGTTATTTCTTTATCATCACTATGAAAAATAGAAAAAAGTAATGATACTCAAAGTTTTTTGTAATTATCAAATGGACTAAAGATCTCTTTGAAAGATGAACTCTTCTCTCAATTTAGAAATAATTTAGTGGCAAAATATTTAACAATCCTGTCTGTAAAATTAATACTTGAAATTTTTTTACAATTCGATTTTTTCATTTTTGAAAACGATCAGCTTCACATATTCATGTCAAAACTCAAAGCTCTAATGACCTATCATTTTTTTTTTGAGTATTTCTTTTACAACGGAATACAGAACTATTTGTTTTTAAACAGTCGAATAATGTTCAAAAATTCATTATAATGCTAGTTACATGGGTGTTAAATTGATATAATACTGTTAGTTATATAAAAATAACGAAATTATTCTTTTATCACTTGAGAAACAATAGAATACTGATTGAGACAGATGACGAAGTCTTACCAATGTAACGAAATTCATATGATATATTTACAAAAATTAGGCCTTACATTTCTGTCTGATAAATGTATTTTCAATAGTTGCACTTACTGTTGTTTTATCTCGATCACTATATTTCTTCCATGTCAGCATTTGTTTTTATCAATAGAAAGTTTAAAACATCCTTATGTAGATATAGCGAAAGAGAACAAATCATTGTAGATAGTATATTTGCCTCTGTTTTCAGTAAATATTCAAAAAAAAATGCTGCGAACAAGTTATTATATGAAAATATAAATGATAAATGAAATTTTATCGTATGAATATAACACTCAATTATATGTGAAATCAAATAAGATACATTGATACTTTGTCTGTAGTAAGTTTTTTGTTTTCTATGTATGAGACTGTGTATTGAGATATTCTCCGTGGTTGTATCGCGCATGAAGGATAAATAAAAGTAGCATATGCTGAGAAATTAATTACATTGAAGAGTAAAACGAGCATAGTACTTTCTTGCGAGGATAATTGCATGACTCTTATGATACAGTGATCAATTTGTATGTTGACTATGCATCCAATAAAAGCGACCAGTTTTGTTGTTGTTGTTGATCAGAGTGAAGATATTATCAGTAACGACATTAAATCGAAAGCAAAGAAATTGCCAAGATCGAGCGAAAGATGGCAATACTTGAAGAATATTTGAGTAAATTACGAAATGAGGCAGATTATTTGATTGATGTCGAAGTCATTCTTAGTTTATTTGATTAAGCTCACAAATAAGGATTGCGACTTGATTAATATCGACCTTGCTGCTAGTTGTTAAAAATCTTGATTATCTTCATAAAATAACCAATCATGTGATTATATTTGACTTAATTAGGTTACATATCTATATGCATCTGATTGATGGTTATTTATTATTTTATATTCATTTTTTCTCTAATTTTAGAATTTATATTAACATTAGGTTATGTTATTGCCGATAGAGATTTAGGTAAGGTTATTGATGTTTTGGTTTACATCTATAGTCACATGGGATATTAATGATAATAATCAAGATTCAACAGCTCATTACTATTGGGTCTAGTTTTAGGTTCTATCACCATTTAAATTAAGAAAGAAAAAAAGCTTTTAAGTGCAGCTCTTTTGAGGCCGAAAGGTGGAACTAACATATTTCCTATAACTTATAATACCCAATAACAATTAAAAACTCGTTTCTAAGGTCTGTAATAGAGAGGGGAGAGACGAGTCGCGAAAACTTCGATTTAAAACTTACATTCGCTATTTTCTTCGAAAATATATTTGAGTTCTACAAAAAGAAAACAAGAATAAAACAATAAAAACATATTTCTATCTTGTTGAATTGACAAGTAACGTTCATCCAGAGTCGATTGACTTATCCTTACTGGAGTGTTTTTAAATTGTCGAAAATAAATAAGATCAAAGTAACGAGAAATGAATGCATTTAATCTGTATTCATTTATTTTTTCATATTTTCTTCTCCAAATGATTCAATTTTAAATTGCACACAAGTTCTCAGTCAGTTTCAAACTTCACCTGAAATCACTTTTTTCTAAAACTATGTTTGATGATCGATAACCTCATAGACATTAATCTGAATTGCAAGACACATAATATAAAAAGCAGTTATCTTTATTATAATTGACAAATTTTCAACATATACATGATACCTATTATTACGAATCAACGAAAGATTATTTTTATTTCTTTGAAAAATTTAGAAATTTAACCAATTTACTCATCCTATTTTTTATTTTGTGAGATTATATTACATACTTCTGATAAATTCAATGCTTAATAGTTGTTGCTCTAGATTGCCAAAGAAACTACCTTGATGCGATGAATTCTTTCTATTTGTATTGTTATTTATCTTTCCAATAATTATTATAACAAAATTAAGAACGCATTTTTCCAATTAGATTATATTAGCGGTACTTGTAGTCAAAACACAATCGTTTTACATTAGTTTTATCACATAGTTTCAAAAAGTAGATTTTCATTTATCATTATCCTATGGTCAAATTTTTCTCAACAAGTTAGAATTTATGAAACAATGATATGCTCATCTATACACAATTAAGCCAAATTCAATTAGATTGAGATAATTTATTAAGAATGCTCGACAACCTAACTTTTATATACCTCATACTAGGCTGTTAATTTCAATAACTATTGCTTCATCATATGTTTTTCTTAAAACAACGATTGATGAACACATTATTAACTCCTAGCATTCGAAAACCACCCGATGTAGCAATCCATTTAATTGAAATATGCAGTTGGTATATTTACCAATTATTTTTGGACAGTTTTTCTTCATTATTTAATCTAAAATAGAATTACTTTCTTATGTACTGCATTGTAAAAAGAATTTTTACCGATTTATTTAATTCATGTAGCTTTCAAGTAAAATAATTGAGTGTAATAGATTCACCCGTTCTTCGAAATGAAAATTGAAAAGAAAATTTGAACGCCATCCCACGCATATCTTGTGAGAAAATTTATCGGAAAGGTGATTTTTTTTTCTTCTTGTTTTCTGATAAAAACCATGAAAAATCTTACGAAAAGCCGATAGAACTCGGCAGAAAGATCTTCAATAAAGATAAAAACTTTGGTTATCTGCCTAAAAAATATGTTCTACAAGATGGGATGGATATGAGGCAAATCTAAGACTATGATTGAGCAGTCTCCTATGGCAGTATAAATCGTGGCTTACATGGACTGGCTCATAAAAACAAACGTACTTTACATTATGCTTTTAATTAAAAACGATTTTGGTTCACTCTTTTCGATTAAATATCAAGCTAAAGTTAGTCTTTAAAAAACTTCTGAAAAATTATTCAAAATTAGTCTATGGAAAAATAATGCTGCTGAACCAGAAGTGAACGACTTGGAATCAATTCAATTCTATCGACAATAAAATCTTGGATACATTGAGTATTATTTGCTTCAGCTAATGTATCAAAACGAAACGTAAATTTTAAAAATTGCACAAAACACCAAGAATAAATACTTGTAGCAGTAGAACTTAAAATTATACTGGTTGAAATGAAAATCTTATTTTCTACTAACATTAGCTCGAAATTGTTACCATTACTAATGAGGTCATAGCTAATGTAATGTAGTTTAAATATCAATCAATCTTCATTTTATTTTCCTACTTATAACATACTTCTAGAAACTTTGTAGGAACAAAACAAAGCTTGAAATATGATTATCAAATACAAGGGATACCACAATATTTATTTCACCAGCCCTTTGGAGAAATATTCAATGACTGTTTCTATTGTGATTTTCCACAATATCACTCCTTATTAACAGTGCACTGATGCATCCGATTAAGATCGTTTGTGGAAGTCAAGTTCGGAATGAATTTTTAGAAGATTGTTAATAACTGCTCAAAGCATGTGAAATATACAATTACAACTCTTGAGTCTAATGTTGTGTAGTTAATATTTCATTTTTAACACCAGCAAGAAGTCTCGTAGGTTTAGATCTGTGGAATATGCGCTCGATAAGCATATACTTGCATCACGTTTTCATAGTGAAAGCTGGAACATCAAATACCGTTCTTTTATTTTCCTTCTGGAGTAGTTTGAAAACTTATTTTAAACAATTATTGACGAGTTAACTTCTATCTACTAGATTCGAATGGAAGTAGCTTCGTGCAATTACATTTTGTAGGAAAGGAAATGACGTGTTGCACTTGTCTGAACATAAGTTTCGATCAGCTTTGACTGTTCACAGCTTATCTTATAATAGTCGAATCTTCGACTACGTTTCTCAATCTCTATGCTAATGACATGATTATGGCCGATTATTAGTGATAGTATCAAATGCAAGACTGAAATCGGTTCATCCAAATCTTTTCAGAAAATAATGAGACGATTGAACATAGAACTGCTTTTAGTTATCAATAAGCTAATAGTGCATTGATTGAGCATAACACTTAGTAAAAGTTTTTGAATAAGTGAGAAAAAAGTAAAATAATTGCTGGCGCAATTATGCTCAGAGTGCCTTCGATCAGTTCATATGTTCAATAAGAACCACGTTCAATTATTGCTCAGACAGTATCGATTGTTTTTGGGTAAACACCAACTGAACGGGTAACATGAATTTTCCCGGTTGTAAAATTATGAAGCCTATTGTGAATTATCCGATCTGAGGCTTCTTAATCCTACTATGTCTGCATTAAATTCCCTAAATCGAGAGGACTATGTAAGATAAAATACAAAAAAAAAATAATGAGCTAATAGTTTTCTTTAAGAAATGATTAGTAGAGAGAAGCGGAATTTTATATCATAGTGATAATCTATAAGTAACGAAAAAAACACACGTGTAAATGAATTGTCAGTTATATTGATACTCTTAGACATTTAAACATAGATCAGGTAGTAATAAAAAATGGAATAATATAAGTAATTACTTAAGAAGATATTCACATGTCTCTATATTTTCTTTTGTATTTCTTGATTTGTCAAGTAGAAACGAGAGATAAAATTTTTCTTTATTGAAATAGACAACACTAGCAGATGGAGTTTGATTAGCTCATTGTGAAGGTATACAAATCAAAGAACCCTTATATTAGACAAACGAATAGATAATATACTGGAAAATTAAACATTTTCATGATTGTGAAGCATTGTATTATTTTAAAATGCACTAGTCAGATATTCTACTACAAGAGCTCTGATCAAATCTAAGACCTAGGTTAAGAGAGTATCTCTGTAAAAAGTGCATTAGATTCATCATTTGATTTTATAATTTTTTATGAAAATCTCTAGCAAGTCTATTGCACAAGGAAGCCAAAAATGAAAAAGAATTCCATTTATGTTCTTTTCTCTACCAGCGAATATCATTTTATGAGGAAGATGAGGATTTTTAATAACAAATGTGGATTCTATTTTCACTTATCTTATAGTATGAATGTTCATGCAAGTACTTTTATTTTTAGTTGGTAGTAAGTAGAATGTTACAGTAAAGAATATTAATTATCGAAGTATTTGCTTGATTATTAGTTGACAGCTATAAATCGTGGTAAATATCGACGTTTTTCTTTCAACCAATAAGGTTTAAATCTAGGAATTGATGCAAGAAATTCTCTACGAAATTTCTTTGATGAAAGCGAATAAATATAGAATCCACTAGCATCATTAGCAAACCATAAAACACAAACGATACACAGACACAATTTTTCCCATTCACGTCGTAGTAAGTCTTTTGAATGATAGATTGTCACGCTATTGTACAATTTGTGAATAGCAGATGGCATAGTAAGAAGAATAAAACACATTAAATGAGTAAATACCATCCGTTGAAAATCTTTTATTTTAACTTTATATTTATGTGCTATACCACAACGTCGCATATTCCTGATAGTTAACAAAGCAAACATACCACTTAGAAGTGGATAACAGAGATTGTACACAACCAAAAAAAAGATATCATAGATTATTTGATACCATCCAGGTCTTGTCCAACATCTTCCATTGACAACGACCAAATTGAATGACATATGAGAGTTGCTAATACATGCGAGAACAATTACAATAGGAATGATTCGACGAGCTACCATCGTTTGACAAAAATTTCGATATCGACTTCGTCGACAACTTGATGCATATCGATCAAATGAGGCTAATGTGTTCAGTACAGATGAAATCAAGTAGGTTGTATAAGAGATTGAAAGGCGAATTTTACACCACCAATCGATAGTTGGTTCTTTTGTATTAATATTATAACCGAGGTCAAGCATTCGCACGAACACGCTAAAGAAAAGACGAACGAGATCTATGCAAGACGATGCGAGAAAATAATTACAACATGAATTTTTTATCATTGTTGACCGAGTAAATAGTCGTACATTTAACAAATGTCCAATAACACCGAATATGAAAATGATCGTCAAACCAACACGATACGTCTCCTGAGTAATAGTTTTCAGTAATTGAATGGTAATAAAATTATTTTCTTCATGAGTATTATTCTCCATTTAGTATCAACTCTGTAGACCAAAAAAACGAAAACAATTCGAACTTTGTTTTTCTTGTTAACCTATATAGTACTAGAAAACTTTTAATAAACTTCAATTCAAATTAAATAATCTGTTCTCTATTCTCAAAAGTCATGATATCAACTAAAAATATTTTATAAAACAGATGGCGATACGATTACTTCATCTATTTGCATACCCACGTTCAGCTGACGTGAAAAGTGAATGATTGGCATTTTCAAACTAAATTCTGTTCAATTTTCTTTATCTTCTCAATAAATTTCATGTGTTGTTTTTCCTTTTATTATAAGCACATAGCAAGAATGCTATGTTTTTGTTACACACTTGACAAGCAAACTTTTTGATAGCAAAACTACTCTTTTTATCGTGAAATTTATTTTAATTAAGAATGTAAATGATTGTGATAATGATGGCAGAGTATTCGATATTTAATAGAATGGCATTCTGTCATTTCAAAGTGGTACGGAAAATGTTGTTTTTCAGAGCATGCAGTTTCTATACACTTCATGAGAAATTATAATCGTGACAACTGAAAATCGCTCTGGCATCCCGTTAGTTACCAAAGATAACGTCAATGATGTAAAATAGAATTGGTCATTTCTTATTTCTTTTCTTGTTTTCGAAATAATGAAGAAAAAAAACTCAAAGTATTAGTGAAATATACTCTTCAGTAGTTAAATGACAAAAATTCGAAATGTTAGTGTATGCACATCAACTCCTCTCGTTTTTTGTAACTGCTCTTTTATTTTACTTAAATTTGTCTTTACAATAATCAAGATAACTCTTTTCTACCACGAAGGGTGTGAGGGTCCATAATATAACATCATATGTATAATGGCGCATGCAAAAAGTTCTTCTCTCAACTACAGTGACATTAAGTTTGCTTAATTAGTTTTTCTTTTGTTATTTTAAGGGATCGAAAACATCATGAGCCATTTGGGAAAGGGTGTGGGTATGGGTGTGAGTGTGGGTGTGGGATGTGGGTGTGGATCTGGGTGTGGGTATGGTTGTGGGTGTGGGTGTGGGCGGGTTTGAATGTGGATGTGATTAAAGAGAAGAGTCACACGCACACGCACACCCCACCCCCCCCCCCACCCCCACCCATACCCACACCCACATCCACACTCACACCCACACCCATACTCACACCTACACCCACATCCACACCCACATCCACACTCACACCCACACCCACACCCATACTCACACCTACACCCACATCCACACCCACACCCCACATCCACCCACACCCTACACCCAAATATTCAATGACTGTTTCTATTGTGATTTTCCACGATATCACTCCTTATTAACAGTGCACTGATGCATCCGATTAAGATCGCTTGTGGAAGTCAAGTTTGGAATGAATCTTAGAAGATTGTTAATAACTGCTCAAAGCATGTGCAATATACAATTACAACTCTTGAATCTAATGTTGTATAGTTAATATTTCATTTTTAGCACCAGCAAGAAGTCTCGTAGGTTTAGATCTGTGGAATATGCGCTCGATAAGCATATACTTGCATCACGTTTTCATAGTGAAAGCTGGAACATCAAATACCGTTCTTTTATTTTCCTTCTGGAGTAGTTTGAAAACTTA
>CAJNSZ010000063.1:127620-229272 GCA_905329745.1 Rotaria sp. Silwood2 | reverse complement strand
AGAAGAGACGGATGATCGAACCAATTCCGTTCCTCAGTCGGAAGCTTTGAGACGTCTAGATGTGAATAGTATATCTTTTATTAAGTAAGCCCTTATTCAAAAAGTCTCTAAATTAAAGTCCCTACTTGGTCACCAGAACTGCGTTAATTGTTTGATTGTCCACAAATGTGGACTTGATGTAGGGACTGATTCAGGGAGCCATAATTTGTGGGAAATAATAATCTACCTTATTAATAAAAATCAAGTCACTCAAAAAATTCTTAAGAGTAAAAGTACACATTTCTGATATCTTCAAGTGTAGAGTATATACTAATTATACAAAAGTTAATTCAATTAAATTAATTCAAAATTCAAGCATATAACTAAAGACACTTAATAAAGAGATTACAATTGATAAATCTGTTTTAATTGTTAAGCGATGAGCATATATACGAGTTGAAGTAATAGTGCTAACTTTTTTGACAACATAAGTATAAGTTTTTTGACAAAAAATGAGAGTTGGAAGAACTTATCCCTTAACATCCAAATAATTTCCAGTACTTCATTTATTTTGTGTTTCATCATGTTTATATCTGTAATCTTATTCTATATTGTATAGACGCTCGAAAAATAAAGACAATGTAATCAATTGGTCATCTGATCAAGAAAAATTATTGAATTGCAATACAAAATCTGATAATTTCAAAATCTTTGATGATCTTATTGTGAAGGAAGCGATGTTCATGTTTGTGACAAAGCAAAGAATCCATCATTTTTTAAAGAAATTATGAAAATCAAAGCTGAAGATAAGCCACTATTTGACTCCTTTTAATAAATATCTTATCTGAATATAGTTTTGAAGAATATCAGTATAAAATCGTGTTGAAGCAAATTATCAACTATCTTCAAACACTTGATTGTGATCCAGCGGACATTAAACTTCATCCTTTTCATTAAATTTGTTTTCATTTAAGTATTTGTTTTAATAAACATTTTGAAAACTGATATAAAAGAACATCAGTAATAAAAAATTAATTCTTTCATTTAATCAATCGTAACATTGAAATGAAGGAACAGCAAGTGTTTATTCATTTTATTTTGTAAACTGATTTTTAGTTGACTGAAATTGATTGTCAACTATACAGATCCAATTTAAATTTAACTTGATTTGAAGGAAATTTGACATTGAAAAAACTTCTTCATTAGAAAATAATAACACTTATTACGAGGCATTGGTTAAACTTATTAATAGAATCAATTAAAAAGTTCGAAAATTGTATTTCCGTTTTTATCTACTGAATTTTGATTTATTTGCATTTGTTAACAGTTAACCTTTCTATTATGCGAAATATTGAGTTCTTACTATCATATAACACTGATCGATTGATATGTTGAAAAGTTTCATTACTATTTATTGCCTATTTATAATAAAGTATTAGCCTATAAAGACAATATGGATATATGCTCATCGAACCTATATTAGTATGATTGATAAGAAGAACAGACAGAAGTGTTTACATCTGTTTTGTTCGTCAAAAAGAGTCAATATTCAATAAAACGCTATGAAAGTATTGATAATTGTATTCCTCATCATTAATTTGTTGAATTTATTGATTAGAATACAAGCTATCTTAAATGGTTTAAATGGTACTTCTTCACGTTGGCAAGTTTATCCTGGCGGTAGTTATCATTATGGTCCATCAATATTGATCGATAATAATGAAAATCGCACTATTCATATGTGGACATGTTCACCAGGTACAGGATCAATGGAATGGGATGTTATACGTTATCATTATTCAAACGATAATGGTCAAACTTGGTCACCAGATGTAATAGCATTAACACCAACAATTGGTAGTCTTGATACATATTCTGCTTGTGATCCAGGCGTTGTTAAAATTAATAAATATTATTATATTGGTTATACATCCACAACAAATCCAAATGCAACACAAAATCAATTATTTTTAGCACGATCATTGATTCCGAATGGAAACTATGAAAAATGGAATGGTACTAATTGGGATTTAAATAATCCTCAACCAATAGTTGCATATCATGGTCCATCAAGTAAATATGGTATTGGTGAACCATCTTTAGTTCTTAAAGATAATCTTATTTACGTTTATTATACAACTGCCGACGATACTGGTTCATTTACTGATTTAGCTATAGCTCAACTAAATTCAACAAATCAAGATACATGGCCATTAAATTTACAACATAAAGGACATGTTATTAGAAGACGTGTTAATCTTGGTGAAGATTCAACTGATATAAAATGGTGTCCTCAATTACAACTGTTTATTGGTGTAACAACAATAAATCGTTTTTCATCTCAAGCAACTGTTGGTGTTTATCAATCATTAGATCAATATGGTTTACAATTTCAATCTACACCTTATATTGGTCAACATGTTCAACAAGGTGCACATAATATTGGTATAAGTCGTTCAACATCTGGTTGGTTTTATTTAGAAAATCAAAATCATTTTGTCTCGTATACTTATCAACCTGATGGTTCTAGTTGTGGAAATTGACCGACGTATTTAACACCTGTTGAAATTGTCCAATTACCATTAGGTACTGTCATCGATGGTCAAGTTTCATCTTATTATAATTGGTCATTATCGAGTCCTTTTATATGGGATCATAATTTAACAACATATTGGTCATCTCTAACAGATAACAATGAATATGCAATCATTAATTTAGGAGAAATATTATCAATTGAAATTTTATTTCTATACAGTTGTATAAAACATATCCCATCGAAGTGTATTTTTTTTCCTCTAATGTATAGAATAATAAATATCAAGGCAACTTTATTGATAAATATTGTCTGCAAGAATTTCATTATATCAATTTGAAATTTAAAAGTAATATAAAGCATAATAATGAGAAGCGCATGTAACATATCCCAAAGAGATATTATGTGTTATTTAGTAAGAATTATACGAATAGATAAATAATATCTCTCGATGTAATTCAAGTAAGGACAAATCAGTTAAAAGTTTATTTGTTCGTCATAGAGAAAAAAATAGTTGACTTATATTGCTACTGCCGTTCGTTTGTTTTTTCTTGTTTAAATAAATATGTCAATATATCTTTATTCTCACTGAGAAAATGCAACGCTCCTAATTTGTCGAAGAAAATTCTACCTGTGTTGGGTGCATATTATCATGACCATGAAATTAATTTTGCAATATATTCAGAATATGTTACCGAAGTTTATTTATGTTTATTTTCATCGTGTTATGATGAAGAACAATAATTAATTGAATATGCTCAAATTAATATTAAAGATAAGCTTTGATCTATATATTGATCGTAGATCATGTGTTTGTATATTGATTAATCAAATGAAAAAGAAACTCCATATTTTTAGAACAAGTCTATCAAATTTGATGGATTTATTTATCCGATTTTGAACCTAGTCAAATTTATATTTATCTTGTTGATGATTCTCTTGATGCTCAAAATGATCGTCATTTTAATATAAATAAAGTTTTAGTTGATCTGTATGTACGAACTATTACTGATAAATTAGAATGAGATAATTTAACATTCAGTAGTATAGACAATGCACCATTTATGCCAAAATGTGTCGTTGTGGATTCCAATAATATCAACTGGAGTGATGATATTCTACTAAATATTCCTTTTCATGAAACCATCATTTATGAGTTACATGTAAAGATTTTTCTGAAATTAAACTCAGATATTCAACCGTTTACAGAACTATTCATAAATATTAAGATTTTTCTTAATCTATAATAACTATGGATTATGTTATAAAATATTCTGTACAGTTATTGAATTGATTCATAATAACACGTCATAATAAAAATTATTGTCGACTGTCGAAAGTTCTTGAAAACTCAACTGATAATTCATTGTAGTTTAAGTCGATTTTCCAAAAAAGACAGAATAAAAAAGTGAAAAATTAGAAAGCATTTCAATTTTCAAAGAATATTTAACTTAATAATCTGCTCTAAAATCTAGTATCAATTTATATATGATTCTTTTTCTTCCGATTTAACTTTAAATATGCAAACTAACATTGTACTGCAATTAGATTTTGCATGATCTAATATGCGCAGAGAAATGTAAAACTACGAATCATTGAGAATTTTCGGTTTTTCAAACAAAAAAAAAAAAAATTTTTCTACATCTCATATTCCTTCTGTAATCTTACGTGCAAACGATTATTTGAATATTGAAAGAATCCATTATATCTCAGCAGTAGCTGTTCAACAGTTTGATTTCGATTTTGTTCAAAAATTACGATTTTGACATCAACTACTCGATAATTTGTATTCTAAGTAAAGGTTTTGAAAATAAAAAAATAACAAACAACTAAGAAATAGAAAAAACGAACGGGATGCTGAGGAAACATTCAAGAATCTGTGATATAGTCAAATATTCTAACTTATAACAAGTTCAAGAGCATAACTTGTAAAAAAAACTAGTCTCGCTCTTGGTCATCAGTAGTCCGTCAATAAGAACGTAGAAAACATAAACAATTCAAGTAAGTGATAGACTTCTAAGAGAACAATTTTACTTGACGTTACTTCAACACTTGTTTCTGTTGATTGTCTTTTTCTATATGCATATTTTCCGTAGAAAACAGCACAATTCGTCGAGATTTTTAAAATCAACGGATATAAATTGTGTGCATTTGCTCTCTAGCAACAAAATAACAAGAGATAAAACGTTCATGTACCTTCAATTAGCTCCATCTTTTATATACTTTAACTAACGTGTGTCTCTAACGAGTTTGTATTATCATACCTGCGATTGTATGTGATTGTATCTTCTTTTCCAACAATTAAAAATTATTTACTATTACCCAACAATAATAATGAGTTTTTTTAGCATCTCAGTAAGGCATTTTCATCTATGTCCCTCTCATCCTAGTCTTTAGTTCCTAGCTTTCATCCGTTCCTTATCGTCTACTAATTAAAGAGTCGTTAGCCACATACAGCGGTCATCAAACCTCAACTAAACGCCAAAATCAATGTCATTGATACGATGACTTATCGAGTGTTGTGACTTGAAAATCTGTTTTCAGAATTTTAAATAACTTAATATTTCTCATACTGAAAGTATTGTGGTTCAAACATATAATTCTTCGCTCAAGTGTATTTTTAAATGAATGATGTATAAACCTTTTCAATACACTTAGCCAATAACATAATAAATAGAAAAAAAATCAGTTTTAAACAGCGTCAAATAAAGTCCATCAGGTAAAGATTTCGGACTTGAACTCAATGGATACTATTCTAAAAGTAAGAGCCAATTATAACTTGATTTTTATAAGATCACCATCAAGATTATTCGAGAAATGTAAAGGATGTATTAGTCACAGAATACAAATAATTGAAAATAAAAATTATCTCGCACTTTCAAAGCAACAATCCAGTTCAAATCCCAAAATTTTTTAACCAATGGGATCTAGCATTATATCTTTTTTATCTTCACGACGTATAATATTATTTTATTCTCAGAATAAAATCGAGCAATTTTATGTACAGAATATTTTATCATTACCTTTTCGGCTCAATGTTAATGGAAATGCATTACTCAGATCTTTCTTAATGTTATGCTAAGCAAAGTCTACTTCTCTTTTTTTGTATGTTTTAATTAGATTTTTTTCCATTGTTGGTTTCATAAACGATAAAGTAAAGTAATTATGCAATGCATATTTTTGTTTTGAATTTTCATATCGACAAACAGATGTACAGATATGCTATTGTACAAGAAAAAAAACCACAAAAGATTGACATACATTGAGAGAAAAAGATAAAGTATTGTGTATTCAAAAGAGAGAGAAAATATTGACATTAAACATTAAATTAGAGTTAAGCTTGGCTTGATTGACTTGTACTTTCTTCATCGACTACCATTTGAGTATCTTGTGTTTCATTAGAAATAGATTCTTGTTGTTTCTGTTGTACTTGAGTTTCTTCTTGTTGTTTTTCAATATTATCATTAGCAAGATCAGCTGTTTTATCAACATCAGTTTGTGAAGCAAGTGTTGAAGCTGTTGTTGGTGCTGGCATCCATTTATGAACACGCATTGATGTTTCATGAATGACTACCCAACGTTTTTCCCATTTTCGTACAGATTGTAATGTACAAGAGTATTGAATAGCTCGTTTAAGATCAGGATCATTGGAATGTTGACCGTGATGTACTTTACTTCCATAATTACCACTACTATAACGAGTCGATGAAGCATATGATGACCCGCCACGGGCTTCACTCCGAAGACGAGGTACGATCATTTGATCTACAATAAATTCTATTTTTTGTTATTCTTTTTATTTTCGTTAAAAATATGGCTGTCTTAAACATTTAGATACTTTTCTTTTCATCCAACATACTGATTTGAAATTGACAACTAGAAGTTGCAGCTCACGAATAAAATGACTAAACAAAAGACACAATTGACTCATGGCACACCTAAATTTTTATTGATTATCTGTTGAACGTATTGAAATGCTTCAGTTGTTTTTTCTTTTGAGTATTTATACAAAAAAAAAAAACATTTTTTTTCAGTTTTCTTCTTTTTGAAATATTTTTTGTAGCTTCATTCTAAATGAATATCTTTCTATAGATGGCGTTGCTTGTTAAACACTAGTTGGTTGTCTATGGAGATAAAGATAATAATGTCTGCATTCTTTCAATTATGAATACAGCATTGATTTGTTGAAAATAGAAAGAGAACAATGTTTCCACCACCGTTCGAACTAATTGAATGTATTGATCTATTTAATATACTCAATGCCGAAATTATTGGATTAGCACGTCTTAGTGATATTAATTATCTCTATTTACTTGGTTTTATTTGTTTTTTTTTTTGAAATTTCCAATAATTTTATTCCAATATTTCTTAGATTGTCGATCACGCAAAGAATATGATGAAAGTCATATAATAAGTGCTAATCATGTTCGACAAGTAATTTAGTTTATATATTATTTGATTGAAATCTTTGACATATTCTAAAGAATCAAGATGGTCAATATGAAATGCCATGGCATGCTGATCTTGAAACACGTGAACATATTGTTCTCTATGATAGTCGAACGAATAATTTACCATTAAAAGAACAAGGTATATAATTGGTGTTTTGATATGACGATTAGTTGTTAAAATGTTATTTTATTCATATAGATGATATATATGCATGTGCAAATTTACTTCATCAACATGTAACTGGATTAACAACTATTAAAATTGTTCAAGGAGGATTTCAATTATTTTCAAAATTATATCCATTTCTACGAACACGTCAATCTCTTTATTCACCAAAAGTAAGACTTGTGTTCATTTGTTTTTCGTTTTTGAATAATGAATTTTGAAAATATTTTTTTTTTTAGGAATTAGAATTAATTCAAACTTATCCAAATGAAATATGTCCAAAATTAGTTTATTTGGGTCGTCGTGAACATGCTGTTAATTCACAAATAGTGAAAGATTTAAAAATTCGTGCTTATGTTAATTGTACAAAATATGAAGATTATTTGTTAGTTTTTTTTTTTTTTGTTTGAGATATATTGTTTTTTTTTTGTCTATTTTTATTTTGTAAAATCATAGAGTACAAAATAGTGATTCACGAAAATATTGTCGTATTCCAATAGATGATGTTCATGATGCACAGAATATATTTGAATTGTTACATGATGCTGTTAATTTTATATGTAAAATTATTTTTAACTTCAAATATTTAAATGATTTTTCTTTTTCTCTGTTTAATAGCTGTAGCATATGATCGTGGAGATCCTGTTCTTGTTTATTCCGATCGTGGTGTTAGTCGATCAGCAGCTGTTATTGTTGCCTTTATTTCATTTCAAATGAGAATGAATTCACAAGTAAGTTTTGATAAAAAAAAAAAAAGAAACGAAATGACTCAATGAATAATATATGTTTTTTTTTTGTGAATATTTAGCAAGCTCTAAAATATGTTGAAGAACATCGACCTATACGTCCTCAGCAATCATTTATTGCTTGTATTGATAAATTGAATGAAAAATTACAAGAATTGAAAGAAGCTATGTCGACTGCTAATCAAACGTCAGTAACCGATGATGAACAAATAAATCCATGAATAATAAACTGATTTTTTTTTCTGTTTCGAAATATAATTATTTATTTCATCATTTTCTTCCTATTATATTTAAAAAGAAAATAACAATTCTTTAACTTTTTTTTTTCTTAGGTAATCTTTCTATACTGATTGATTATATTTATATAGTGTAATAACTGAACATGAAGTATAATTTTCCAATATAATGGTTATTGCACTTAATAAAAATAAATAAATACCTGACACATCAAAATATAAGAGAACTAATACTATCCCAAGAAGACGAATATAAAGAAATAAAAATATCAAAATTTTCGAGATGTTTATTAATTGTACATTCCCTCGTTTATATAATCAGATGGTGTTAATATCACATGGAAAGAGTATTTCTGTAAACTTAAATAGCAAAGTATCTATTTTATTTGATAAAAATGACAATATTACTAATAAGAAGAAAATAATAAACGATAATGCTTGAATAAATATAATGAAATTATTTACATTTACTATTGAGAAACTTTTGAATTGTCATGGTGTTTACGTCGTTATAAGCTGAGGCGATAGTATGAACTTTTTTCTCGAAATACTTAGGGGTACCCAAAAGTAGTGGCGGAGGTACATTATTGTCGTATAGAAGGCTTGAGAAAATTTTCTTTTTATATGAAATGATAGAGAAAATAAAACTCTATTTTTCTGTACTATTTCATCCCTATTCACCTGGTAACATAATAATAAAATTTCGATAGAAACTTTTTTTGTTGAAAGCTTAACTTACAGATAAGACAGATTATATGGTTACATTTTGTATTTCAATTTTGAATCACTTAATACGTTGTAATAAAAAACAAAATACACCATAGGATGCAGCATGAAAAACTACAATTAACATAGGACGGCTTATTTTATAGTTGCACTTTTTCTTTTTGGTAATAAGCAAAATTTTCAGCGATCAATTTTCGACCGTGCAAAAACACTATTTTTTGGTACAAGATGAATTTTGTTTTTTCCTTATTTCATCTTTTTATCACCTGATATCTTTTATTTAAAAAAAAAACAAAATACATCAGAAGACGCAGCGTGAAAAGCTGTACAACTTATATAAGACCGTTTATTTTAGTTACGTACTTCTTATTTGAAATAAAAGCAAAATTCTGTGTGACTGTCTCGAAAAAATCATTTTTTTTTCTTTACGAAGAGAAATTCCTTTGTTCTTGTCTCATATATGAAATAAGCTGTCTCATGTAAATTGTAGAGCTTTTCACGCTGCATCTTGTGGTATATTTTGTTTTTTATTACAACGTATTAAGTGATTCAAAATTGAAATACAAAATGTAACCATATAATTTGTCTCATCCGTAAGTTAAGTTTTCAACAAAAACAGTTTCTATCGACATTTTATTATTATAGTACCAGATGAATAGGGATGAAATAGTACAGAAAAATAGAGTTTTGTTTTCTCTATCATTTCATGAAAATAGAAAATTTCCTAAAGCCTTCTATACGACAATAAGTTACCTCCGCCACTACTTTTGGGTACCCCTAAGTATATTTGGTTCGGGACTATAAGTCATGAATGTTGATCATTATCTCTCGCAGATTCTTTTTCTATCTTCTTTCTTTACTCTTCGAATTTAATCGACGTGATTGGAGAATATCCTAGAAGACCAATTGTATCCAAACATATTTGAAATAATTCAATGATAACATATTAAGTTGATACAAGATGAAACAATTATTCTACTTAATAAATGCTATCAAGATATTCATTACTTTGTTGCCTTTACCGACAAAGTTTCTATGATGATTAATTACATAACAATTGCATTTGCTGAATCTATATAATACCGAGATTAAATCGAATAGGAAATAATCGGATACAGAAAATAGTCAGATATTTGATAAACACAATTAGATTATTCATTATTTGAATTGTTTTGAAGAATTAATATATAAGCAAAAAAAAAAGATACAAATAGTATGCGAGAAAAATAGACGTTGCACTTCGTTGAAATACATTTGTAACAAATGAAACTTTCTCTCTCGTCAATTTCTTATTCTAATCGAGCACTATTATGTTCTCTTTACTGCGTTCAGTTAATTTGTACTTTATAATCTTATGATAAAATTTTTTATCATTTCCATATTTTTCGTGTTTTCTTAGAGTGTAAGATTAGATCTTGAAGAAGACTATACGTTTTCTCATTTGGAGAATATGTATGGGTTGTATTATTTAGAATTTTTCGTCGTTATATGCTGTTTTGTGACCTATAAGTCTTTACCATATCTAAGTAATCAAGATAAAATGCATAATCGACAGAACACTTAGATCGGAAATATATAAACTTAAATGTATTCTAACTGCTTATTTCACTATCGAAGAATGATGAAACTACAATAAAACCTCAAATAAATCTCTGGATCATTTTCAAATTTAGTTACGTAGATGTGTTTCAATCGACTCGTTTCGAATTTAGTACATAATTATCGTCAATAATCCATTCAAAGGGGAAATAATCTAATAGTTATACCTCGTTATAAAAACAAGAAAATATGAATCGTCTAAAATAACAATTCTTGCTCGTATAAAGAAAAAACGTAAGATGGGAGACTTTCAAAATAAAATTAGCATTTACATTTAATAGATCTAACAAAATTTTTTATAATTGAATCAAGAGTTTCATTTTATGAGTTATCTGGTGTAAATCATTTGCTTTTCACTATATTGGTTTAGGAACCGTCTGTTTGGATGCATGATTTCATAGAAAAATATTTAATCTTACAAAAGTCATCGAAACAATGATTAACAGTTATTTTCTTTTTTTTTCTGATTTGCTTTGTATAGCTATGTTCATTGATATTTGATTTAAACGAAATAATATAGTGATTATTGAATAGAGAAATTGGGAAAAATTAAAATTGTACCTTTATTTCAAATATTTTTCAATTTAGATGTAATACTTTTATTAGAAAACAATATCAAAGTTTTATCTGTTGAATTCAATTAAGAGAAGTAAACATAATTAATGATGTTTGATTTCAATCTCACTTCTTTCAGATGATGACATGTGCTCTTAGTCATACGAATAATTTTCATTAGAACTATATAATGTTTTTTGTTAAAATACTATAAAATGAATCTTACTAATACAAACCTATTGTATGGTTAATAAGACTTCTACTGAACTTTACTAATAATGATGAAAGACATGATGACCTCGTGCGTTAATCTATAAAGTTGCAAACTTTGACATACTACTGATCAACAACATGTCACCAACATTCATTTTTTAAATAAGATCCCTAATGATATATAATTATTGGTAAGATTGTACCGACAAGACAGATATTGTGTGGAATATCTATATCTCGTAAAGATAAGATGTCTTGATTAAAACGAATTTTTCGAAAAATATATCTGATACATCAAATTAAAAATGTTACGAGTAATCAATATTATGAAAAATAATATTACTCTATGTTTTTGGATCAAAATATAGTTCTATCTGTTAAAAAAGCACGATATCATAAATCTATGGGATCGTGGCGGTCCACTGTTAGATTTCACATTGTCTCATCTATTGATGATGTTACGACTTTGTTTCTCCATGATTGTTATACAAAGCTATTAGATCATATGAGAAGAAATATGAAGACCAAACATGATCTCCTTGTACAATGATTTTAAACGAGCATTATTTGTTTCCGTTAATGATGATATTTCTTTGTATACAACACAGAGATATATGACCGTCATGCTGAACAGCATAAAATGCCTTCTCCTTTAGAGTACAGCTTTTTACGACTAGGCACGAACTCAAATCCATTGGCATGATATAGAATGCTAGACTTTCTTTTATGTAGCATCAATTTCTTTAGTCATGCAATGCACTAGAAACATAGAAAGAGATTTGCTTCTGATGGGGAAGTTAAGAATGATCTAATGCATTATACAGAAGAATGTCAAAATTTGAAGAAAGCTAAAGAATAACCTAAACTCATACATTTAAAGTTTTGTGACTATTTCAGTGTCTAACTGAACAGTAATATCTGACTTTTCTTTTCGTAACTTGTAACGAAACTTACCCACTTTAGTTACCATTACCTAGTTCAATAATTATAAGAAATATTTTCATTCAAACAACAACTACCTAAACTATTTGGTGCATGAATATATTCAATTGTGCTTGTTTGTGTTGCGTGTTCGAATACTTTATAAAAATAAGTCTCCTCAAAAAGTGCTGTTATAATGAGATGAGATTGGATGACGTGTTAGCTGTCTTGTGAATCTTTATATTGTATGACTCACTATCTGATACTGTTTAATTAGTTATCTGAAATAATGAAAGAGATTAATTGTCGATATCGTTAGTGGTCAAAATGTCTGAATATACATAATTTATTGCTTAATCTTATGTTATTTTCCTATGTTTAGAACAATACAACTATAAAGAGATATATTGAAAAAATGAGTAATGAAGATGAAAAACTCTACAATCAATTATTTCTTATAATTAATATGTATAATACAAAAAAAAATTGAATTTTTAATCATTCTATTACAAGATTTTGTAAAATACAAATTTATTATTGAATAAATTTATAGATAGAAAATGATTTAAAAATACATTCATACTATATTAAATGAAAGATCTCGTATAGTCATCGCTTCATATTTCATCGAAGTTTAGATGACTATCGTCATGGATCGAGTGTTCTAAAATAGATTGCAACTGCTTGACATTTGGTCGATCTGTAGGTGTTTTACTCTTATAAACCCAAATAACACGGCCATTTCGATCAATAATAGCATTACCACCCATTTGATTTGGATCATCATTTTTGTCCAATTTCGTTGGTAATTGTCGTCCACTTAATTTTTGTTCAACATAATAATCTAACGTTTGAACATTCCACACTCGAGCATATGCTTTAGCAGGAAATCCAAAATGTCGGTATAGACGACGATCACTATCACAATAGATTTCAAAAGGACATTCAACTTCATTTTTCCATTGACGTGCACTGTCAATTGATGATGTAAAACTAATAATAACAATATGGCATTGACCTAGAGTTGTCAGCAGTTGCACATGTTCTCGTCAAGGTAATCAAGCAAGATGACGTAGAAAAACAAATATATTTCGATCATGATTTGTATATATACTTTTCAAATCGATCAACTCATTATTGTTAATATTCAACAATTGAACATCCGAAGGTAATGTAGATGGATACGAAGACGAAAGTATAGATTGATTATCAAGTTCAGATAGAAAGTTATTCCATCGAGTTCGAAGATCAGAGAAAGAAGAATTTTCTAGATGTTGTTTTAATTCATCATAACCAGACATATTAAGCAAATGGCAGGCATTGGTCAGAATTGATATGTATTTGCCTAATGATGATATGCGATCCTGAGAAAAAAAATCATTAGGATCCGACGTAAATTGTTCATGGGCAGAAGAAAGAATAGAATTCAATTGAGATATTGTATCTTCTATTATGATAGATTTATTCATTATCTAAAAGAATGAAAAAAAAATTGTCACATAATTAGAATTATGAAAGTTGAGAAAACTAAATTAAAACAAATCGTTTATAACATTAATGTGGTTGATCGAAAACGATTTTATAATAAAATTAATATAAATATAACAATTAAACAAGCTAGCATTTTACCGAGATCGTTTTTTCATCAATTTATGACTTTTATTTCAAAGAAAACTAATGCTTCAATCAGCGTTGCGAATAGAAATCCTAAATAAAATAATTTTGTACACTCTGTTTACACTAGCAAAGTCTACAACAACGAAGTTCTTTTCAAAAAAAAATCTCAGAAAGAAAGTACAGAAAACGCTACTTTTTCGTTTGACGAGAAATGTCCAATGATATTAAAAAAACAGCTGATAAGCGAAAAACATTTTTGTGTTTTTCTTTTTATATAATCAAAACACAGATTGCAGAATAGAAAGAAAAAGCACGTAAAATATTCGAAAATAATAGAAGAAATTGTATTTACTATTGAAAACAATGTGTTGCTTTATTTAACAAAATATGCTGTGTACATTGTACTTTTTTGAGCGAATTGTGAAATAACGTATATATATATGTCATATCGAAGTTACACCGGCCGACGAAGTTATAACTTCGTCAAGAATGTTGTTGAAGTTAATTTTTTTTCCCAATGAATACCATTTATCCAACTATATTGTTGAATAAAGAGTATTTATTGGCAAAAAAATTTTTATCATATATTCAGTAATATGATATTCGATTTTAGTAAATTATTTACTGATAAATGAAATAAAATTAACTTCGCTTACGATCATCGTCGAAGTTATAACTTCATCGGCCGGTGTAACTTCGATACGATATATATATATCAAGAACAACATATATTCTGTACATTTTATTTCTGCTAGGTATACTTTTCATTTGCAGACTACCTCCAACAAACACATTTTATTTTTTCTTGTTATCGTTCCTAATGACAGTTACTTTAGAGCGTAAAAAAATATGCACATTAGACATGCATTATAATGTTTTTATTTTGCTATAAATGTATGTTAGTAACAATTAATGATTAAAAAAACGACCTTGATGTAAGTTTTTGAACATAGATCCTTGTTAATGGAAGTATTTTCTAAGATAAGCAAGATAAGAATAAGTTCTTAATTAAGTTAAAAATGAAACATTTTCCAATACTATAAGATAAACTTATCTACTTGTGTATATCTTCATTGAACTTAACCAAATATTTTGACATTCAATAAATAAAGACCAGAAATAATATTTTTTTGTGATTCACTTGACAAACAGGATAAGAAAGGTCGTATTCGTCTTACGTGCACTCTTTTCAACTATTACAGATTTTACTAGTAATTTCGTTGTCAAATAAAATCTATTTGCTTCGTTTTATATATGTTGCTCTTTTTTGTTTTTTGTTATCTCTTTTTTTTTCTTTACTTTCATGTTTTTCTCTTTTCTCTTTCTGATCAATGATAAACCTTATATGATGTATGCAGATTTACATCCAACGAAACAACAATAATAAACATACGTCTAAATTAAAAAGTATAGATTTCATGAAAGGGTATTTTTATTATCAATAGCAGTTAAATGTATGGTTAAAAAGAGAAAAGAAAAAAAAAATCTAGCGTATCTTTTGTTCTTTGTCAAAAGAGAAAAAAACATAACTGACAGTTGAATTTTTCAGTAGTTGTTTTTATTTCTTCCTGTCTTTACTCGTCAACTTGTGTATGAAGTAGACGTAAAGTACAGAAATGATTTTATTTTTTACCTTAAATGACTAAGATGTTTTAGTAAGTATATGGCAATTAGATTCATCTTTATTCAGATAGTAATAGTACTACAAGCAGCAGCAGGTGACCTTGAAATACCAGCAAACGATACTTGAATAACAAACTTTGACAAATAATATTTGTTGTTCTGTTAGACGCGCGCACCAACATTACCGTCAAATCTTTCGATCAACACACTAAGACAGGAGAAGAACGCGACAGAAGCAAAAAACACAGAAAGAAAAAGAATTTATAATAGTGGAAAAAAAAGAAGCACAAAAAAAAGCCAAGAAAAGGTAATAACACACATATACGTATTCATAATCAAAGAGGCTCCAATGGCAATACCTAATCAGTGATAAATTTTCATGAATTATACAGACTATATACATTTTTCTTTCATTGCGCTCATCATTATTGTAGTGAGAACAGCAATTAAGTGGCTTGATCAGTCGATCAAATAAATCGAGCAGAAATACTTAACCAATTGATACACGCTAGCATTTTTATACTTAATACAACAACAATCTATAGGTGAGGGAGAGAGAAACATACTTTTATATATAATTTTTTATAACATATATGTAAATATATTCAAACTATTTTGACTAATATGCATATTGATTTGTTTTCTTTTTACTCCTTTTTTTTTGTTAAGTATGTATATTAGTTGAAAAAGAAAAGATATTGTTCATTTTATTCGATGTTTTTCGATTTGATTATGATATGCCTATGTTTGTTGTTTATAGTCGATCTTTTCTTTTCATTAGTAAATATAAAGAGAGAAATATTCATTATATGCAGGTGTTATAGTAAAATATAAAAGAAAAGACTAATATATGACTGTGTTAAATCTTTGTTGACTTTTATTGACATTAATAGGAGATGGTGAGAGTTAGCTAGTTGTGGTTTTTGCCGCCTTTTTTTATACTCTTGTCACGTATTTTCATCTTAGTTTCTCTACTTCTTTTCCTGTCCTGTCAATAAGTATAAGTCACGACAGTTTTTTTTTTCTCAGTTAAAAAGAACAAGAATAATACTGAAGCATTTATTTTTTTTTAGCTCGGAAAAATTGCGGTAAGTTTAAACTCACGTGTCATTTTCTCGTCATTACTTAGAATAAAACTTTTTATGGTTTCTTTTTGCGTAGTTTGATTTTAGCCATATAAACTTTTTTTTTTCTTATTAATGTACTAAGTCCTTGGATGATGCCGATGGAAATATGAATATGTAGGGAACTGTTGGAATTATTTCCGGTCTTTCTCAAGAAAAGAAAATACAGTTTCAAGAATAAATTGTCCATTGAAATAAGAAGTTTAGGTTTTGTTTTTATTCTTATTTTTATTTTTATACGTAAGAAGAAAAAACGAACGACTAATATTTATCTGTTGTGAAAGCCTAAATTTTTCTATTCGTCTTACAAATATGTAAATCAATATTTTTATATTTAAGCTTCTATTGATTGCTAGTTGATATTTATGACACAATTTGCATTTGATTGAAATATATTCCGATTAGAAAGGATTCAAGGCAATTTTTAAATAAATAAAATAATTTTACAGATGGCTATCTCGACTCGTCAGTTGGGTC
Source organism: Rotaria sp. Silwood2 (assembly GCA_905329745.1). Classification (NCBI taxonomy): domain Eukaryota; kingdom Metazoa; phylum Rotifera; class Eurotatoria; order Philodinida; family Philodinidae; genus Rotaria; species Rotaria sp. Silwood2. The sequence continues at coordinate 212,306 of CAJNSZ010000063.1, read as the reverse complement.
GTCGAGGTGCAAGTAACACGACGACGGCTACTTCATATAATACTAATTCAGGTGGTATAATGCCTACTTCATCAACAGGTTCAATAGGTGCTCCACCTCGTCGTTATGTTCTTGATGTACCGACAGGTCGTACAGCACGTACAAGTCGTACGACAAGAACAAGTGCTAGAATGAATGATGAGTATGATGAAACAAATATAGGCAATCGGCCAGGTGGTATGTCAACAACGTATTCAACTGTTCTTACAACAAATGTCAATAATGAAAATGGTGAACGATTATCACGTTCAGGTTCCCGAGAATATTATTACCGAGATGGAGGAAGTGAATCATCAGGAGCTACTGTAACACGTTATTTAGAAGATCCATCTATTAAAAAATTACTTGAATCAGGTACAACTTATGCTAATACAGTAGTTGAAGATCAAGAAGTTCGAGCATTAACTACACAAGCAACACCTGATGTTAAAAATTATCCGATCAATGTTGATGCTAATCCTGAATTAATTGTTCAACCAAATACACAACGATTAACATATACACAAGATATTGCTGTTCGATATTTAAAACCTAATACACCACCGCCTCCAGGAGTAAGATTTTTGAAATTCTTTTCAACAATTTAAAATTCATGAGGAAAAAAAAGAAAATATTTATAAATGAATTTCGTTCTTTTGATTTTTTCTAGCCTATTGTCATTCGTGAAATTCGCGCTCCACCACCACCACCTGCTCCGCCTATTATTCTTCGTCAACGGCCTCCACCACCACGTACACCTTCACCGGTTATTATTCGCGAAAAACCACCTTCACGTCCAAAATCTGTACCAACAACAGTCATTAAAAGCAATTTATTTTAATCAAATCATTTCTTTCATAAGTATTGAACATTATTTTTTTGTTTTATTCTCTAGAGGTTATTCCACCGCCACCACCTCCACCTCGTAAATTAATTATTGAACGTCTACCTAATCTTCCACCAAAACCACGTCCTGTCATTATTGAACGATGGCTTCCATATCAGAAACAAAAACGTCAAGTTATTCATGAAAAAGCTAAACCATTAGAACCAATGACTCGTATAAAAAATACAATTATTGAATGGCGTCCACCAGAAGTCGAAGTTGTTAAACATATTAAAAAAATAGGAGTTCAAGAGGCTGATCCTCAACGATATTATAGTCACTATGGAGATAAATTATATACTACAGAATTTGTTCAACAAAAATTATCTGAACTAGGTTTACAAGAAGAAATAGCTCTAATGCAACAACAACAAGCATCTGCTGCAAATGAGGAAATTGCTTTTGAAAAAGCTGATGAATATAATGTTCGACAAATTCTTAATGGGTAAAAACAAATTTATTTTTATTATTTTGTTTTTGTTAGAAATAATAAAACTTTTTTGTTTAAGCTATGGATCATCATCATCTTCAAAACAAATATATACGACAAATACTGGTGGTAGTGGAATGCGTCTTGTTCGTTCATCATCTCATTCTGGTATTACGGATGAATATGGTGAACAACAAATATTATATAATCGTTCACCGAATAATTCAACAACAGTTGTCTATGATGCAAATAATTATAATTTTGATCAAAATATATCAAGTGCACCTCTTCTTACAGAAGAAATGCTTTTACGATCATATACAAGTAATAATGGTAAATTTCCTACACATCTTTTAACAAAACTTGGCTCACAAATATATGATATGCCATCGGATCAAGTTGATTTATCAAATAGTGCTAGACGAACAACAACATCAACACGTTATTATACAGTTAATCATGGAGAAACAGGTTATGAATCAGCTGGTGACACAGCATCTGGTTATACAGACGAAAAATATGTACAAATAAAAGCATCTGATTTAAAAGATGTATTACCTAATTATGATGTTTATTCAAGTACAGGACAAAAGTTAGAAGGCGAACAACTCAATTTCTAAGAAGAATAAAAAACTTGAATAAGGACTAATCTAATCTAATCTTTTCTTCTTATTCTTATTATCATTATTGTTTTTTGTTGAAAAGTTAGTAGTGTATTGATTTGTTGCTATTTTATTTTTTGCGTTTATATATTTTATTCGACTAATCCATGTATTGTATATCCTGAGTAACAAAATAATCCTTGTCCATTCTTGTGTTTGTACATAATAGAAAATATTTTGAATAATTATTATTCCAGTAGAGAGCACATAAATTTTAACAACTATTTTATCTATTATTCAAATCGATGGAATACAATACAATATGATATTTCTTATTTCTTTTTAAAAACAAAACAAAATTACTTGACGAACCGATTCTATTCTGAGTTATTGTCTTTATTTACTTAAGCGCTGCAATTTTCATTGCTTTTAATATGACTTTTTTTTTTTAAATGTTGTTAGAGTATTTTAAGGAGATGACAGGATACCCCACGCAAAATTTCATTTTAATATTTGACTTGAGAAGAAAAGTAAGAAGCAGAAAAAAAGTAAAAAATTTAATCGAACATTCGAAGTAAACAGAACAGCTATGTGAATTTTATTTTTTCAAACAAATAAACGCATCATTTTAACTATAGTAGTAATAAATCTAAATTCAATTTTTTATTTTAAATTTCATAGCTATCAATGTCGAGTGTTGGAGCGGCATATATTACTAAACAACCACGTGATGTTGAAATTCATAATACTTTTGCTTTAATGGGAAATGAACATTTCATACGTAGTTGGGCAACGACAGAAGGAACTTGTGATTGTTCGGGTTCATATTATACGACTCTTACTGATACAAGATTATTGCTGCGATCGATGGATACAACATGTTGTAGTTGCTGTTGTACACCAGGTCATATGGATGTTTCGATATTTTTACGCGATATAGCTGAAATACGTGAATCATCAGACAATGAAGATTGTTGTTCTTGCTGCTGTACTAAATGTTGTGCATGTTGTGGATGTTGTAAACGTTATTGTGGTGGAAAAAAATATCTCGAAATACGAGGTGTATTTGGCTCAGAAATCCTACATGTATCAAAAGCAGATATATTAAAACTACAAAGTGAAATTCCAGCAGCTGTTGGTAATCATAAACTTGTTAGTCACTATTAATTTTCATAAATAAAATGAATATTTCAACAGATACTGTTAATATTCTAAAAATGATCTAGTTCTCAAATGAATCAACTAAAATAAACAGTTACATGCAAGGATGAAAGAAACTAGACATCTATATGTATATATACATATATTTCTTGTTTTTGGTTTTTTGAAATATGAACTTCCTTCTCCTATTGCATACTACAATCGACAAATATTATGTTATTCGATTACAGGTAAAGATAAATAACCCAATCAGACAAATAACGAAAAATTTAGCTATTTTTTTACGTCAACAAGGCGTAAATTTTAATGCATCAAAAAAGATTTTATTCTCGGAATAAAACAAATTTAAAAACATTTTCTTTCACCAACTTCCTTTTTTTTCGGTCAAAACAAAAAAAAATCTTTTTCATCTATTAAAATATGGGCTTTTAACGAATGCGAACGTCGGTGTTTTTCGTTACTCGTCTTCTTTAGAAATGATGACAATGACAAAATATTCTCAATGATGTTTTCTAATACTTGAAAAAAAAAGCAAACAATAATTGTCGCTTAAAAACAAACCATTCAAAATCATATAACTTAATCTGTTAAAATTTACGTTTCTTTTCACATGACAGGCGAACGATAGAAGTTTTTTCTTTTCATATACAAGAACCATATTTATCAGAATCTTGCAAATATTTTTCATTATTTAGTTCGATAAATCATGATTGATTTTATCAAATTATCTATTAATATATAATAAATAAACAAAAAACAATGCATAAGATGTATTGAAAATAATAACTTTCAAAATTTCTCAAAAACTCTTATTTGTTATTGTTGAGAAAATCTTTTATTTAACCATGATAAATCCATTATCTATTCAATCTATTTTACATTTAATGTAAATAAAAATGATCAGAATTTTGCAATCAATTCAATAAAACTATTAGTGATACTTGGCAAGATTATTATATGAATCAAATCATGAAATAGAACAGAAATTGTTACGTGTATTTTGCCAAATCTAATGCATCAGTCTCAATTCACACATACATATAGAGTTGAAAAACTAACAGTTACTTTCTCGATTAATTGTTTTGTTAAAAACACATTTTTCAAGTAACTCATTTTTCATGAAAATAATATATGTTCATAGTCAAGAAAAACTTAACCATACATATTTCAGCCCTGACCCACACTGTCGGTCTTCTAATTGTTTTGATTTTTGTCCGCAATTAAGAAGACACGTATGTGTTTATATCTTTTCAGTTCATTTTTATAGTACATCTATTTGATTACAATACAATACCATTTTTCATGTCATATTAAAAAAAAAAATATAACGTACAGGACATCAAAAGTAATTAGAAGCCATATTAAAAAGCACCTTTCTTTTGTGAAGTTTTGTGCAAGTCTACGTTTCTTCATTTAAACACTTAATATTAAACAAATATAAGCAGAAGGGTACGAGAAAATATAATCTTAATCATTATGTACGACAATGTGACATTAAAAAAAAGTACGAATAATTATACATATTATTTAATCGAAATTTAGTCAACAAAAACAATGAAAATAAGCGAATAATAGATCTGTGCAATTTAGAAAAATAAGAACAGCAAGAAAAAAATTGTAACAATAATTATTGTGAATCCTATTTTTAACACTTGTCGAAAGCTATTTCTTTCATTTTAAGAAACAGAACTACAAAATGCATTAATTTCATTTAATATCCAACCTTTCCTGTCTTCATTGTAAATGACTATGTCTTTTCCTATTCTCATGAAATCAAAGTCGGACAGTACGATTAAAATTATTTCAACCAATATTGATATGAGTGTCAAGAAAAAATGTTTTAGTGAATAGTCAAATGTTGATTTTTTGATTGTCGATGATTTCCATGGCAACGAAATGTAATTATAAAGGAAAGTATTCAAAATGGTATTGAAGTCTTTTCGACATTTTTATATTAAAAATCAAAGACAATAAATGATGTAATGAGCAGACAGCATCATCCATACTACAAAGAAACAAATGTAATTAGATCTGTATTTGCAACCATATTTTTTTTGAATTATATATTTACGATGGTTTGTTCTATTATACAATGAACAGAGATAAAAGAAAGTATTTATAATAATTTATCCCATTGATTTAATTATTTATAACGTCGATAGACTAGTTCATATTATTTATCAGCCTGAGCATTTTATTTCTAACTGTCTTGGTATGTTTGATGGCGAATACTTGCTTTATGAATGGTGAATGGAACACAAAAAAAATGTAACCGATATGATAGTACTCATCATACCACTCTTATTGATAATTATCTTCTAATTTGATACGAAACATAAATTGGCTCTAGTTCCTGTTGTCAAGCAGCTCATACCGATTGGTTGATCTTTTTTACATGATCTTACACAATTATTAGAAATAAAACAAGCTAGATGTTGTTTAGAAATCTTATGCGCTGAATGTTCTGTTTTTTGTTGTCGTGATGGTGTTCAAAATCTAGAATTATATATTCTATTTAACTGTCACATTAATTATCTATCAAATAGACATATGGCTATTGCTAAATTAACCATTATATGTCACACGTCAACTAATTGACTTTATACTTTCTTGTCTACGTAAACCTTTCAAAAAATAAAACTTTGTTGTCTTATTTCTTTCTTTATTTTCATAATAATGAACCGAATTAAATCATTCGAAATAATATCATGTTTATTTTTTTCAATAATATTCAGTAAAAATGATATCATAATTAGAAGGAAGATCTTCCATTATAATAACAACAATTGAAATATTTTCGTATGAACACAAAATAGTTCATGTTAATATTATTTCTTTAATATAAAAATTGATAATTAAAAATAATAACTATGTGATGAGATAATATGATAGTGTTTGTTAAGAAGTTCAAACAAAATATTTGATGATTCTCTATATTTTTATCTATACCTATCATCGTATTTTTTATTCTTTTTAAAATAATAAAATTTATTACTTAAAAAGCAACATGAATGAGTCAAATAACATTAATTGACTTGTGAGTCATATTGCTTTCATCTTACATATAAACGATATAAACGAGTCATTTTTATATAAAATAATTCTAATGAGTTCAGCTTTTAGTTTTTGTTTGATCAGTCAAAACAATCGGCTAGCCATAACTAATTTATTGATTGCACACATACAAAATTCTTTGTGTACTTTTTTTGTAACCGAAGTTAGAAAAAATGAATCAATTCTTTACTTGAAAAAACCACAACAATACCTAATATGTGTAGAATTTATGGACTTTTTTCATGCTTGAATAGATCGATACAGTCAATGTAAGTCGAAAGTTAAATTCATTCACTAATGTGAGAATTGAATAATTCAAGATTTGTCTTTTTTTTTTTAAATTTTCTACGGTCTCATGCTTATGTGTCTAAATAAAACGAATTACTTGTCACATCATGAAAAACATGATCTATTCAATTTTGATGTGAAGATGTGAGCTAATGATAATATTCCCATGTGCATTATAATAAAAGATATGTAGATTACTACAAGAGAATGTTACATTAGAATCTGATTGTTAACAAATAACTATTAATATATCAATAGATAATGAAACTTTCTCATGATAAATACTGCGTATATTGATAATGGGAGATAAAGTCGTGTACCTGGCTAAACTTGTATTTCTATTTAGAGTTTTTTTTTTTTTATTTTATTTGAACTGTCGCTCAGTGTTATACTAGTTTCTATTGTATAAAATTACTAAAAGCAAGATAAATAATGATTGATATTCTTCTAATTAAAGTATATTGGATCATTGAAAAAAGCGATAATTTTTGTTTATCAATTGAACTATCATTCAAGATTGATATAATGCTGAAGGTACTCAACAGATTTTTAGTGTTCATAATATGTGTCTTTTTTCTTCATATTGACATTCGTAATTTTTTCCTATTTAACATATATAACCAGTATTGTTATCGGTCTCTTAATCTTATCTTAAAAGAAAGCAAGTGTTCTCAATAATACGTAACATGTCGATAGATAACTATTGACATTCTTTTATTGCTTGTCATCATTGTTCATTCTAATGCATTCCATATTTTGTTAATTATTGAGCATAGAAGCAAAAACAATCACAGAGATATGAACAATATATAAACTCGACCTGCTCCGTATTGGTATATGATACCTCAGGGACTGACATAGAAAAAGATAAGATTGTTTCTTTTTTTCTGACTCAATGAATTCTGGCTATATTGCCGACAGGCACATCATCAGTATCCGATGGGTATTATCTCTTTTCTTTTATCCGATATCTCATGATGTGTCCTCTTCATATATAATGTATCTATATGTGCATATTTATAAATGTGCAAACAGACGAATAGTGATTTATTGTTTTTTCGTTTAATTTTTGCATATGCTTCATCTGTATATCATATCGAACGAGAGGCATTCATTAGCAACAACGACGACGATAGGACCTAAATACTCCTCTCGGCTCAGACACACACACACATATATATATATCCTACGCATATATTCATATTTCATACATTAATATATATATATATATACATAGGAGCCGTTCACTTTTTTCTCTGTCTCTCCCTCTCTTGCTTACTTCTTTCTTCAATCGAAACGCCTATATCGACAACAAGAAGCATATATATATATATATATATATACATGTAAGTTCATTTTGTTGGAGAAGGCGACAATACAGTATTTTGCATCATCATCATCATCGACAAAAGCTTGCCACTCAAATGTTTGTTGATGCCTTGTAAGTTTTAAGTATACTTTATTGTCAATAGGGAACAACAACAATAATATAACGTATAGTTTAGTATATATTCATATGTGTAAAGAGTTCATTGAAGACAAAATGAGAATCATAATCATCATACAATTTTCATAGTGACATTTTTTATAAAAAAAATCACTTCACTTTTAAGATTTATTTCAATAGTTTCGTTAATAACTAAATAAGATTTTAAGTAATTTTCATTTTTCTTTGTTTTACTATGAAATCTGATATTAAAACTTGTGTGAAATATGCATTTATTGTTTTCTCATTATGATGGCTACTTTTCTTTCTTTCTCTTTGAATGAATGAATGACTTTTCCTGATTATTTGTCTTCCAACGAAGAAGATACGCGCACATCCCTTGAGATAGATAAATAAATAGACAGACGGACATATCGCGTTGGCTCGCTTGACTTGACCTATCTTGTTGTTGTTCACTGGTCGAATCATCATTATTATATTAGAGCGTAGAGCGTGCTTATAATTGAATCGACTGACTGAACATCATACACAAGATGAGCATCAGTTTTTTTTTGTTTTCTTCTTATTACTTGTCGAATATCGACCTTTGCTTGATTCTCACATATGCATATGGTGATTTCCTTTATTCAACATATCAACATGATGGTCTGTTGTTTGCCATTACACGAACATTTGTTAGAAAGGTAAACGAGAGTATGATTTTGGTGAATATTTTATATATATATGTTACGTCTTATAATGTTCACAATTTTTTATTCTATTTCATCGATGTCAAAATCAATCTATAGATTTCGTGTCGTTTCATTTTCGTTTCCTATAGTAAACAGTAGGGCGACAACGACACGAAAGAAAAGAACGATTATTAATGGACTTTTTTCTCTCTTCTATTGTGCATGTAGCTCACTACATACGTACGACTTGCTTCTCTATTTCGCTCCCTCTTTCTTGTTGTATAAGCGAAAACCTTGCAAGTCATGGAGCAGGCCATTTTTCAAACAAATATGAAATTCAATATCCATGCGACCCTCGAAGAGCAAATGCCACAGCAATCTCAGTCTCAGACACAGCAGCAGCATCAGCAGCAGTTGAAAGGATCGACATTAACACATATCGTACGTCCTGATCTCGACCGACTGGACCAGATGATCGGCAAATTACAGCGATGTACGACTTCAGCTAATACAACGTAAGAAAAAAAAAAAAAACTCTAAATGATATGATAAAAAGCGTGAGACCATTATTGATGGTCAATACATGTCGAATAAATCGACAGTATGTGATAGTATCTTTCTTTTACTTAACGTGTCATTTTCGCTCGAGTGTATTCATGCAAACTGCACATAAAAGAAAAATAGATGTGTTGATAAAGATTCTTTCAATAAATAAGAAAAAAAATCTGAACTCTTCTAAGTTAAAAATTCAAATCTTAAATATTCATCCAATCTTGATTCAAATAGTCAAATTCAAACAATATGCTTATTTTAGAATTGACACGATATAATTTATGTCATTTTCAAGGCAATATTTCTTTTTCGTTTCTCTCTCGCTCTTATAATATTCTTTTGAAATAGTATCATAAATATTGAAATAACTTCTTATGTTTTTTTTTTTAATACAGATGTGTTTCACCAATTAATAATGAAACAATGAATAGACAACAACAACTCCATACTAATCAACGTTCGTTTTCATCGAAATGTCGAGCACCTCTTCCACCTCCACCTCCAATACCGTCTTCTTCAAATCATAATACTTCAAAACTAGGAATATCTTCTGCACTTCCTGGAACATTTATATCGTCTTTACGTCAATTATTTTCAATACTAGATAAAACCAATAGTGGTTATGTACCATTTGATTTATTTAAACGCTACTGGACACCATCATTTTCATTTGATAATTCATCATCAACATCTGATATTTTACATGAACTTGAAATTGAATCAAAACCAAATAATTATTTAATAACATTTGATTTACTTCTAAGTATTATTGAAAGATCATTATCATCAACGAAAAATTCACCACCACCAATAACAACATCTGATTCATCATTATCATCGTTATCAACACCACCAATTGTAATTCCTAAAGCAACACGTCCACCACCACCTGTATCATTTCCATTAAATCGTTCAACAAGTGTAGTAGTTACCACTCCTACACCAAAAAATATTGAACAACAAATTCCTGTTGTTTATAGAAGTTATAATGGTACAGAAAGCAATCATTATAATTCACATGATAATACATCAATTTCTGTACGTCATAGAAAAAAAATTATTATACAAAAACCAACCAAACAAAATGGAAATATTTATGCAGAGAATCCACCCATATCAATGCGTAGAAATACAATTCACACTAATGAAATTGACTTTTCTATGGTTTGAAAATCGATCATTTATTGACTTTTCTTTTTGTACATCTTCTTATCTATAATATTTAGATTCGAGCAATTAAACGTTTTGAAATTGAACGCGATCTTCTTCTACAAACATGTGATACACTTGAACGTGTTAAAGCTTATTTAGCTGATCGTCTTCTTGAAATGAAAGATAAACAACGTTCTTATTGTCTTCATCTATCAGCAGCAGAAGTTTGTGCTATCAAATAACATTACTTTCTGTTTTTAATATTTATTATTTTTTTGTAGACAACTGGTATTGCACCAGAACCAATTTATAATCGAGATTTAGTTGCTGATCTACTTAAATTAGCAAATACAGTTATCATTGAAGCGAATTATGATTCGAAGGTAGCAAAAAAAATTCTACTTTTTTTTTCTCTTTTATATTTAAAGATGACAAAAATTCTTCATGGTGTTTTTTTTTTTAGAAATCATCAGATCGCTCATCTAGTTCACTTTCATCTTCATCATTGAATGGAACAAATAATCAATATCAACAACAGTTGAAAGCAAAAGATGATCGTATTAAACAATTAGAAACTGAAAAACGTGTCTTATTAAAAGAATTAGTTGAAATGAGACATCAACATAGAACAGTGATTCCAGCGAAAAATTCATAATTTTTCTTCTTTAATGTATATTTATTATAGGTGATTATATTCACCGTTGTATTTATTTTTTTGCTATTGTTGTGACAATCTTAATTTAATTGTGGACATTAATCACATGTGTTATTTGTCTATGAAAAATTCAAATTCTTTGGCTTTGTTTGAAAAGATTTTCATTAAAAAAAATTTTAAGTTATCAAAAACAATAACAAAAAGAATAATTCAATTGATTATTTATTGAAAAGTCATTAAAAAATAGTTCTTATAAATTATCCTCATTCTTAATCCATTGTCGAATTGAAATTGGTAACATAGACCAAGAACCTTGACGTATTTTTTCAGTTATACGAAAAAGAGGTTTATCTTTATTTTCATTTGATTGTCCTTCTAACAAATGTCGTTCATGTTGCCAACTGAATAAAGCTCCATCCGTTGTTTCCATGAATGGATTGAGTTCAATTACCCAAACTTTCATTGAATTAATATTGTCATCATCTAAGAATCATCAAAAATGAAAACAATAGACAAATAAATTGTATTTTACGTATTAACTTACCACCTTTCGTCAATGCAAAATCAATGACATAATCCTTTGATTTATATTTATTTAGTTTAGTTTGCAAAGATTGATTAAAAAAAGATATAATTTTTTCAAGAACATTATCTTTCCATTGACATAAACGTTCAGAATAAATTAAATAATTATATTGTGATAAACAAGTTAAACGTTGTTGATAAACAAAACCACGAAATTCCATATCAACATCAATTGGAATAAATGGCCGAAGAATTATATTTTCTTTAAATAAGGAATCGGATGTATCTTGTACTTCTGTAGCTAATAACATATCTTGATAGATACGTTCACTAATAATAAACATTGAAAGAACTTCAGAAGCCGATGTAACACATAATGATAAAAAAGCAGCTGTAAGAAGTGCAATAATACGAGAATTTTCTTGTAATGGATCTGAAAATTTAGATAATTCTTTTTTGTATACGTCAAGAAAATTTCGTTTAAATACGCAAGCATCTTTTGCACTACGTGATGATGTTTTAGCAAAGAATTCTTTCTTGTCCAGAAATGCTTGATCAATTGTTTTTTGAAGACGTTCTTTTATTTGTTCATACCATTGTTTTTCTTCTAGATCATCATTAAACCAAGTATCCATTCGTTCTCGAATTCGATCAAATAATTGATGTTCATGTAATTTTTGGAAATGTCGTTCGAATATTCGTATGAAATGTTGAGCATCTGAATATGTTATTGGACAATAGATAGCAGGAAATGTTTCTAGAAATTATTGATGATGAAATATTTAGAATGAAAGTTTATTTTATTTTTTTGATACCATTAACAAGCAACATTTGCCATTCTTCCATATTAGCTTCTAAAGCACTTTTTTGATATGCACTTATTTGATCTTTGGTGATGAAACCTGAATAAAGTTTTAATTTTATTAGCATAGAAATTAGCGAAGCAGAATCATGTTATTAATGTAGGATTGAATGCAAATTCAATGGATAATAAAAGTACTTCAAGTAATTTTTTGTCATAAACAATTGTTAGCTTAACATTATGAAGAATATTTGTGAAATTTTGAAAAATTTCAGAACTCTATATTACGATAGGCTATAATCTTTAATCATAGAAAATAGCAAAGTATCAATATAAAATCACCTGCCAATTTTGGATCACTAAAATCTTTTGTTTTGTCTTTGCTTGGTTTGAGTTTCACATTTAATAATTGTTCAGCAAATGAATCACTCATATTTTTTTCTTATTTATTTACCTAAAAACAGACAAAAAACAATGAATTGTGATTATATACGTTTTGCTCATGTTCGATGCTTATTTATCGTCTCCGTCCAAAATTTCTTCATTAGTAATCATTTTAAAATCATGCAAATGACATTTCTTCGATTTGTTGATTATATGAATCAAAATATGAATAAAAATGACTATCGAAAAATGGAGAGCAAGACTATCAAGTGTCATTATATTCAATTTTTTCTATTGAATTTATATTTTTCATTTCATAATTCAATGGGAAATTGAATATGACATATATCAAGATAAAGAAAACTATTAAATAAAGTCCTTGCCAGGAATTACAATTACCTATCGGAACAAATTACATAATGATTCAATAGAACAAATTTTGACTAGACATAACAGAACAAAAAGCAAAATAATTGGTTTACAAAGCTACCAGCGATAAGAACAGAGCGTGGTAGAAAAGAAAAAAAGAATGGTACAATATAGATGGCTATACTCACTGAAAAATGTGCATGGGAAAAAGAAATTGAAAGAATTCGCCAAAACATGAACAACTATCTTGTCCACGAAGAGTGAGTTTAATGGTTTGACAAGTGAGTTATAAACCGACAAGAATATATTCTACTTCAGAAGCAATGCATTCTTTGTCGTTTCATGCCACTATAGAATATATTTTCTTTTCAGTTTAAAATCGTTATTCACCTGACTTAAACACTTTCTGAACCGTTCCATTTACTATTGAGATGGTTCTCATTTCGTTCTTTTCTTCCAATAGTCAAGATGGCGCTCTATCCAAATGGCATCGTTTTCCCTGTCGTTCTCTAGAAAATACCGATATATGAATTCATCGAACTACTCAAAGCATTCAAGACAATCGAACGTCACTCTTCGAAAGAAAAAGGAAGCATTTTTAGTTATTCTCCAAATCGTTTAATCCTGTCCTGTGGAATAAATATCTATTTTGGAAAAATAGGATAGGCTTTTGTTCGTTTCATATAGTTCATACAAGCAAGTATCCTGTTGTGTGTAGAAAGAATATAGATTAGCTCAGATTATATGTTTCGAATTTCTCAGATATATTAAATTTGTTGATAATTGTTTCTTCACTAAAAGATGATCACCATAATTTGTAACCGTCTTTCATGAATATTTCTTTCTGAGCATCAACTTTTAACTGCCGACATTGAGAAATTCTTATTTACTGTACAGTGTACACTAACAAGGATAATAAACATAATATACAAGCGATGTTTGCATACTGAGAACAACACTATCAATACAATAGACACTATAATTATTTAGAACACACCAAGAAAAGAATAAAAGGAATGATCGTTGACGAGACGAGTAATGGCTTGTATGACGATAAGTCATACTACCGATATTGTTAGAGATAGATGTCGTAACTAGAAATATTAATCAATCTTCATGATTCTTTAAAATAAATGGTAAAGATATATAAATCATTAATTTTTCACCAAATACAGAAAAGGATGAACTTAATTGAAGGGAAAAGAAAATATTCTTTTATTCAACGAATTCATGCATAGAGGGACAGAATGTATAAGACTACATGAGAGTCTGTATGTTAGTATGAATCTTTTCTCCATCTACACATACACTTACATCCACACGCAACAGGGATTCAACTACTATCTGTCGAACAGATTTGAGAGTTAGTGGATTGGTCCGTGTGTCGGCTTTGTTTTCATCCAAATCCAGACTCTCATTCTGTGAGGTTTAGAAAAATATCAAACATAATAAAAACTACTTTACCGTTGATGTTCAAAAACATGTAGTGACATAAAATCGATCCTGATGGTGGAATAAATGTTGCAGATATCAATAATACTGCTGTGGATACAAATCAATTGGAAATTGGTTCTTCTGTACTTGACATTGCTTATGATGCAATATTAATGTGCTATCTTAACCATTATATATTTCCTTTGGACGCATTGAAGTTGTCTGTAGCAAAACTAGTTATATTGCTGTTAAATCAAATTTCCAAAATCTTGAAAAATCATCTCAATATATAATTAATACCACCTACTGTTTCAGGTATCCTAACAATTACAAATTTAAATTTATTTGTTGGTGGAGACAACACAAGAAAGTGATATCATTCATGAAGCTTTTTCACTGGTAGCCTCAAATAAGATAAATATTACAATTGACTAATTCAAGGTTAATGATTCTGAACATTTGCATAATCAGTTGGTACTTGGAACAGAAAAGTGTGAAATTTGTCACGAAAACTCTTTTGAATGAAGAAGAACCTACAAATTAGCTGCTTGGTGTATTAAATTAATATTTCAAAAAAACATTGATATTCGATTGTTTTACAGAAGTATCCATGATCTTTTATTGATAGACTTTCAACGACGTTGAAAAGATACAACTGCCAAACGAAAAATATTGCATAAAGAATTCAATAATCTTCGTATTCGGACAATATGATCCGGCGATTAAGAAATTTAAATCATTATTAACACAGGATTACCAATATCTTTGCCAGTAGAAAATGAACGAAATTGACAATTTGAAGCTCGCTATCGCTAGACAATATGAGGAAGTAAAAAAAACTATAGCAGCATTCATACGCATACCAACAAATGTCATGTTTACTGCGTCATTTTTCCTTTTTCTTGAATGAATTAGCAGCTTTGATTTGATTTAAGCAAGATAATTATGAACTCAAATATGCCTAATAATAACACTGGAAACACAGAAAAAAGACTGGATTGATTAAAATTGTCATATGACGTCTCCAGTAAAAGAAGTTCGACTGGGTGTGCCGTATTAAAGTGTCTATTAATTTCAATTAGCCAGAAACAAAATTAAGATAAGTTTAATTTAATTTGAAATCAAATCAACAGACAATGACATTGGTTAGTCGAAATAATAAAACAAAGCCAAAGACAAAATGTCGTATAATCTATCTTCTGTTATTTGTTAGATAGTTATAGTTATAGTTATAGTTATAAATTGTTTTATTTTTATTTAATAATAATAAAAATTCATCATTTATCAATTATTATACAGCACTTTGTTTTCCTATTAGATGTATGATAGAGTCTTATCAGAGGTCTCAATGGGCCGAGTTGGGCCAATAAAAACCAGCCCATGGGCTATCAACCTCGGCCCAGCCCAGTCCATATTTTTTTCTAAAAAAACCGGCCCACCCATGGGTGCCCATGGGCCATTCATCTGATTGATACTTTTCAGACAGACATGTTGACTTGCCATGCTAACTGAAGTAATTAAGACGCTAAGCACTTTATCGTATGGCGTCACGAGGTTTTTTTCTTTAATTAATTCTAGCTAGGCGTACATATGTCAAGTTGTCATTTTGTGTCAAACTCAACTCAAAAACTGAAAATCTGAAATTTTTCATTGAAACGTTAGGTGAAAATATCAAACTGGTACTGATACCAGTTTTTTCCAATCTTCCAAAAAATGTTCTGCTCGTCACATATAGCGTGCAAACACAACAAACTAAAATAACTTAGCTGTGATATAACTAAAATGAAGACAGTAACAAAAGTTAGGCACCACTCTGTTAACTCATATGTAGGAGGCTGTAAAAGAAGCTAATTACATATAATGAATCACATGGATAATTAATGACGAACTGTTACATGTCTGATTTTCAGTTACGATTATGCTTTTATCCGATGATCAGTCTCAAAGGAAATTTCAGTTTTACTTTGAGAAAGAAGTTTTGATAATTTTCGTTTTGTTTTATATTCGGCCCATGGGCTGAATGGGCCGAGTCGGGCCGGGCTTGGCCCAGCCCATTGAGACCTCTGAGTCTTATACCGCTGAGCTTGATTTTGTTGATATCCTGTGAAGATGAATTTGCTCATAATTAGCTAATTGGTTTTTGTTCATCATTTCCAATTACCTATGAAAATATTGTATAAGTTTATCAATGAAAAATGATATCATAAGTGTTTTTTCGTTTATCTCTTATGACATGTAGCGTGACAATATCATTAAAGACAAATGAGCAAAAGCACGGTTAGACATACGAATTTTTAAATAAAACTTTGTAAATGTTCATTTTCTCCAACTCACTGAAAATACTGAACATGTTTCAGAATTTTTATAATTCTTTGAAAATTAAGATAGATATTTTGCGAATTGATGAGTAGAAGTACCACTAGTGAGAAAAAAGAAAGCACAAAAGAATTTAAGAGTGGCTACCAGTAGAGTCTATCGGGTCCTGCCCGGATCCGGTCGAATCTGAAGATTTTGGCGCGATTGGGTTCGAGTGCGTTTCGGGAGATTTTTATTGGTCAGTTCCGCATTGAAAAAAATTTCGATTCATATTAGAATTTTTTTTTATTTTTTTAAATTTTTGTTCATCTTACTCCAAAAATGATAGATTTATTTTTAAAAAGTAGAAGAGAAAAACAATAAAATTCTTCCTGACTATAATATCTAAACATAATTGCAATCATAAAACTATAGATCAGATCAGATATTATCTGGTTCTTCCCTATTGTCTACTTTCAATAATATTCAAACAATCATGATCATCACTTGTTTTATACGCATTGTTTCTTCCATCAGAAACTATTGACATGAGATGAGAAACAATTGTAATTTTATTCCTACGACGGCGGTGTGTGATTGTTTAAACAAAATGTAGACAATGCTATCCATCGAACAAGAAAAAACAAATCAAACGTATAATATATCCTCTTGTAACAATCAGATTTATATTAGAAAATTAAACAGAGTTTTACGAGTTCGATTCAAGTCCGAACCCATAAAAAATTGATCCCTGAGTTTTGAGTCAAAAAATTCTCTAGCGGGTCCGGACTCGGGTCCAGAAAAATTTCACCGACCGGATTCGGTACTGGTCCAAAAAATTTTAAATACTCGGATCCGCGTCCAAAAAGTTTTGAACTCGATGACTACTAGCTATCAGTCACTTTATATTTATCGATATCATATATAAGCGTTTGACAATTTCATGCCAACTAACTGTACGAATTTTAATCATCGAACTCTTTT
Organism: Rotaria sp. Silwood2; assembly: GCA_905329745.1. NCBI lineage: Eukaryota > Metazoa > Rotifera > Eurotatoria > Philodinida > Philodinidae > Rotaria > Rotaria sp. Silwood2. Next base: position 194,597 of record CAJNSZ010000063.1, on the reverse strand, counting down.
CACATGAGCGGAATCTGGTGATCAGCTCTCTCCATATGAGTTGACGTTACTAAACAGCTCATTTTATTGTACTCATGAGACTAGTAATGTCTGTATTTTGAGATCATGTCAACTAAACTGTAATCGTGAGCTGACAAGGAGTTGTAACAAGTATAAGCGGATAGGATAAAATGAAGTGTTCAACAAGTGATCTTTCATGAAAAGAACTAATTATAAGATCCAACTCGTATGGCAATAGTTGGCCACTGAACTCAGTTCATATGAAAAGAATTAGGTGATCCGAACAAGTTGAATTAATCGGTACGAAGCTACCACACATTTCATTAAAGAAATAAAGGGTAATGTTTCCAGAACAATCGATGATTTAAATAAAAGAAATGAATTTTATTTTTTCAATATCATTAACACATAGAATTTGCCAATCCACGAATTCGCATGATATGCTGATATTTTTAATAATCGCTTATAGAATCTTTTGTAATGAAACTGTAATTACAGATATTGATCTTTAGAAATATCAATATTTTCATAGCTTTTTTCAGATAGGTAGAAATATGTTGTATACCGACACTTTTAGGGTTCGTTCATCATGTGAGATAAGCAATTGTTTAAAAATATCTAGTATTCTAGTTATTTTTTTCCTTTGCACTGTACTTTTCGATCCCTATTCCTATAACTTTTTGTTCTATTTTTTGTTGGTTTCAGTTTTTGAATGCTAATTATTCATCAAATGTGTTACTGATTTTTATTTTTAGTTAACGCTTATTAGAAAAATAACAATGTTTATTTTTTATGTTCAGCATGTCGTTGATGTTTATTTTGTTCTCCTTTCCATAACTTTTCATTTATAATCATTTCAAGTTCATTTGACTGATATTCAGTATTATCTTCATTTTCTTGTTGATCTTCTTTATAAATATGTTTATTAAAGAATGGTGTTTGTTCTATTTGTGAACCACGTAAATGAATTAAATGCTTAAGTAATGGTGGTTGTCGAAGATGAATACCGAGACCATCTGGTGTCATTACATCAAATACTATATATTGATCACGACTACATTGAACACTAGCCCAACCTAAATTTAAAATTGTTATTTAAAGATAAAACTTTTCGAGTTTGTGTAGAAATCATGAAAAAAATAGATTGATACAACAAACTAGACTTTTCCGTATTTTTTTTTGAGGATAATCAATAGTAGTGAAAGATATACCGGCATCTGTATTTCTCGTAAACACAAATCGTGACCTCATTTATTCATACATGAAATTATTTAAAAGAATTTGATATGTTTGGAAGCTAAAAATGTTGAATGCTATCGTTTTTGAAGAGAAATCAACATAAAGACCTAACTTTGGATACACCCTATGTCTAATGAAAATCTCTATTAAAAAAGAAAAAAATGAATACCTGCTGATGATAGAACAATATCTCCAGCAGCTTCTTCTTCTCCAATGCCAAGAATTTCAATAGTCGGCCCAATAAGTCGAGGTGGATCTTGAAGACGACCATTTATTTGATTTTGTGGTATCTAAAAAGAAATAATCATCTATGTTGGAATATAAAGCGAAAAACGACTACTAACTCCAAGTTGGTTTTTTTCAAGAGCATTTTCATAAAATTTTTCAACGTCTTTTGTTTGTATCACATTAATGGGCAAACGAGATGTTGTCATTAATGAAAGTGTTCCTTGACCATGATTTGTAATCTAGAGGAAAAAGTAACAATACGTATGATAAAATAGAGAACAACAATTTACATGTTTAACATCAATCCTTGCAACACCACCAATTAATATTGTTTGTCCAACATTTAGCAAAATATTCACTGGTCGAATAACAGTTGATTGATGATCAAAAAATGAAAGTTCTGTTCGATTACTGCATTTATTAATCATCTTCAACAAAAAAATTAAATAAAATTTAATTAAAAAAAATGTTTTTTTTTCACTTGTTCAGGTAAAATAACTCCCGGTGTATCAAAAAGCCATTTTTCATTTTTATATGAATCAGGATTAAAAGCTCGCATTTTCTTTTGTCGATAAGTAATATAATTATGTTCACTTGATTCAAATGAACGATCTTCATTAAAAGAATTTTCACCGGATGAATATGTATATGATGCACCACTTTTTGGTAAATTCATTTCAGATTCAAATCGACGACGCCATTTTACTGTTGATTCAATATTTTCTAAAAATTTTATTCTCGATATCTTATTCATCGACCGAAAAGAAAAATGACACATACCAGCAATAGTTGTTTCGTTTTCAATTGAATTATTATTATTATCTGGAATTGTTTCATTTTCTTCTCGTTCTTTAAGACGTTCTTCACGCATAAATTGATTTTTTCCAGTTCGTAGTTGAATCGGAAAACGAACAACATTCATTGTTGTACCTAAATAATACAATAAAAATAATAAATTCTTAAATAAATATTTTACCAGGAAGATTGGATACAGTTGCAGGTTGAACACAATCAAGTGCATGAATATGACAAAGATCAGAATCAATAAGACTATTAAATAAACTACTTTTTCCAGCATTTGTACCACCAAGTAAATACACACCACCTATTGTATTTTTAAAAGTAAAAGTAGAAGAAATAAAAATAGTAAAAACAAACCATGTTGTGACCAATAACGAAATACTTTGGAAATCAATTCTTCAATACCATATCCAGTTCGCGCACTAATTAAACCATAATATTTAACTATATGTCTTCCTAAACCACGTTTTGTACATTCATTTTCAAGACATTGACGAACATTAGACAAATATGATTCACTATCTGAAACAGATTTTTTATGCATTTAAATACATCCGTCGTCGAATCTTTGATAAGTTTTGAAAAAAAAAATGATTTTCTCAATTACTGCTAATTAATTCATTATGAATCATTCGCCAAGTAATAATATACTCGTAATATATGACACTGAAATTAACGATACAAATCGGGGCAGAGATATTTCACTTTTTTCTCTAAAAGATAGTCTTCGAATTAATCGATATTTGCCTGTGTAGATGAAGAAAACCATAAACACATTAAAGACTTATGTAAGATTTTTTTTCTAGATGCTTTGTACTTTATTAGAACGAAGATATGAAAAATTAAAAATGTTTCGAAGAAAAACTTCACAATATGAAGTTAATCAAAACAGTTAATGCTAGCCAATAATAATCAAAATGTTTGTTTTTTGAATATATACATCACTTTCACAAAAGTATAGAATTCTATACATGGAAACTTTAAAAGTAACTTTTGTCATACAAAAGAAAAGCTCATTTTTTTAATATTAGCACTGAATCTTTAAATTTTTACTCGCTTACAATGCGGTTTATTAGTTTTCTCAACAAGTTTTTATTGTAAATGTTTTGTCTAAAAAATACAAATCAATATGTTCCACAGGTTTTTATCAACAAATATCTGACCGAAAATGAACTGTAGTTTTGAATTAGTCGCTAATTTGTTGTGACCATTAACAGTCCGGTCAATATAATTCAAAGTTTATATTATAAGCTATTCTTACAAGACAGATAAAATTTTATTGCTTCGTTTTTGTTTTTTCATCTATGGAAAAAGTTGTCTGGAACTGATTTATGTAATGGTAAACCGCTTCTAATTTAAAACAAACCTGCCTTTGGGTAGTAGGTCAACTTTATTGCCAAGAACAAATATAATATTGGATGAATTATGATGACTTTTTGCTGTTTCATCAACAAGATTTGTCCATAATCGACTAATTGAATTTGGTATATCAAGAAGATCGACAATTAAAATAATTAAAGCACGTTTTCGTTTTATTTCTGTTAAAATATCTTTATAAACTTGTTCATTAACTTGACAATGTGATATTTCATTTGTATATTTAAAAAGAAAACATCGTTGACATTGACTTGTTCGTTTCTGTAAGTTTGTTGAAAGATAATGTTTATAGATTTCAACTGGTACAAAACCTCTTGAATATATTTTACAAATAAATAATTCCTATTAGAAATAATATCTTACGGTTTAGTTTTATCAGCACATTGAAGTGATGCTCCACAACCAAAACAACGAGCTGTTTCATGAATAGGTATTGTTTTATCTTCTGTTCCTAAATCCATTTGAAATTGATTTTCCATTGATGGAAAAGCAACAATAGGTGGATGAGGTAGATCATCTTCATCTTCATTTATTGACAAAATAATATCATCTTTTGGTATTTGTGAAAGAAGATTTTCTGCTCGACCTGTTGTTCGTGAATGTTGTCGAACAAGATATTTTTTATTTTCAGATAATTGACCACCAAAACGAACAGCATATGACGGATCTTTAGAAAGAATTTGACGAACTACAGGTGAGAGATTATCTAATGAAACAGGTTTTGTTTCAGTAACAATATGTTTTTCATCAGTTAATAATGATTTAGAAGAACGACGAGCTGATCGAAAGCGGCAAACATTGGTTTTAATAGATATTGAACGATAAAACAATGATATTCTTCGAAAATTTAACATTTTTTTTTTTGTTGAAAGAAAAAATAATTGATTTCGAATAATTCATGACTCATTCAACGTCAATTAATGGTTCAAATAAATAACCATTATGAATAATGATACATTAAAACAAGTTTAATTTTCATTTTTAATATAGATTCTTCATAAAATAATTCATCTGAATCTAATCGAAAAGAAATATATTTACACAATGATTACTACAGAGAGGTCGCTATACACATTATCCAAATTCTGTCTCGTGTGCATCCAACAGAAAAATAATTGTTCGCCGCAAGTCTTTATAAATGCGTTACCCTAGTCATATTTCTTTCTCTTATGTTTTTTTTCTTTTATCGTAAAATAGACTAAACTTGTAATTTATTTCACTGGTAAATATGTCTTCATCGGATGTTAAAATTGGTATAAATGGATTCGGTCGTATTGGTCGACTCGTATTCCGATGTGCACTTGCACAAGGTGTTCAAGTAGTTGGTATTAATGGTTCGTATTATATGTTTTTTGTTTATATGTCTATTAAAATATGACTTTGTAGATCCATTTATTCCCGCTGACTATATGGTTTACATGTTTAAATATGATTCAACTCATGGACGTTATAAAGGTGAAGTTTCACATAAAGATGGAAAACTTATTGTTGATGGAAAAGAAATAAATGTTTATACTGAGTAAATATTTGAAGTAAACAAATTTTAATGTTTCATGTATTTTTACTTTTAGAAAAGAACCATCAAAAATTCCATGGGGTCAATTAGGTACACTTTTACACTTGACCTTGTATGATGAGTGGTTTATTGAATTTTTTTTTTTCAAGGTGCCGAATATATTGTTGAATCAACAGGTGTATTTACAACCATAGATAAATGTCAATCACATTTACAAGCTGGTGCTAAAAAAGTTATAATTACAGCACCATCAGCTGATGCTCCTATGTTTGTTATGGGAGTCAATGAGGACAAATATACTGGCAAAGAAGCAGTTATATCAAATGCATCATGTACAACAAATTGTTTAGCACCACTTGCTAAAGTTGTCCATGAAAAATTTGGTATCCTGGAAGCTTTAATGACAACAGTACATTCCTACACGGCTACACAAAAAACAGTTGATGGACCATCAAATAAAGTATTAAATCAAACAAGAAAAAAAAAAAACTTATATTTTATCTATTTTATTTCAATAGGATTGGCGTGGTGGACGTGGAGCCGCACAAAATATAATTCCATCATCAACTGGTGCTGCTAAAGCTGTATGTTTATTGTTTGTTTTTAACATACATAAGAAATTTTTTCTTTTTTTTTTTTTTGTCTAATTAGGTTGGAAAAGTAATTCCTGACTTAAATGGAAAATTAACTGGTATGGCTTTCCGTGTTCCAACACCCAATGTCTCAGTTGTTGATCTCACTGCTCGATTAACTAAAGGCGTAAGTTATATTTGTATTTTGATTTGATTTATCACATGAAATTTATTGTTTAGGCTAAATATGATGAAATCTGTGCTGCAATTAAAGAAGCTGCTAATGGCCCATTAAAAGGTATTTTAGGTTATACTGATGACGAAGTTGTTTCAACTGATTTCATTGGTGATACACATTCATCAATTTTTGATGCTAAAGCTGGTATTTCGCTCAATGACAATTTTGTCAAACTTGTTGCATGGTAAGATTTTATTTATTTCAGATTTGTTTCTACATATGAAATACAATACTTTTATATTTAGGTATGACAATGAATATGGTTATTCAAATCGTGTTGTTGATCTTATTAGATACATTGCCAAAAAAGATCATGGAAAATAAACTTGAAAAATTTTTCAGATGTTCATGAACATAAACACTTAGTCTTATCTTATTATAATTTTTTCTTTAAAGTCAACTCTTAACTTAGCACAAAAGATCTTTTTATACATTATCTCATACTTCTAGTTTGTATAATTATTTTCATTCACCTGTAAGATGAAATAAAAAGAGTTATAGTTTATCTTTTTCTTCAAATAAATTTAGATGTACACTTATTGTGCATGATTAAATAAAGTCCAAAAATGTTGTTTGAGAAAAAAAAACAGTTTGTCCGCTTTATCAATAACATTTAAATGAAAAGAGAAAAGAAATTCAATATGAACATGATTCAAGATCATCAGTATTGCAGATCAATGAATTGTAGAAATTTATTTTATATATGTATACATTTGAATACGAGTATGCAAAAACAAAAGAGTTTGTTGATTAAATACTACATGGGCTTGAACATCGCCAACATCCATTACAGTCTTGATCTTGTGAACAAGTCATTTTTCCTTTTGATTTTGTTGTATAACACCATTCAGGACCAGTTAGAGATGGAAAAGCACCAGAACATCCTGCCCAACAATAACCTTTATGACATCCAAACCATTCTGTACAAGTTGTAGCACCATATGGATTTTGTAATGGAATGTATTTTCGATTTTTTTCAACAACTGAATTTATTTGTTGAGTAATTTGATTATTGAATTCAAATATTGTAGCATTTATTAGTTGACGTGTTCGTTTTTCGATTTCATCGATTGAACGACTTCCACGATATTCAATTTCATTGAGTAGTTCATATGCTCGACGATTGATATGTTCAATAAATAAATAAACAATTATACTAATCACTAATATCAATATACTTATTTTTATATTTTTCATTATTTATTAATTATTCTTGAATAGAAAGGTACAAAGCACGTTTCTATTTATATAGAAATGCACTTTTAGTTCATAATTTTCTATTATCAGCACACGCCTTTGGTGATGTCATTCGTATTAATTGATGACAACATACAATAAGTAAAAAGGTGTAACTATGCAGCGTGAATGATATATGTATTTAATAATAATCCAATAAGTCATGGTACAAATACAAGAAAAGATGAATCGTTTTTATGTTTTATATTCTTTTCAGTCAAAATAAAACTCATTTAAAGAGGATTTGTTTTATATATATATCGATCAAACAAATAATCTCATTAGTTGCAACTCATTTTGAATTCTTTCTATAATTGCGTAAAAAAAAAATTGTTTTACAAAAAAATGAATATTAAAAAATCAATTTAATTATATTTGATTTTCACAAGATTTACTTCTGCTGAGATATAATATAAAAATATTAAACCGTCTTAGCAAAAAGAAGAAAGTTTTATGGTCATGATATAGCAGATGTCATCAAATATTGTTTATTAAGCAGAACGTTCTTAGCTTTTTCTTTCAAAAAATCAAGCAAGATATCTTGAATTTACGACATGACATGTGAATAATTTTACAAAGAAAAATGATTCTATAATATGAATCTGTGTTTCTAATTATCAATTTATAATTTTGTGCATTAGGATAATTTTTGTGATTCATGTCATCAACGCTAATTTAAAAAAAAAACACCATTTTTGCCTACAATTTTCTTTCAAGGTTTGTTAATTTGAGTCAGCAGGAACTTGAATAATGAATTTCCTTTGTTGTTTAACCTATCTTGAAATAAAACACATTATGAGAAGAAGAGTATAATATCTAAAGCAGAAAAAAAAACTGAAAAGTAATGAATAAAGTTTAACAAGTTTACTGCATCTCTGACAACTAATCAAATTTTATTCTAATCTAGAGCAAAGAAATTCATATGTAAACATTGTTCAATATGATTCTATGAATCTTTACTTTAGATTCTGTTGAAAAAACTTTTACATCAATATTAAATAGATAAGTATTAATCAATATAAGTTACTTTTGATTTCTGAATAAAGTAGGGTTATATTAAATTACAGGTTTTCATCAACTACATTCGAATTTAATTATTAATTTTAGTTTTCAGAACAAAATATGCCATTGAATAGAGCAAATCAAACTGCACAAATTCATATAACCAGCTAATTTTAAACAAGTATTTTTATGTTCAAAAATTTTGAAAATATAACGTACTTAAAAACTACTCCTGCTTGCTTGTATAATTATTAGACAAGTCTTATGTATTCTTTTACTTTCTTGTTGTGAGTTTCGATCTTTTAAATTTTCGGTCAATTAAAAACCCGCGTCACAAATATAATCACCTAATATGTTTATATTAATTATACGTTGCTTGATAGCAGCCTTTCACAACAAAACATTGCAAGAGACGTACAATGTATATAAAAATGAACTAACAAGTTATACCAGTTTGGAGTATGTTGTGCTTTCAAAAGTTCTAGGCATAAAAGTGTTTCTATCTTATTAGTTTGTCGTAGGTAAATATAGATCTGTGTTTGCTGTACCTGATGATATACTTTGTTATAAGAGTAAAATTAAAGTCTACATCAGAATGCAGTGTACAAAGATTGTTAACTTGATCTATCATACTTCCTATCACATCTTTAACAGATTTACAAGCGAACAGGAATAGTTTTTGAGCATGTTATATTTTCGAAATTTTTATTTGTGAAGCTTGATTTGCTCTAGTCTATGATATATTTTGTTCTGAATACTAAACTAAATAATTAATTCGAACGTAGTTAATAAGAACCGACAATTTAATCTGTCTCACCCATTATGTATACAACATTAAATGATTATAGCCAAAGAATAATAACTTGAGTACACATACAACTAATTGTATACCTATTATGATTGCACTAAATGACAAAAAAATAGTAAAAAAGAATATAATTAGGCAATTATTAGAATTTGAAGACACAAGAATTGAGAACAAACATTGTTCGATTTCATGCCAAAAAATCTGTGTTGAATGAACAAATAGTATATTAGACATCAAGTAATTACACCATAAGTTAAAAACAACTTTTGTTTGTAATCCTAAACTAATAATCAGATGGTGTCATCTATATGATCAACGAGAAATTATAGTAAAAGGTACTAACTTGTGTATTTGATTGGTTTAGTTAAAAAAAGAAACTAAAAAAAAAAAAGGAATAAATATCAAGGTATTATTCTTTTTGTTTCTACTGATCGATGTCATTGCGCAAAAGGAGTAGAAAGAAAAGATACGAAAAAAAACCGAGTTATATATAAAGGATTCGAATAAATATTCATTCACCATGCGTATATAATCTTAATAAATTTACTCTTTTACTAGAACATATATATTTGATTATAGGAATTGAATACAAACAATGAATGTAGAAGAATTACGTATTTATCCAATAAAATCCTGTGGTGGAGTTAAAGTTCAAGAAGCTTTGATTACAAGATATGGTTTAGCACTCCCTTCCGATCCTCGAATCTATGATAGGTATAATAATTTCAATGACTTATCTTTCAATTTAAATCAATTGTAAAATAGACGATGGATGATTGTTAAAGATGGTCGACATTTATCACAACGTGTTTTACCTAGTATGGCACTTATTCAACCATCATTTGTTAAAAATGGTCTTTTACTTCAAGCACCTAATATGCCTGATCTATTTATATCAGTTAATCCATTACCAAAAGAAATAATGCATTGTTAGTAAGTCAATTGTTTGTAAATATTGATTTCAATAAATTAATTAAATATATATAGTTGTTGGGATGATCCAATACTTGGTTTACGTTATGATAATAATATATCTAATTGGTTTCGAACATATTTTCAAAGTGATGATAAAATTGATTTAGTTATATTTGATGAAAAACAATTTCAAGCACGTTCAAGTAAAAATAAACCAGATTTTCCAAATGTAGCACAAGATCATGATGTGGCTGTCTATCATGATATCGGTCTAATACATTTATGTTCAATAGAATCTGTTGCTAATCTCAATACACGATTAGATAAGAAAATTAAAATATATAATTTTCGACCAAATATAATTGTAACTAATGGAGACGTACCATATTCAGAAGTAAATTGAAACTGAATAAATATAAATGAAAAAGATGTTTTTTTTTTGCAGGATTGTTGGAGAGAAATTCAAATTGGTGAAGTGAAATTACGATGGATTTCACCATGTTTAAGGTTTGTTATAATTTTTTTTTTAAATTTTTATTTATGAATATTTCGAATTAAAGATGTCTTTTGCCGACAGTAGATCAAGAAACTGGTATTAAAGATCTAAATCAAGAACCTTGGAAAACATTGAGAAGGTGACTTTATTTTTTTTTATTTAATAAAAAAAATAAAAATATTCTCATTTAGTTATCGACTTAAACCTAATTCATATGGTATTAAAGCTTTATTTGGTATTTATTTAGGACAAATCGATGATTCGAAAATTATTTCGGGAACTATTCATGTCGGTGATTCAATTCATGTAACTAAACAAGAACTTGATTTTTGGGGAAAAAGTGATTAAATATATTATATCTAAAAGAAATCATTATTACAAAATAGTTTGCATTTTCTAACAAAAAGTATACGATATTTTTGTTAAACGAAAACTTTGTCATCATGAAATTTATTGTTCAATATTTTATTGTATTCATCTACAAAAAAAATATATTTATGAGTTTTTTATACTCATATTAAAGGTACATGTAGAGTTGTTTCTATACTTGTTTCTAGTTTCACTGCATGCACACTGTTCAAAGATAGATATAACTATCAATTATCGCTAATAAAAATGTAAACACTCTAACAATAGGCGTGATTATAACATCATCAAAAATTTATTTCTTTATTGATATTTGATGAAAAAGTATGAGAAAAACTTTTGACATGTTGAAGAATTGTCTGAAATCGACCAATTGTAAGACTTATAATATTCGAGAAATTTTCGTTTCTACCGTGTTTTAGTCTTCATTAACGCCAACCTGTGTAGGATTGCTTACATTTCGTACTACGTGAGAAAAAGAACTTAACTGCTGAATTTTTTTTCATTGAATGCCGTTAATTTTGTTCGATGATGTAAAATATCTTGTAATCTGAAGACATTGAACGAATTTGAACTTCAGTTGTCTGATCTTACATATAGTCTAATTAGAGTTTTACTTTCACTCTAACAAAAGAGTATTCTAATCTGTATTAATTATTCGTTTATTTTTCGTCTATAATTAGTAAATAGAAAAACGATTGACATAAAAAAAATTAATAAGACTCTAAAACTAACATTATTTGACTTATATAATATAAAACAACGAAATGTAAAAGTCAATGATCATGAAATCCAAATAAACAACTTATATTCTTCAATTTTTACAATTATTTTATATTCATCGTTTCTATTTAGTCTTGACAATTGTCTAACATCTCTTTTCTAGAACATAATCTCGTGAACATCAATCATTTAATAAATTATCATAAGAAAGTGTAATTTTGCAATACCACAAAGAGAAGTGTCAACAAGTTGTACACAAGCACCGACTGAATAGACATCAATTTCAACAAGAATCAAAAATAAAAACAAACTTGGATAAATTTTCGCGCCTCTTTTAAAGAAATATGATCTGCAAATATTTTAAACTGATCCGTTCTGTTAGAAACCGACAGTAAGATTTGGATTTTCGATTGTTAAGGATGATTAAGTAGCAAAATAGACATGATACGTGTTGCAACATTTGAACATGTCATAGAAAAACGAAAGCGAAATTATTTTATACTCATGCTTGAGTCTTGACAGAATGAAATAACCCCAATAGATTTCGTAAGGAATAAATTCAAGAAAAAAAGAATTCTCCCAGTCTCTCATGATTTATATCCGAGGTAGAAAGATACTCTCTATGAAATGAAAATGGTACTCCAATGTCGGCAGCAACCAAATTCATTTACGAGTCACGATGAAATAGCTGAAGTCAAATCCATGGACATTTATCCATATATACCAAATGAACGCATTGAATATTGTACAGATATTAGTAGATCTTTAACCGTTGCTCATAGATTGCTTGTACGGACATATATAAAAAGAAGTTATTTTCTGTGTGAACAATGGAATGAATATAGTGATTCAATTGATTTCATTCTTTTTTTTTTATATAAATGCTTCGGAATGGCAGATGTTGAATGTTAGAAAGTGAGAACTTAGGTCTAATTTAACTAATAACAGTATCAAAGACTTATTAAATATGTTCAGTATAAGTACACGTGAAATGCTATCGAATATGTGCATTCATTTTATATTATTAATAGTTCAGTGTCCTCAGTTCTGGCAGTAGCATCATGCAAGATGCATTTGGTTGATGATTATCAGCGTCCTATGATATTTTCTGAATCAATTGCTGTAGGTTCAACTATTTTTTCAAAATAGCATTCTTCTTCTTCGGAAAAAAGTCGTCAAAACTAGTAGTTTTTGGATAAGAAAAAAGAAACAAAATATCTACATAATGACATAACCTGAGCCTTTTCTTTTCGTTGTCTGAAGTTACTGCAAAAGAACAACAGCATTTATATTATGATGCACGTTTTCTTTTTCCTTTTTTCTTTTCTTCTCAAAGCATGGCGCAATAGAATCAACATGAAAATTATCAAAACATGTAAAAAAAAACATCAAACAGGTCTGTATACAGAAATCTTTCGAATATTTAGGTTGAGACGAGGCGGATGTTGCTCATTTTACTCATTCTATGCGTAATTATAAGTTCTCCAATGGTAATTCTTTCACAAAACTAGGCAACATTTTCTTATTAAGTCTTTCTCAAGTATGCTACAAACTTGCTTTATTACTCAGCAAAGGAAATAACCTTATGGCATTACTGTGTCCTTACATCACTCATAAGTAACAACGAACAATGAAACCATTTATAAATAGTCAACAGTCGCATACAGCATTATAGCCATGGTAACTCAACAAGTAAATGTTACCGATAGGATTCTCCTCTTCGGTGTTGATACTGAAATTTCTGATAATGATATTAGAAAAGAACTGTTAGAAACTTATCAAGGTGTTAGATATGTCCAACGATGGTACAATAAAGATGAACATAAAAGTCCGAAGGATCTTGTCGAAGTGAATTTTACATTACCAAAACATGCTGAAAGGGTCCTTCAAGATGGGTTTATTAACATTGGTAACCTTCGCTGTCCAGTGACGCCTTTAAAATCGACGATGCGTCTACAGAATGAAATAAAAAATAACAATAGATCAGATTATAAACCACAGATACTCACCGAACAAGACATACTGCAAATATTTGAACAACAAAAACAGTAAGTGAAATTATACTCAGCTAAGAGAATAAATTTAACCCATCTCAAATTGTAGACGATTGAATGGTTTGATGAATCACTTCGATGCTCAGCTCAACAAGACTGCTCGTCTTCTAAAGAAGAATGTCCATGGCTCAGTATCTGGGTAGAGGATTATCATGACTTTATTTACAAGTGGATTTGTGTAAATTTGAAATCAATATAGTATAAGTGTTTCGCTTGATCAAAATTGTCAAATCTTTATTTTGAAACATATTTCTGTTGAAATCCAAAATAAAATAAAATTGTGCGCCATCACTGCTCGATCGGCATGATACATAATCAATGTTCTACAATTGTATCCATCAATTCTATGTATGAAATAGTGTCAAAGGTTCACTATGGTTAAATAAATGAACATCAAACAAAATATAGCAATTTTTCAATAGCAATATCATCTTGAATTGTGTCTTTCAGCGCCGAATCTTTTTAAATAGAAGTTGAATATTTTTTCCGAAAGCGAACCTGAATAACATATGATTTCTTCCAATAACGTGAAAGTTGTTGAGCTACATCGTAGAACTCAACACTCTCAGTGTAATTGCTAAAGTAAGAAAAAAATTCATATATGCTCATCTGAATCACACAGCCGATGCAAAAGCAAATTTTCCAGTAAAACTAGACCATATTTTTCTTTCTTTTTCTTTCAAGACAAAAGATTGAAGTTTTTGGGATACATACTACTAGTTCATATGAGTACTCCGTCTGACAGACACTTTTCTTGGATGCTTCGTTTTTTTTGAGAAAAAAAATTATACAAAAGGGATCATTCTTTTTAATCTTATTCTTGATCATATATTTCCCTAACAACAAAAATAAAACAATTAGTATTGACAAGTGAGTTGTTGTAGGTTTTGTCTAATCTCAATAGACCGTATCTGATCAAATAGGCCTCCTCATACAAGTGATTTATCATCAAGAAAAGCTCCTTCGTAACTTTCTTCTTTATTAAGAATATTAAACCATTATCATTAATTTGATAAATATAATAGAACTATGTTGAGTTATTAAGTACAATTATGAGATCAAAATTCTTAATATGCGCTAGAATATGACTCATGCAACACCAATTAACTACATCATCTTGTAATTCATTTAAAGAAAATGATCTTTTATTGATCGTTCTTTTTTGTGTTCGAATGGAGATGGTTTGTAATGAGACGTACCAGTTAGAACGAAATTAATAAAAAAAAAGAAGACAACATTTACGCAAAGAAAACTATCTAGGATTTGATGCCGTGACGAAAAGTTTTATGGCAAGATACTCACAATACAGGATTGTTAAAGAAAATAGGAAACAAACCAATTTAAAAATGTTGAACAACATGTCCTATTGATTACGAGTATCAGAAATATTGTGCTTAGGTTATGTTGGTTACAAGCATAGTTTTTTGTTAATCTCAACGATTTCTTTATAGCTATGGAAAACAATGTGATAAGTAGCATGCTGAGATTCATTATCTAGACATTCTATTTTCTTTTTAATTTTTCCATGAAAGATGTTGCTCCGGCAGGCTGATATGATCATCAGCTTGCTCATTTTCGTCATCGTAACATGAGTTTGGTTACTAGAGTAAATCGTTTACCTCTTGGAATAGTTGTAATAAGCAATGTTTTCAATGAATGAATGACGCTCGACTTTTCCATGTGCCTTTTTCTCCTATTTAACGATGACGACATTGCTATCACCGGATGCAACGACTGCGAATGAACAGTGGTGATGTTACTTCTGGACAACTACTACATATACTTTCCTCGATCTCCCTCAACAAAATGGGATGTGTATAGGCATGAGCAATGTTGTACATCAACCAATGACTGAGAAAGATGCTAACTACATCTTTACCAAGAAGTAACTGATTAAACACAGGTTCCAATGATGAAACTATGCGTGCTGATGGCAATCTCGGTCTGCCAGAGCAAGAGTATCCTAACAATCAAATAAGAATAAAAAGTACAAGTGACTCATATTCTTCATGTGTTGCATGATGAGTCATTATTAGCTGGTATTCAATGTTGTTATACACTTCCTTATGAAAGAACCATCGTGACAAAAATGATCTAATGTATGCTAGTGCCAGGATCTTTCTTCAAAAAATATATTTTTAATAGAACTGAAACGCTATTTTCTTGATGAAAGTGAACGTAAAATTTTTTTTGTTAGAAATCATCTGATGCTGTTTGCCATAGGGACAACAATAAAGGATAGAAAGAAAGTTAAGCCTTGTTGTTTGACTTGTTGGATATCACTTCTTGATCTTTTTCGGCTAAGAGCAAAGCCTACTATCTGTTCTTATCTATTTAAAAGCTGATACTGGTTCTGTTAGAGCCAACAGTTAAGAAATAACTGGCTGAGCTGAGCACTTGATACATTAAAAGTGTTGAAATCCTTGAAGCTATACATCCGTCTTTCAGCAACTTCGCTAGAAAACATATTCTAAATATATTACGGCTCACCCTTTTTATCTGTCGAACAAAACAGATTGTTAGAGGAATAGTGCAAAAATAAAGTTTTCGAGAATCTATTGAAGGACTACAGTTCATTACAGTCTGATACAATTCTTGTATATTGAAGAAGTTAGAGAAATTGTTCTAAACCCAATATTAAGTCATCACACCATATAACAATTTAAAATTTTGATATCAAAACAAAAGGCTATTGAGATTGGATGTGATAGTATCCTTGCTTCGATTCATCTTGCAATATAGTCTATCAGAAAAATGATTTCATAGGTAGCATTTGGCATTGTCTAATCTTGTCAAACTATTCTGGTATATTTCGATTGAACTGTGAGAGTTTTATAATGTGTGATATCGCTTCATTACGTCAAATACATTCTGGTAACCATAAACCAGTGTCTCTGATAAGATACGCAATTCAACAACTGTTTAAACGCGGATTTCGGCAACGAATGCCATTTCAAAAAGAGCGTGTCATTGTTAAATATGGAAAATGGATTGCAATTACCTTTTTCAAGGAGTTTTCTACCTTTTTTTCTAAGAATGCAATAACATCTTCAACTGTTTGCAAAACATTTGTACCATTTCACTTCACCATGAGATAGTCGACTAGAGACTCAAACGAATAGAACAACCTTCATTCATATTTAATTTTTACTCAGTTTTTAATGTGCTTTTCTGAGCAAATCACTTATTTTTCTATTTCCCTGTTCAATTCACGTTTATTGTCACAGATTATTTATTTGTTGAAAACGAAATTTACAATTGAAATTAGATCTTATACGATAAAATTACTCATAAAAATTTGACACTAATAAGGATGTGGGTATGAGTCTTCAATTCACCCATATTATCTGTATTTCGTTCATATTTATCAAATAATGATTGAATATATTTCAGCTTCTTCTGTTTTTCTTCCGATGAATTTGCTATCAAGAGAACCAACCAAATGAAGGTATCTCGATTGGATTCGACTTACTTTTTAAAGATTGAATTCAGATTCGATTGACTCGAATCGAATTATTCGTTTATTCGATTCTGTTTCAGTCTCTGGGCTATTACATAATCATATTAAGATACTTACATTATTTCAAGATTGTTAAGCAAAAATCAATTGTTTTACAGAGAAAAATATTTGAATTTAGAATTCTCAACTATTTTAAAAAGGTCATTTCATTCTAGTATTATGATTTCAAATTGTTTTTCTACCGAAGTGAATGTTTTCCGATGAAACTATACGCAATTCTTATTGATTTGCTAAAGAAAGAGAAAGATGAAGCATTTTTATGTCAGAGAAAAATGTAAACTATTCTAAGCATGCTATTCGAGAAAGTTGAACATCAACAGAAACCAATAATATTTGTAATTAGAAACTATCGTGGATAATTATATATGCCCATGATTGTAATTACATTACTATCTTATTCAACGGATAGAAAGAATTAGAAGGGTTTTCAGATTCATTTATATTGCAAAGGAAGAATATAGTTTGGAAAAAAAGATGTCTAATTCTTCAAATACGACAGTTGAACGATTACCTGCTTTGGTGCGAGCCTTAGCTATTCTTCCAATAATGGACGAATATATGCTTCTTATCTTATACATTTGTGGAACTATTGGCTCTTTATTTAATTTTGTTACATTTCTTCAAAGACAATATCGTACTAATCCGTGTTCTCTCTATTTTCTCTCATTATCGATCACTGATTTTTTCATTATGAACATCATTCTTGTGATGGAACTCATAAAAAATTCAAATTCTAAATTCTATGCTTATACTAATTCATCGAGAGTTTTGTGTAAACTACAAAATTATTTCATTTTTCTTTTACCGAGTTTATCATCTATATATATTACTCTAGCATGTATTGATTGTTTCTGTTCAAGTTCACAACGTGAAAAGCTTCGGAAACTAAGTCGAATAAAAATTAGTCATATTTTAATAGTATTGGTATTTTTAATATGGGTTCTATTCTCATTGCATGTTCTTATTTTATTCGATATTATGCCATATACGACGACAAATCCAAAACGATGTAGAGTTCCAACGAATTTATATATTTTCGCATTGATTGTCGATGGATATTTCTTTGCTATATTTAATGGTGCCATTATTCCTCTATTTCTTGCCATCTTTGGTTATTTAACCTATCGCAATGTGCAACAAAGCCGGAGAAGAGTTGCTCCAATATGGAATACAGGCGAGAACAGAACAACAAGAACAATAGCGACAGCTTTCAACCTAAGAATAAATCGATTTAATTCACATTTAGTAGTCATGGTCCTAGTGCAATCGATTGTAACAATTTTTTTGAATACGCCCTACACGGGACTCTATATCAATGGCTTCTTTAATAATGTACCTACTAATCAATTGCTTCTTCTGTTGTACGTCATATTTACTTATATAGCACGTTGGTTTTGGTTTCTAAATTATTGTAAAACATTTTATCTTAACACCTTATCCAGTCAGGTATTTCGAGGAACACTGAAACGGAAACTGATCAATCTGATTCATTGGTCAAGAATATCAATTCTATCATGGACATCTTAAGACATGAAGACAATTATTGATAATTAATTCTTTATGATTTCATTATAGTATCATAAAATATGACAATAAAACAGTTAGTGAGATTCTGAGACGAAGCTTTGAATGTGACGTTTGCCCAATGTTTGTAGTAAGTTGTTTTGAGGTTAAGATCGTGAGTTTTCTAAAGAACATTTTGAATGAAAAAAAATTTCAGTATATATATTAATATTCGTAAACGCAGAAGAAAAGTACGGTAAACTATAAAGAAAACGTATCACAATTCAAAGTGATTAAGCCTTGAAAAGCTACCATGCAACTACTAGACTAAAGCAGAAAAAGAACAAGTTTCAATGCCCTTTATGATCGATCGATTTACAGATTGTATGAGAAACCCACGTACAAAATATCCGAAGTCGACTTCAAGAATCACAATGTAAAGGAAAAGTGAACTTTAAATCTAGATTTCTCGAATCACATGGCAAAATACTACAAATGGATAATATAAACAAGGCCATATTTGAAATGTAATGCGAAAAAAAAACGCTTCTCCTATATATCTCACTTTCAGTCTCCCTTGATGTTAGACAATCAAGATTCTACTAGACTTAGCCGACTTTCATGATATATTTTGTGTTCATAATATCCTTTGAGAAAATTTCATTTTTGAACAAGCTCTGTCAAAAGAACCAGATTGTCATCTCGATACAATACCAAACAGATCATACGAGATTATCAATCCTTCACATCGATGTCCATTATGCGGATTGCACATAATTTTGATGTAACGTATGATGCTTTAGTCCAGAAATCGAGAGAAATCGTTTTCCAAGTTGATGATTACTTTGATCTCTTCCGGTCACAATCAGTGAAAGTGAGCATGTATGCCTAGCTCAATGACACGCTCCATTGCAATGAAGAATAAAGCACTTACATTATTAATGAACTTGACCTCATACATGAAGACAACGCCGTATCTTATGTTGATTATATCACTGGGATTCTTCGTTCGTTAATCTTGCCTTCATTCTCAATAATACTGAAAATCTTGACATGGTTCTTTCTCACTATTATAAATTCCAAAATTTTTCAATCTATTTTGTTGGTTTAAATCTTAAAAAAATACGTAATATGCTTCAAAATCTCTTCAAATTTCCAGTTAGAATTGTGGATCTACAAGCACCATTATAAATAATTCCAATAGAACACGTTAAGTTCAAGATGCATTTTGTTATGACGATGTACATTTATTTTAGTAACAACGCACACGCTTTTTAGGTTTTGAATTCCTAGAATTATTGGAAAGCTTATATCTTCTTGGTGTTGGCGAAACTTCTAGACAATTTTTTGTCAAAAACTGATCAAATGTTGATACACATTGTATCTTCATGTCACAGTAGAGAGAAATGTTGCCTGCACAATGATTTAAGTTTGTAAATAACAATAGACTCCCCGAATCGTTCAAAGTATTCTCTTTGCTCGTGAAACAGAAAGAAAAATGATGGAAGTAAATATGAGAATGTTGCTGAATATAATCAACAAAAACTAGAGAATACACTGTAGACTTAACAAAGATAAGATCAATTTATAGGACACATGTATCAAGTGTCTGACCTAATAAGGATAACTATAATTAGAACATGCAACACAGTATGATGAAATGTTATCCACATAGCATAAAAATACTTCTCGAGAACGGATCTCCTCAGCTTTTGTGTAATTAAAGGGTATCCATTGCATAGTTATATTGAGACACTTATGTGATTTACAGCTTACTAGACAAAAATCAATTAATTTACACAAAAAGACTTGTATTTGGAATTCTAGACTATGTTAGAAAGATTACTCCATTATAATACTACGGTTTCAATTTTATTTTGCTGTTTATATGAAGATTGCCTGATGAAATGATCTACAAATATTATCAATTTGTTACAAAAAGCAAAAAAATAAAGAATTTTGGCGTGAGATAAAAATGTGTATAATTTCGACTCATACTATTCGACAAAGTCAAAAATAAACAGAAGCAAATATCATTTGCGGTTAGAAACTACCTTTTATGATTATATATCCATGGTTGTAATTACATTGATAGTTTATTCAATTTGGTCGTCAAATGTCGAATGTGAAAATTGCAAAAATGAAAATATTGAAAAGAAAAATGGCGAAATTCTAAATTTTTTTCTGATCACAGATTTTGTTCTCATCTTCATTATTGTGTTGTACATATGAGTGTTGTACTATATTCTGTTAATCAAAATTTAGAAAAATGTTTTCATCTATGAATTACAAGGATTTCTAACTTTTGCTATGTTGCTTTCGATATTTAGCAATTTTAGCTCTTGTTCTACGAATATAAGCAGAACTTTTAAATTCATTCATATTGCAGAAGAAGAATATAGTTTGGATAAAGAAAGATTGCTAATTCTTCAAATACGACAGTCGAATAATTGCCTTATTTAGTGCAAACTTTCATTATTCTTCCAATAATGAACGAATATATGCTTCTTATTTTATAGATATGTGGGGCTATTCGCTCTTTATTTAATATTATTACGTTTTTTCAAAGATAATATTATAGTAACCCTTGTTTGCTGTATTTTCTCTCATCATCAATGACTGATTTTTTTTTCTTATGAACGTGATTCTTGTAATGGAACTCATCAAAAATTCAAGTTCTACAGTCTATTCTTATACTAATTCATCAAGAATCTGTTGTAAACTACAAAATTATTTCATTTTTATTTTACTATGTTTATCATCCAGATATATTACTCTAGTATATATTGATCGTTTCTGTTCAAGTTCACATAATGAATGGACCTTTCTTTACTAAATAGAAATTCTATTTCTTCTTGCTTGTTGTCTACTATTATTTAATTCTGTAAATGATGAAACTAAATAATAAGAAATAAGTTTTACTGATTATCGTTATCATAAGTATTACTTTGTACATAAAAGATATTCGTCGAGCTGGATCTCATGCACGTTCATTTTTTGCATAAGTTTTTGCTTAAGATGATCAAATACTATATGATAAGTCACAATTTTATTCAAATGAAAAAGGTAAAAAGTAATTTTGTTGATCGATTGCTTGCTTTTTTTTCTTTTACTTGATTATTATTAATCCTATTTNATATAATAATGGATAAAAAATGTGTTATGAGTTGGGAAAATTTGTTCTATACATTTTTGCTGGAGTGATCCGAATTACCCCAACTAGATTGACTGACTGATCCGAATTACCCCATTTGGGGTAATTCGGATCAGCACTTGTAGTCTTTTGCCATTTTAACTATAACTTTTTTCCAGTAAAAGGTTTTTAAAAACTTCTTTCAGCACTATAAAGAGGACAGTTTGTTCTAGTTGCACTGCAAAAATCACCTTGTTACGACATACAATGATTGAGAGCGAATAAAAACAAAATCGATTTTCTAATTTTTGATCCGAATTACCCCTAACGAGTGTATTTCTTCGATATTCGACAGTTGACACAGCAGGATTATGTAATAGAATTTTCATTTGTATGTCTTTCGTTTCTTATATATACAATCTGACATCTCAGTTTCGCCATGGAAGAGACAGTGTACTCGCTATGCATCTGCCTCATACCAATAAAGAAAAATTCGTGAAATGGGAGATAAGAGTGTACGATACATGACTTATTGTTCTAAGAAACTTCTTCACCATTCATGATGCAACTCCTAGATTGAAAAAAAAATTAAAGTGCCTTTTGTATCTGTATAATATTCAGACTGAAGATTCAACCCAAGATCCAAAATTGTTTTCGTAATCCGACCGGACCTCGTACAAGACGAGCTATTTTTTTTTCGTAACCCGATCTGAGTGAACAGGAGGCGATCTCTGCTCAGAACTACTCAATCATGAATCAGACTGTCTTATCAACTATACTAAACTGTTGAAAAAGCTAACAAAGATACTTCCTGTTAAGCAGAAACATTAGCCACTAAACAACGATATGGTAAAGAAATAACAGATACTAGTCCCATCCCAGTATTGAAAAACTGAACAATAAAAAGGTAGCTAATCGTATTTAACTGAATCCACTACGACCAGCGCCAATAAGTTTCAATACGAAAGTGAAATTATTATATTACTCTCATTGATTTCTTCATTCTAACATTCTAGAATCTGTTGATCACTTCCAATTATGCTTCGTGATCATAGCTTAAATAATAATTCAAACGATATTTGGTTTTTTAAGTTTGAGTTAAATATTAAAATCGACTTCAGAGCTAAAGCAATTTTCTTTTTTAGCTTTTGTATTTTCTTATTTAGAAGTAATTCTTGAAGCTTGATAGTTGTATTTAAATTCTATTAAATTATTTATTCTCATAATGAATGAAAATTAAAATAAATAAATTTAAAAAGTGGCATTTTTGCTAGTGAAAATATTGAACTTGATTTTGCTCTTCCTCACCCACTATTTGACAAAAATAGTGGAAATGAAACGTAAGCATACAAAAATTCCGTTCGAATTTGGAATATGCACTCTAAATGTTACAAGAGGTCAACATCTACAAGAATTTTTCGCTCAAAAACGGTGCTTTGAATTTTGTGTCCCAATGTTGTTTACAAACATTTAAATCCTCAAAACTCGATCTGGAGATTGAAAGGGGTAAATCAAAAATTGTTTTCACTAAATAATACACTAGAAAAACTGTAATCAATTAGTTTGAAAGTACTGAGTCTGACAACAATTTTATTTATAATAATTTAAAATTATTGAACTATTGGTGGTTCAATTGTTATTGATAAACGATTAGTTTTTATTGCTGATTCATTTGATAGTTGTTTTGTAATTTTATTTGTAATTTTTCTACGATAATTTGTCATTAAAATAAATGTTAATATTGAATAAGATTGAACAGTTATTGTATTAATAATCATCATTACTGATTTCATTGATGGTGAAAACTGTTCTGACTTAATAATTGCAGCTAAATTATAAAATGTTGGTGGACAATAATATAAACATGACCAAATAATATATAATATCATTTGTAGAAAAATTCGATAAAATATACTTCTATCTTTCGAACTTTTTAAATTAATTCCTTGTCGATAAAGACGTATTACAAGTATAATTGTTGAAATAAACATAATTAATTCAGGTATCATAAAACTAATTGTTAACCATATCAGCATATATTGTAAATGTATTGCATGACAAGGAATACATGGAATATACTCACATTGAGGAATAAATACAATTAACATTGACACTGAATATGAATAGAATATAAGACATATTATAGGTATAATTTGACGACGCCATGAAAGAAGTCCATTTTGACGAAATATTAATGAATGACGTTCTAAACTGGTATAAGCTAAACATGTAACCATACCTATATTAACTGATAATGCATTTACATTATAATATTGACAAAAACGATAGGAGTATTCAAATAAATGTAAATAAAATCCCGTTAGAAATATTGGTATATTTATGAATGATGCTATAAGACAATAAATTAACATATAATGAAACTAAAAATAAAATTATGTTGAGAAAATTATTTTTGAAAATTAAATATAAACTTACAATATAAGTAAAATAAGTACGAAGATTTGGTTTTCGTAAATAACGATATATGGAAATTATTGAGAAAAATGTTCCAATAACAATAGATATTGAAGATGCTACAACTAACCCTGGACCAAGTGAATATACTGTCGGTATTGTTGAATTTTTTGTGCTATTAGTTAATGAAGAGTTTGTATTGTTCAAGGTATAGTTTAGAAAAAATTCTTCAGTCATTTTTTTAGACAAATACTAAAAACTACACTATTAAATATATAATATTTTGGAAATAGGATTAATAAATCTGTTAAGTGTCAAAAAGGACAGTACTGTTCTAATGGAAATGTCTGTATTTTATCAATGTTGAATATTCATTTAGTTTATTAACATTTAATATTTGAAAATTTTTAGTAGAAATTTTTTTCTAGGATGCATTAAAAACATCAATATTATCATCCATATTATGCATGTGAAATATCTATTTTGTTTTAAAATACTTGTCACTCAATTTTTTATATAACTATATGTTTGAAGAGTGTTTGTTTATCGAATGTTTCGTTGAATGATCATATGTAGAAAACTGAAAAAAAGATATTTTAATTTTCTTGAAAGCAAAACATTAAAAATTTAATACTATTCAGATGGTAAAACAGGGCGGGGCGGAGAACAGGCTGTTTTTGTTCTTTTCTGTGACACAGGACAGAACAAGACATAAAACAGGACAACAAAAATACTCGTTTTGATTTTCAATCATCAAAGTACATATTAATTTAGCAATTATGATGTTGGCAAGGTTGTGAGTGCATGATGATGTAAGACTCTGGATGAGAGAAGATTGTTACAGCCATTCTATGACTTCATTCTCAATATATGTCATTTATCAGTGATAAAAGTACGCATTATGCAAAAAAATTCAGAACATAATTATATCAAATACAGAACTAACTTCTCCGTTCTATCTAATGCTTCGCTCTGATTTGAATGTCATTTAAATCATAAAGTAATTAAAATAAACCGATTTCAACAATTCTTGAACATTATTCAGATCATGAAATCCTGCGTTAAGTAGTAATATAGAACTCGTAGGATTTCGTATCGATTGAATATTTTATTCTGTTCAATTTGTTCAATCGAGTGTAACTAGAAATTCAAACTTACTAAGAGTGTAACACCGAATATTCACTAGTTCGCTATTTTATAACAAAAAAAAAACAATTCCCTGCAGTTTTTTTACAACATTATGGTCTATTAAAACGGTTACGTATTAGAAACACACGATTGTGTAGACAATCTATTGTTGTAATCATATTGATTATTATTAAGAAAAAAACAAACGAATAAAGTTTTTCCTTTTAGTTTAAAAAAATTTCTTCTTTGATCGATACAACAAATATCAATAATGGTCAATTTGAATACTTTTCTTACAAATCAGAATAAAAGGAATAAATCTGTGTAGTGTCAAAATAAGAATATAGCTATTAAACGATGATACCTGTATAGAATATAAAAATAAAGCAATGTTCTTCTAATAAATGATAGATATTGTTAAAAAATAATAAAATATATTGAAAGTTTTTGTTTCATATTTCGGATAAATCAATTTGATTATTGAAGTGTTTTTAAAGAAATATTACTTTATCGAGTTTAAATAAGAACCGGAAATTCAGCAAACATTGGTTAACGATTTTCTTTTATTGTAAAATAATTTTATTTACTAATGAAAGGAATATACAACGTATATTGAAGAAAATATTTAACAAATAAGTTTATTAGTTTTAATTTTATCTCTTTTTTCAACAAAAGTACAACGGTCATTACAATTCATTGTCAATAAACATTGATTACTATGAGTGCATGTTGAACGTACTTTTTGTCTAGTTTCTCTACCGTCTCGTTGTGTAAAACTTCATCGACTAGTTTTTGTCATTTATTTCTTAACAATATATGTCCAACATTTACCTTTAAATAACAACCTCATCAATCAGACCTAGTATATTTGTTGATGGTAATGACATTTCAGTTGTTGTCTTTATATTTTCTGAATATGTAGTCATTAAAACAACAATAGGATTAAGAAAAATGTTAATCACATCATTATAATTTATTACTAAAATAAAATAAGAAGTTAAATACTTGATAGATTTTTGTTCGATAAATAATTCACTCTTATTTCATCAATAAAATGATGATCAAGGTCTTTGCATACTTTGCTTAGAGTGGAGTGTAGGCATCGATATCGATGTGGATGTTTCTATCTAAGCCGCACTTACACCCACACCCTGATTCTGATTTTATTCATTGCTTGTACTATCATCAATTCACTAGTATTTATTTGTTAGTTAGTTCAAGTGAAGCAACTTCGATACGACTATATATTTGTGTAAAGTTAAAACTCTTCAGAAAAAAAAATCGTTTTTTCTATCCAATGTTGAAGAAGAAAAATAAATTTTATGAAAAAGATAACTATCTATATGTTAGAGACACGTTGTTTTCTCTAACAGATATGAATAGTTGATCTCAAATTTACAAATATGATGAGCAATTCAATGATGATATTTTGATGCTTCGTATTCGATTATATTCTCCAATCGACTTCAATTTAAGACAAAAACATACGATATGAACTGATGAAGATATCAACTATTTATAAGAATAGACAATATTTATTAGTTATTAATGATAATTAAAGAAGAAAGATTTATTTCAGTTAGTTTGATAAAAAGAAAAACGTTCGATTATTTTGATGAAAAAGAAACATGATGAATACGTGGATATACACCTAAAAAACACTTACGAAAATCATTCAATTTTATTAAATCGTTTCTTACGTTGAATTTTAATCGATTGACACTCTTTGTCCATATCTTTGGGTAGTTTTGCTTTATATAATTGAATAAATGTATCCAATGGACACATTGGATTAAAGCATTCTGCAGAATATATCAATATTCAACATAAAAAAAATGAAGAAGAGAAAAAGTATTCTCTATTTAATTTTTACCTGGTAGTATCATTATATGTGTACTTCGACTATTTGTCATATTTAAATATTCAAGTTGAATTGCATATGAATTATCATCTAGATAAAGAATATTCATTTATTCTCGTTAGAGTAAAATAAAAAAAACCTTGTTGATAAAGATCAAAAAATAATCCACTAGCAAATGGTGGTTGATGAACATAATTAACACCAAGATAAGCAAGAACAGCAGAAATTGTTACATCATGCTAAGCAAAGAAAAGAAAA
This sequence comes from Rotaria sp. Silwood2, assembly GCA_905329745.1. Classification (NCBI taxonomy): domain Eukaryota; kingdom Metazoa; phylum Rotifera; class Eurotatoria; order Philodinida; family Philodinidae; genus Rotaria; species Rotaria sp. Silwood2. The sequence goes on along the minus strand of CAJNSZ010000063.1, from coordinate 167,208 downwards.
CAATAATTTAACAATTATTTTTAGTCTTTAAAATACTCCAAAATAAATTTTAGCTTTTCGTCCTTTTTCATTATTTGATATTAAATTTTCAATATTCTGTAATATTTCATGTAATAATGGTCCTATATATTTTTTATTAAATAAAATAGAAAAATAACAATTCGCAACATACCACCACGTAGTCGATTAATTTCAGATGAATAAAGAAGATGATAGAAACATAAATCTGATACTTGACGAAGTTGTCGAAGAATCGGTGGAGTAACCCATGCTGGAGTTACATTATAAACAGCCTATGAAATATTAAATCTATTTCTTTGTTTTTTTTTTCTTTAAAAAAAACATATGTCATCCATTAATACTTCGATAAGGGTTGTATCTGCAATATCCCATGCAATAAAGATATCAGCTATGGATTGATTTGTATGTTTTTCGAGATATTCGAAAAGACCCTGGAATAAAAAAATAAAAGTAAAAAACAAATCTTATGAAAGAAAAAAATTTCAATTCACTCGAAATTCATTGTTCAAACGTTGAATTCTTGGACTTTTTCTTAATTCATCAACTAAGTCTTCATATCGATCACAAGAGCCAACTGTCAACAACTAAAAATAAAATAATTTCGATTATTTTTTTCAAAAAAAAAAAAAAAACATAAGCAAATGACAAACATGATCCATAGATTTTGGAATAGTATGTACAGGAATAGGTTGCCAAGGTAATGTTTCTGGCCAAACATTTGATAGAAGCAAATTTTCTGGTAATTGAAAATTTTTTGATGACGGATAAAGTCCAACAAGATTTGAATAAGCTGACATAAGTGTTCGATCATAATCCGAACTTCGAATTGTTATCTAAAAAAATTAAATCAAAAATAATATAATTAAATTTTATAATTACTTCAGATGCTACATAAGTAGAATTAATTAAAGTTGAATAACGTTCTCGAATATATTGTCCTAAAGAAATCTGTTGTAATCTTCCTCGAACAGTCAATTGTCCAAGACCATTTGACCAAATAGATGGATCATTAGGGTTTGTTGGATATAGATAACTAGGTGTACGTTCACCATGGCGAACTAACTATTTTATTTATCAAGAAAAAAACAAACAAACAATAAAAACATCTTACATCAATAATTATCTATTTACTATATGAGTGCCAATAAGTTTTCGAGCATCATTGTATCCATTGAATAAAAATAATATAACAACTATTGAGTATAACATTTTTTTAATGCTTATGATAAAGAAACACAAAATCTTACAAAGGATTATCTATGTGCACTTATATTGGATTTTTCGAAATGCAACCAAATATATAGACACAATATTTTTAAAAAAGTGACATTTTAACAGAACTATTTCGATCAAAAGGTCTTGTAAATTATATCTTTCTCTTAGGTAGTTTATACTTTTATTTGACTCTGAAAAGCATGCTCACATTAATCATCAAGTACTAAGAAGCTAAAACAATAGATTAACTTTGAAAATATTTCTTAGCCTAGGAAGAAATGTTATTTATAGAAGATTTTAGTAACTCAACACGAACAAAATTATAATGATGATAAGATATTATTCACTTTATTTTAAATTATGATTATTTTCTGAAATTCTATTTTGTACCAGATGTACATGCTACACAAGGAACATTGCTTATCGACGGAATTTGATTTTTTAATAAACATCCACTTTCTTTGCCTGGAGCACCATTTCGAATAAATGTCCATGCTCTACATTTATCACCTTCCATTTGACACATAGCACAGCAAGTCGGATGATTTGGAATATTCAATAAACGAACATAAGTATTACCTGGTCGATCAACACCTAATTCAAATATTCCACCGGGATATGCACATCGACCACTAATTATCAATGATGTTTGTTTAAAACCACTTGTACAATATTGTTTGCAATTTGAAGCTTCATTAATAGATGGAATATTTTGTTTAAGATAACAGCCAGGTGCAGTAGTAGTACCCGTACGAACAAATACCCATGATTGACATTTTGTACCTTCAGCATTACATAGATCACAACATGCACCGACCGATGATATTGTTTGAATATAAGCATACCATGGTCCAGAACGATCAATACCATCTTCAAAATTTGAACAAGTTTGAAGATAAACTATTTTAATTGAGAGAGTTAGAATGAAAATGAGATAGATCCACATCTTATCGTCGTTTCAATATAGAAGAAAATATTTTAATAAAATAAAAATCTCGAAAGAAGCAGGGTTTTTTATATTGATAACTAAGAATATTTACTCGTGGCTTCAATTTACCATGGCTGATTTTATGGACATAAAAATAAAGCGACATGAAAAAAAAAGGATTGCAAAGATCGAATTGTCAATATTCTTAAATGAAAGACTTATGTCAAAAAAAAACGATTTAACTTAAGAATTGATGCCTTTTTTGTGGATCTAGTGGGAAATATTGTTGTAAATCATAAAATCAGACGTTATTCATCCCATATTGAATAATCAAGATAATTAAAGACAATTTTATATTCCAAAATCTGTACACTGAATTTTCATTTAATTATCAAAGTAGCACATATTAATATGTTTATCTTTTTATGATTGGTTTTTATGTAGTAATACTCTCTTTTCGACATGATAGATATTTTTAAGCTAAGAATATAGATTTACTCGAAGAGAAAATCATCTTTTGTCAAACTTTTTATCATAACTCGTCCATTTTAACATCATCAAATAAATAGTTTGTCTTCATCAACACATGGAATAAGACAAAATCGACAATGAGAATAAAGCAAAAAACTGAATTTTTTTTGTAAGTTTTTTGAATACGCAATCAAAGCTTAGAAGATTTTCTTGTCAGAATATCTTTATTTTTCGTTTTGCATTGTCATTGTTGTTTCACATAACGATCGGTTCCATCTTCTCATTGATTAAATGTCGCTTATTTGCATTACATATCGAACTTTTTCTTCTTATTCATTCATGTGTTCTTGTTTTGGCAAAGCATTCAAATGTTTTAGGACAATATAACAGATGAATTCTCCTACAAAAGTCGATCTTGATGGGGGTGAATATACATATAATTTTCTTATATTCGCTTGAAAGAAATCCAATAAAATAATTGATGTTATTGATCCATATGCAACAAGACAGTTGAAAATGATGAGAAAAATGCACTCTTGAAAGATAATACAAGTAAAAAATAAATAAATGAAAATGAATATATATATAGATAAATGTGACAATATACATAAATAATTTAAAACCAAGAATTGTCTCAGACACAATTTGTTCAACAATGTCGAAAATGAATTATTTGGCATATAGTTTAAATATTAATTATATTTGAATGATGAGAATTCTGGCTTTTTTTCTTGATCATTATTCGGGCTATACTATACGACATTCTTTTGCTATTTAGCTATTCTAAGAATCTACTGATCCCTATTGAATTTTATTGGTCTTGCTCGGAAGTTATATATAGGATTATATCATCCAAAACATGTCGAAGAATCTAGTAGATTTGAATATTATTATGACTTGGACGATAAATAACATAGGATAAGAAAATTTTAAGCTATAAGAAACTATTTTTTCCTAAAAAAGTTTTGATATGAATGTTCTTTTTCATTTTTAAATTATTCTAAGAATTAAAGTATTGTTCATTGAAAAATTCTGACAATTATAGTTGAGAATGTAAACAATAAAAATTAATGATCGATTAGTTTTTAGAAGAAAAAAATTTTTACATGACAAATTCATTTTATAAATTTAACATAGCACAATACATAGATAATCACATGCCGTATTATAATATTTTGATTCTATTGTTCATTCTGTTCGATCATCATTTTATAATAATGGCTGAATTCGTTCCAGCAACATCAGATATTATTAAGTTAGATAAATTAGTCAGTTTTTGTTTCAATTTTCTACTAAAATACGTAGGAAGTTTTATCTATCGTAGAACAATCTAATTTAACTTGTATTATTTTCCTATAATTTGGTATATAGTTGATCTCAAATATAATAGATTACATCAACTTTATTTGTTATCTTAATCAGTAGACAGTATTTAGTGTAACATCTTTCTTTCACTTTAAAATCATTTAATAATTTTCGATAATATTGCCTAAGAGATTAACATAGAAATTTCTTTTTTAAATTACTTTTTCCATTGATTATTTACAAGGATTTAGATTCATAATAAACCATATTAAGAAAAGATCTTGTCAAAGTCGAAACCTATCGATGATATATATAGTTTCTTACGCATTAATGACTGTAGAATTAATATTGAGACTTTATGTTCTCGTATTGCTTCATGCAAATTATTCTAAACTTGAAATAATCATTAAACTGCATTCTCAGATTTTTCCGGACTCATCACGATCAATTTTCGATAATGAGTTTCAGTTCGAAAATTATTTAATTATTGACAACTTGTGATTAAGTTTTTTTCATTGTATATGTGCACACATTTCGTTTCAGTAGAATAATATCTTAGCTAGTCAATTCCTATGTATCTCATTGACAATGATAGTATTTACTTGATTGATGACGACACATAAATCTTCAAGATAGATTTAAATCGTATATTTATTGGATCAAATTACAAAAATTAATCAAAGGTCTTAACTGATAAAATATATTACAAAATATGCTAACAGGACGCGAAAACACACTAACAAAAAAACGAAGAAAAACAGTTATATTCTTTAGCTGTTTTGTGCTTGAGAGCAAGTGGTTTTTCTTTGAGTTATAATCTTGTTCCTTTACACTCCCAAACGGAAAATGATCACATGGCAATATCAGATATAGTAAGCTGTCGTGGTTTTATCAGTTACTTGATGAATAGTTCTTTATACTGCGTAATAGATTGTTAAGAATTTATAAATCCAGATGTTGTCATCTCTTTTTTTTGCCCGTTCTCTTCTCATAGAATCTACTTACGTAAAAATTTAATTCGTATCGACCTATTTTGCAGTTTATAATTTTAACTCAACACCTACATATCTACATATGATAGAACTGAAAGATATATTTTGAAATATACTTAAAAAATCGTTTAGTTTACTTCTTTTTTGTAAGAAAAAAATTTATATCACAATTCTTCGGATGATTCTGATATCATTCAAATGACCTAATATTACTAGCTTCAATTACAAATTAATAATGAAATGCTTAGATATCAAACTGAACTACTAGTAGATTTAAAGGTCTGCTTTTCATCGGTGCTGACAATCAAGATGAATGTTTTTTTCTTTCTTAACACCACTGGTATAAACATCACCTAAAGAGGAATTTAAGCATCTAAGGGAGCATTGGTAAGATGAAGTTAGTTTACCATTTGTAACATCATATACAAACTATTATCAATGCACTCGAAAGAAATCGATCAAATTAATGTTTTTCTTCATTCTACAATGGATTGCATTTGGAATTGAGAATAATTTAAGTTTAGTATTCATGGTGAACTTTGATTTATCGCAGTTACATTGTTTCATGAACTTTGATAATTGTCGTTTGTATTTCGTGTAGTACATGGTGGTTCTGTACGTAAACTTCGGCTTTTCACAAAGTTTATTTCCAGACTTTGGTAAACCATTATTTGGATGGATACTATTTAATAAACATAATAAACAAGTTGTATTGATTTTATCAAGGAACATACGAAATCAATAATTTGAAAACGTTCGTTATTGTGATTATTATCACTAATACTACTACGGACAAACATGACAACGTAACAGGAATAGAATCATTGTCTAGTTCAACGATTAATGCAGAATCAAAACTCAAAAGATGATCATCTTTTTATTAAGACTGTAAATTATGGAAAAAAATTAATGGATAAAATAAACAAAATACAAGACTAAATATACCATTAGCAAAGATGGAAAAGTTGGTATATCCAATAGGATCACACAACGTACTATCGAAATTCTCATTACCATTAAATTCTGTTATCTGTTCCTCGCAAATCTTCATCGATCATCACTTCAACAAACAGAAAAAAGAGAGAACCTGTAGATAACAACAACAAAAATACATGCGTATATCCTTATATTGCTCGATAGACATTGTAGTAGTATTGAGTGTTATGATTCGTTTATATAAGTCGTACATATTGAGTACGAAGAGATTCGCGATACTTGATATTACGTCATCGTTCCTGTTTTTTCTCCATGAAAAAGAAAAAGACATGATGTACTGCATAAACAAAAATATATGATGATGATCAACTCCATGAATCATATTAGAATTTGATTGAACTGAATGGTGGGACATTTTATTGTCCATATCAAGCAAATTAAAAATGAAATCAAGACTAATATAATCCTGTTGTAATCCGGAAGGTTTATAAAAAGAAAGAATATATTCAAAGCGTTATTGTTGATGATTCTTGAGCAAGTTAGGAGGATAAGATTTCTAATAATTGTATACAAAAAAAAACAAACTATGAAAACAATAGACATTTAAAAAATGACGAAAAAAAAAACCTATTGAATATGTAAAAAACTTAATAAGTTATATTCTATTTAAAAAAGATGTCCTATACTATATATGCCTTTAGTTCTGCTATTTCTAATAACTATACAGCCTCCTTATAGAAGCGGTATAAATGAAGAGTGTACTTAGCTTGACGAATTTGGACACATTAGTAAGCGAACGTCATTAGTCACATCCAGCGCACGAATAAGACAATAGCTCCCTGGGATAATTTCCTCTTGTCTTTACATCATATATTTTCTTTCCCCATTTCTGTCATATGATTCATTTTCTCCCCATCTTTCTCAGGTTTTATTTTGCCACGCACTTGGATATTATCATATCCTACTTATTATTCATCAATATATACATATATAGTTGTGGATTGGTGACTAAAACGAATATATATATTGGATACAACTATCGTAGGCTATTAATTAGTAGAAGTTACGATTTTTCTGATCAGGATAACTTCAAACGATACAAATTTATCTAACTCATTTCGGTATAATTACAGGCAAAACCGATCATTTACTCAAATTATAAATTTCGTATCAAGTATTGTATAATCAAACAAACACAAATAGTAAGTTTAAGATTTCTTATGAAGGAGAAGAAGTGTCACCCAAATATGCCCTAAAATTTTGTCAGTTTGTAGAGAATATCTTTAATGATATGCTTATGCAATAAAAAAATTGGCGACTTATTGACTAAATTATTAATTAATTAGCTTGAAAATTTCTTGAACATTTTAGGATGAGAAGCGTTTTTAAAAAAAATTTTCTGTGTTTCATATCAATGTTATATTTAGTTGATTCTGGTGTAGTTTTATAGACATAATTTCATAGAAAAAAATATTAAAGATGACTTTTTTGTGTGACGTTTAATTACTGATTAGCGATCCTCTTGTACAAAAAATAAATTTTCTTTGTTTTAGAATAGATAAATAAATAAAGTATATTTTTAACACGAGAGTATTACTAATCAGTGTCTCAACTTTGACTAATTAGTAGTAAAATACCACACAAAAATGTCATCTTTAACATTTTTTATAAAATTATTTCTAGAAATCGTTGTCTACAAAACTACATCAGAATAAACTAAATATAACATTCATTTGAAACATTAGAAATTTTTTAAAAAAGCTTCTCAAACTAAAATGTTCAATTAATTTTGAACTTAATTAATTAATAACTCAGCGAATAGCTCACCAATTTTTTTCTTCATTGCATAGACATACCATTAAAGATACACTCTACAAGCTAACAAAGTTTGAGGGTATATTTATAGAGGACACTTTCGCTTCTTTGAATCCTTTTGCACCTAGTCAGACAAACAATGCAGAAAACGCATTGAAATTTTAAGGAAAATAAAATCATAAAAAGCGGACACTTTTATAATTTTATTTTCGTTCAAGATGCTTAACGCTTTGTCACATTCTCATTCCCTGAACTGAATAAATTGCTGTAGAAAATATTTCTATTTATATACCTAGTTTCCGGGAAAAAAAAATAGTTCACGTAATTTCTTTTTTATTACAATCTCGTTATTATCTTGTAGCAATGATTTATTAATTTAATTTTGCTCTATAAGAGTGACTAGTTTTTGTGATAGATATTCTTAGAGAGAAAAATTTAATTAATAAATTATTGTTAGAAAAATAATAGTAAGATTGTAATAACTAAGAATTCATCTAAAATATTTTTTAGCACACTAAATCCATAGTTAGAACTTTTTAACTCTATCAATTTATTCAGTTCAGAAATCAAACGACCAGTAACACTTGAAACTGTACATAAAAAGTTATTCTAACTAAAAGAGTCTCATCTAAATACTGGACATTGTGTGAAACTGACATATATAAAAATATGTTTGGTGAACTTCGAATCCATTATTTCAATATTTCCATAATGAATTTATATTTTACTTTACTTGCTTAGATGGAAAATGTTATTTTAAATATGTTATGTAACTGTTATTTGACTAAAGGAAAAAAACCTACCATGAATGTGATTCATCGAAAAGAATATAATGTGCAGTGTGTGAATGCAATTCTGAATAAGTAGAAAAGAAATGTACTGAAGAAAACAAATAGGTAGTTACGCTTCAATAATACCCGTTTGATAAAAACAATGTGTTTTTTTTGTTTATGCAGTACTTCAGAAGGATAGCTACTTTTTCGTTGCATTATTGTTAAGTTTGTTTTACTCAGTGAATAATATTAAACACTAATGTATAATAGTCTAGATATATTCTTTATTACTTTTTAATCATATAATCTTCCATAACTTGGCACTTCTACATGATATGCAAGGTTCTTATCCAGATGCATGTTTTATTACACAAGAAAAACCACTGTGTAGATGAGGATAGTGCATATTGTGTAGAAATACTTACAATTCTCGTCACTTATTCATGCAAACACGAAAAACAAAGAACCTTAATGGTTGTAAGAAAAATTGACCGTCGAATAGATTAATTATACATTGTGCGTTTAAACTAATCTCTAAAGACGAATTCTTTTCAACACATTGAATAACTTTGAAAAACGAGAAAATAATGAGTAGCTATTGAGCATAATAATATTTGTTCAGTAAAATACATGTAAAAATGTTTTCTTATTTGATCTTTTCGCCTTAAAGATATTGCCAAAACAGTGTTCTAACGGTAATCAAGCGTTAAAATGCTGTTTTAATGAAGTTTTAACACGTTTTTTTATGAGTCTTGTCTGACTAAGTAATAGAATATATTTGTTTTAGAGCATCATTAAACGGTAACATTTTCTCATAAGAATGCGGGCAATACCAACAACTACGACAGTCTTATTATTAGCTCTGGGTACGTATTTGTTCTTTGTGAGATAAAAGTTTTATTATCTATAATCAAACTATCTTCTCTAATATTATAGTCTGGGTTATAAATGCTCAGAAGTCAATTAACTGGGCAGGGTATCGATGGTTCCTGCGAGACGATCAAAATAGTGGACCAGGTAACTATTGACTTCATCAATTTAAGATAAAAACCATTATTTTCTGTTTGTTTTTTTAATCAAAGGTCCGAACAATTGGAACTCGAGTAATGTATGGGTCGATGCAAATAACAAACTTCATTTGACACTTCGTTATTCACCTACAACACGTGGATGGACATGTGCTGAATTATACAGCGATACAAAATTTGGTTTCGGCACTTTTCGATGGTTTGTAGAAGGAGCAATTGATCAATTTGATCCTAATGTAGTATTGGGTCTATTTACTTATGGAGGTGTTGATCGTACCAATGAAATTGATATCGAAGTAGCTAAATGGGGTCAAACAGATCCAGAAGCACCGAATTTTTCTTATACAGTCTATCCCGCTACATTAGGTATTGCTGAAGTATCATCCGAGACACGTATATCTCTGCAAGGAACGTATACGACTCATCAATTTACTTGGAGTCGTGATAAGGTTTCTTTTCTAAGTCAACATGGTTTTATGACTTTACCAAATCAAAATATTTTGTATTCATATCAAACACCAGGAACATTTACATCATCAATGCCTTATATTCGTGCTCCTCTACATATGAACTTATGGATGTTTAATGGTACACCACCAACTGATGGTAACAGCGTAGAAATAATTATTCATAATTTCAAGTATACTAAAGCATAATGGTTTACTTGTAATGGCTGTCGTTTAAATGACTGATTTTTAAAATATAGACGATTTTTTTTCTCAAAATCCTCCCATTTTAACAATGATTATGGATTTCTGAACTCTTCTTTAATATATGATTTAATTATTTCATATCTTTCTTTTTCTATTTTATTTTTAATAAATCTCGAAGCATTCATTGATAATTATATATTAACTGCTTTTAAAACTCTTTGAAGTTTCGTTTGAAATCTTGTTAATATATGAACGAGATCGTCATTATGATCTGCTAAAATAGTTCAAGTTTTCATTGTAATCAATTGAGAGATATTGAAATTATAATTACATCATTGCAGACTTCAGTCATAATGAATTAGAAATATTATTATTTCACTTCATAACGGTTAACAAAATGAGACCTTATATTGAAAATTTTCATACAGCTTTCATTACTTACATGAAGTGGATTTTCTCTTATCATAGATAAAAAGTTCGTTAGTTTCCAGAATTATTTTTCTAAACCTATAAAAAACACATATTTCAGTTTAATCATGTTTCTTTCAAATTTATTTTCATTCTGAAAACACGATACTATGACAATTAACGGAAAAAAATGAAGTTTTATTTAGTAATTACAGATGAGTGAATAATTGTATGATAATGAGACTGCATGTGATGTCTTATTAATAAAACATCTACTGCTTTTATTGATATCGTAATTCTAGACGTAACTAGAGTGTTTTCTTGTTCTGTAAACAAAAATCATGCACGAAAACATTTGCATGTTATGTCAATATTAGTTTCAAAATAATTTGCCACAAATAAATTTTAAAACTACTATATGGGTTTTTATAGCATGACATCGCGATATGTATAAATGATTCGGAAATTATTCAATGAAACATGAACTATGTTTAATATTGCTTATTTAGGTTAAAAAAAATTCTACAAATAAAAAACACGTTTATAGAGATCATTGAAATTCAATAATTGAATTTCAAGACAAATGAGTTTATCTATTTCAAGAAGAAATCAGAATATAATGTTCTTTTTTTTCCACTAAATATGATTGTTTGAAAAATTGTTTCGATCCTTGAGATGTAATAGGATAGCTCCAGTGCTATCATTAATAATAATAACAAAATTTTGAATAATTTACAACAAAATTATAATTAACAATGATGAATTCTATCGAAACATGAGTACTATTTAAATTTCAAGATGTAAGAAAAAGAATTATTAGAGTACAGAAAAAAAAGGTGATCAAATACGTTTTTCATATAAACTTCATTGAAATAAGGCTATTCAAGTTTAATAAAAGGATTAAAAACCGATATCTTCATATCTTCTTACAAATTATCAGATATGATCATTTGTATATAGAGTTTTTTTCAAACAATTGCATCCGCTCACAAAGATAACGTGTAATATCATTCATTTTATGGAGATGCTATAGAAAAATAAGAGGAGTTTACATTCTGTTTATATACCCTTGCCAACGGTTGATACTCTATAAGTAGGATCGTTTTCATCGATTTTATTATAAACAGATGATTTCTCATGCAGTCGTATTTCCAGTCTAACATTGATTTTCTCATATGCGATTTCCAATGTTGTTAGAATATTTTAATATAGAATAATTATAGTATTCACAATGACATTCTATGTCGTCAATTTTTTATCAAAACTGTGGTTACTTGCAGATTTTTGACAGGTTATTGCTACACGAGAAAAAATGTTCATTACAGTCTTTCATTAGATTCTTTCTTAATTAATTTACCTATGATGAAACAATTATGTTCAGAAATAAATATATTTTTTCCAAATGGTTTCATTATTGTTCTAAGATAATATTTATATTTTGATATTAAAATTGAACGAATAGAAATCAAAATCGTTTTTTTTTTAATTATACAGTAAAACTATTATTATGACTAAAACAAGATTTCTTTTACATGTTTTTACGTTGAATTTAATTTTCTCGTCATTTCTAGTTTAAAGTCTATTACTTGTTTAGCATATAGTCATAAATAAATCAAAAGTATAAGAAAGAAAAAATGTTTTTTTGATCTTTGACGTCCAGAGATAATAAGAACGTAAAAGAAAAATATTCAAGGTCAGTACGTGAAAAACGTTCGAGATAACGAAAATGCACATTTCCAATGCACGAACAGAGAGAAATTATTTGTATCGTCTTGACAGAATAACTATGTTATCTGCGCTTTTTTACGATTGAAAAACGTAAGTAAGTTGATTTAATGATCATTGAGTTAAAAAAATATAATAAGGAAGAGTTAATTAATTACGTCGAGAAGAAGTTTCTCCTAGAAAAAAATGGTTTCTGTTACAATCATTTTCCCAAAGAAATAATTGATCTTTCTTCAAAAATTTTCTGAGTATTTCGATGTAGAATACATAGAGCAAAAACGAATCAATTTCTTATTTATAATTATTTTGAATTGATAGTTGAGGCTGTTCAGACAATCAAGATCAAAGCAGAGATATATCTATGGAAATCTCCATAAAAAGCATTTTACGTCGCTGGTGACAATCAAAATTTTCCAACATTTACAAGTGTCGTCTCAGGTAACGATATTTAGTTATATATGTTATGTTCAAATAGCTGGGTGTAACCACAATTTTTATAATTTACTGTCTTTGGAGAAATCACCATCATCTATAATAGACTTATCCATTATATTTGACACAGATTCATCGCATTATTATTTTATTTACTCAATAATTATGACAGTCACTGTCTCTGCGATGATACTATAGAATATAAATAAAATGTTGAGAAAAAAAATAAAACTATAACTGTGCGATCTATTATATAAAATCTTTATCGATATTTTGTATGTTGTATGCGAATACGGCAATTAAATGTAGGGGGGTCTAGATAATCTTTTTTCGTGCAACCGAATAGTGATCATTTCGAATGATATAACTTGCAGTTCTAATCACGTTCATATGGTAGAAATTCATTATAAATTCTAATTTAGCGATATAAGGTTGACCTCGCAAAATCATCTACATCATCATACAACATGAAATGCTACACTAGAATGGTGCTCTATATATCGATAAATTACAATTAATAATGAACTTCAACCATGTGGCTGTGATTAAGATCTCAAGTCCTATCGTTCGAGATGACCACTATTCGATTACACGAAAAGAAGTTTTTCGAAATTTCCCTATTTCTCTTTAGTCGTGTACGGCGGTCAAAATTTTTCTCTTTTTATCTAGGAAACTGTCTATACCCTTCTATTCAAGAAGAAGTTCTGATTTATCTGAGATAAAAATTTTCATCAATGAATGACATCTAAAATTACCTGAGATTGTATTTCTCGAATGTATATTCACACGATTCCAGACAGTGTCAGCTACTTTTTGGACCAAACAGAACATTTTTTTCCAATAATTTGTCATCATTTTGTAGAGAATCAAAAAATCACATGATATATCAAAACTTCAGCCTGGGATCTCTTGATATAAATAAAGTGGCGACAGATATACTGCCAAAAATCAACCATCATAAACTCATAAATTGTGTTAGTTGACACCCTTGTTACGACTATATAACCTGAGTAAATAAATGATATACAGTATTTTAAAAACCTCATTTTTTTCAGTTACTGATGATCTATCTTTTGGTGTCTTGTAAAAAAACATTCTCTAACTTATTCGAGTATAATTCTAGTAGATATTTATAGAACAATTTTCGACTATTTTCGATAAGTATTGCTGAAGAGTATGGTATCAACTAACTTTTCTTTAGACCATTACATGAGCTAAAAAATTTTTATTTGGTGGTTTCAGATGATGGTCTATCCAATGCACATAAATAATAAAAGATTTTAACATTGACGAGGGTCTCGTGTATTGGCGTCATCTTCGATGTTCTCGTACAGACTCAGTTAACATTATTAAGCCAATAGACATATTAGTGGTAATCCTATCGATTGTGATACGCCTTCATATATATATATTGAACAGGTACGATGCTATGTTATTTCTTTGCAATCTATTTTCACTGACTGATTCTTTTCTTTTTGAACATTAATGATTTTCGATACTTTGTAATCTCCTAAAACCTAACATAATAGACTTTACTAAGCTAAGTTATAAATTTATCAATCGATTTTGATATATGTGCATACATACAATATATATAATAGATCGTCGAAGTATCGAATAGAGATTAAAAAAAATAGATTAATTTTCTTTTGTTATTGTGAAAATACAAGTCAATTGTAATGATTTGACCTAAACAAATAGCAATAATCATTCATGTCAACCATTTGTACTCATACAAGGACGTATACCTATGAATTATGACGAAAAACGACAACAGTTTAGGCTAACTGTTTACAGCATAGGTAAACGATGCATTACGGTCGTTTCAAACAATGACCGTAAACAATTGCAGCTGATGAATACTGTTAAAATACAACAACTGTAAACAGCCAGCGAATAAAAGCGTAGGGCATCAGACACATCAACTGTACACAGTTTCTAAAACAATTATTGTTTTCTATCATATTTATTTGTACACAGTCGTTAACGGCAACAACCTGTTTTATATCAATAGAACATAATATATTGATTAATTTAAACCACCTACTTCGCTTCTGTTTCCAGACATATCGTTTGGTACTGCATCTGCCAATGATCCCTACACTTTTAGAATATCGTAGAGGTCTATGACTTTAGGTATAACAGTTTCGATATGCAAGTAAAACCATAGGAGTGTAGAGTAACGGCTACGCCAGATCTCCACCAAATAATCTACCAAAAAAACTGAATAGAACATCTTCTACGTATTTTGACCGAACGAGTTAATTTTTTTTGCTAATGATAGAGCAAAGTTCTAAGTTTTTATTCATACACAAAAAGTTTGGTTACATTACTGAAAACTAATATTATCTACTTGAAAGAGAAAATATGTATACCTTGTAGTAAAACAAATGATAGATTTTAGACTTCTGTAATATTATTCGAATTCTCATACTCTTGAATTTTTTCAATTTTTAAAATAATTGATTTGTAATTTTTGACCTTTCGCTAGTCCATCTAACCTACGTGTAAAACGTCTTGATACAATAATTTTGTTCGATTTTTGACCGCTTGTAGGTTGCAGAAAAGAATCAAAATTAGTCAGCTAGAAAGCGAATTTCATACTTTTTCTAAATATATATTCAGAATTTTATTCTCACTTAAACTTGATTCATTAAAAGCAATGTTTTGATGGAAACTAAAAACGACGTTTGTGCAGAATATTTCATAGAGTTTATTATTGTATTTTGATTAGAAGTGCCTTATTTCGAACTAAAAGAAAGCGCTTTTATACACTAGTTTGCAGAATGAATCTTTCTCTACAAAATGCTTAATTTACTTTGCTTCTAATATATAATTGCGAACCATCAGAATTTGTTGCATATCAAATAGCACAGGACGGAAAAAGCAATTATCTTGAAAAATGTCATCTCATGTACAGAGTAGGATATCGAAAAATGTTTGTAAATTTTGATTCTTTTCAGTTCTACCTTATTACAACTCATTATTGTGTAGAATATGTAATTATCTACAACAATCGGAAGTGAAAATTATCCTATAATACCTTTTAGCGAAATTATGAATGGGAGGGCAAAAGCGTGTTTTCCATGTTATTAACGACAGTTTTATTTGTTCAAGTATTTGTTTACAGTTGACTAGCTGAGAGTCAAAGCAAAATTCTGGAGATATATTTAGAAAGAGCATCGAATTTAGAGTCTTAACCGACTACTTTCAACTCTTTTCAATTACATTTAAATGGCCGAAAAATCAGCAAACATATTTATTAATACGTTTGAAACTAGTGTTTTTTACAAGCGTCGTTTTTGGTACCCATCAAACATTTGTTTTTGATGAATCAAGTTTAAATTAGAATAAAATTCTGAGTACATATTCAGAAAAAGTATGAAATTCTCTTTCTAGTTGACTAATTTTGATTTTATCCTGCAACCTACGAGTGGTCGAAAATCGAACAAAATTTTTGTACCAAGACATTTTTACACATAAGTTAGCTTCTACGAGGAAAGAAGAAAGAATATCCCTGTTTTTTGTCTACTTTGTGATATGGAGTGTTGCCGCGCGACGAATTCAGTAGCCGACAAATTTTCTACGACCAATACCAGCTGTAGTTCTATACAAAAGCTCAGCGATGCAGAGTTCTCATGCTCAATTGCTTGAACTCTTCGTATACACTAATCACGTCGCACTCTGAAAAAAAAAAGGAGGTTTGCAGAACCCCTCAAAAAGGTTCTGTAGATTTCTAAAAGCATCCAAATGTGTCCAAAGTCTCAAAAAACGGATAAAAAATTCGACAGAACCTTTTGAGGGTTCTGTCTTTTACCCAGTAGCAGAACCATCTCTTACAGAACCTTTTTTTAGGTTCTGTANNAATACAAATAACAAAACTTGAAATGAAACCAAAATCTCAGTAAAATAAATAAACTATGACAATTATCAAGTTAGACTTTCATACCTTCATATAGAGATGATTGTCTTCCCATAACCACGACATTCATCTAATATATGAAACTATCATAAAATTTTTCGATGACTAATTTTTTTCATTAATATTATCTAATGTCGTCTGAATCTAGTATCAAGTATGAAAAATGCTATCAATAAATTTAAATATAACTTTAATACGATATACATTCTGCTAACTACCATCTGATAACTATATTATTAACGCTTCTATTAATATTTACATAAATATTGGAGTCACTTTGCTTCTTTTTTTTTTAAAGACATATGCCTCATTATCAGAAGCACTTTTTTTCGAAAACTATATAAATATAAGAAAAATGTTTGATACAGAGAACGTTATAGAACATATTTATCAAATATCAAACGATTAGAAAATTAGTAACAAATGACTTTGCTGATGTAAATTTGTTTCAATGAATATCATCACCAGTTTATTTTCGATCAATCATATATATATTTATGTCAATAATATTATAATTTATCTATCAAAAAATTCTACAAAGCAAAGCAGATAATAGGTTTAAAATTTTTTCTATTACATATTAAGAAGTAGAGATAGGTGAGTTTCGACTAATTTTCTTTTTATAATAGTCATCTTTATGTATCACGTTAACCACTTGAGAAATAATGTTTTCTATTTAAAGATATTCTTATCTTTTTCATCAATTTTTCAGCTATTTCAGTACTAACAATTTATTTTGTCAAAATAAACTAAATAAATAAATGCAACAACTGAATATTCAGCGATAGTTTACTAATGAATAATCAGTATACCTATGAAAAAAAAAAAATAGCATTATTTTTTTTTCTCATGAAAATCGACTTATAAATATTAAGTTATATATTTAAATGGATTACTCAGCAAAAATAGCATTTCGACTGACAGTAAAACAGTCAAACTTTGTATAACTACGCAATTGTTTGTAATTCTATAAAACTATGTGACATATAGCTGGACAAGTATAAACCTAACCCATCAAATTAGCATAATAATGGAATGACAAAAGTATGCGGCTTTTTCTTAATGAGAAAGGACAAATCTGTCAACTTTTTTATTTTCCATTAATATAGTAGGATAACATAAACGTGTTTGTCTTTTTATTTTATACTAAGCTTTTATCTTAATTAGAAAAAGAGAACAATTCTTTTATTCATTTAAATAATGAAAGAATCAACAATATTAATATTTTGAAAAACTAAAACAAAATATTCTCATTTAATTTGTCTTAATTAATTTATTTTTTCTTCTTCTAACTAATTTTTATTCTTAACCAAAAAAAAACAAAACAAATATTGTAGAATAAAAAAAAAAATATTACCATTGAAATTTTGATGATATTTTCTTAAATGTATTGAATTTTTTAAAATAATCTTTACTAATAAACTAATATCGATCTATTCATTTTATTTTTCAATAGAAAATGTTAATTTATGAAAGTAATTTAAATATATTTCATATTCAATATAAAATTTAATATCATTAAATAGAAATTGTTTCCAAAAACGACAGAACAATTGGTTTTTTTTCTCATTTAAAAACTCTTTCACAAGAATAAAAAGTTTTCTTTTGTCTTATAACCGTACTGTAATTTCTATGATGAAGAATAATTACAGACTTTATCAAGTGTACTCATGTTAAAAAGGTTGTTATTGTCAACAACTAACCTGAACACTTCTTCAATAATATGAGATACATTTTTATTAAATAACATGACATTGTTCAAAATCAAGGAAATCGGTTATTATGTTGAGGAAGTTCTTCACCTTGATACAAACAAGTACTCAATGCCAACAGGTGCTACAGTTGATTTCATTTACTTCAATTTTTAAATTAGATGTCATTTTATAGAATAACTATTTATACAAAATTGTCTCATAGCTTATAGGGAATACATGATACACGAACAAGTTTTTTCTTTTTTGAGGGGTTTTATTTAAACCGGGTCTCGTCTTGATTTATTGTCTTTGTTTTTTTTAAATATACAGACATTTACCGAGAAAAAAAAACATAATGATGAATTCCAGCATTTTTTTTTCTAAAAACAAAACACAATTCGTTCAGTTCTTTTTCGTTCATTGTCTTAAAATCATTAATGTTGTTCTTTGCTTAATGTATGCCACATTGAAAATGATTTTCTGGCTTTAAATTGTTGCCAATGAATAGTACCGCTGCCAGAGCAATATAATGGGGATCCAAGTTTAACATGAGCTATACATTTATATTCGTTTGTATTATTTGAATTTGAATATAAATTCACCATAATCATTAAACGATCAAGATTATTTGGATTAAATGTTAAAATATTAAAATCAAATTCTTCATCGATAATAAAATTTGATGATTTTAATCGATAAATCTTTGTTTGATGTGTTGATAATAATGGTCGATGACGATCAAGAAGACTTACTTGTAAATAACATTTTGCATCTAAAAAAAAAGTTTTCATAGTTTCATTTAAAAATACAAAATGTTAATTAAAAAAAATACTAACCAAGTTTTTTTTGATCGATTTTTAATCCTTTTATTCGTTGTACATGAGCATGTATATGTCGATCATCATTGTTTTCAAGAGAAATAAGAAGTTCGACTGATGACTAAAATTAAAAACAATAAAAAACAAAATAAATAAATACATAATTAAATATTGTTTTTTTTATTTACTGGTTTAATTTTTTCAATTGCATGAATAAAATCCACTGGATTTTCATTTTCAAATTTATGTATTTGATTAAAATTAATTTTTCCAATTTGACCAATATTTATTGTTTTTTTTGTTAGATCTTTTCCATTGATTGTCATTACTAAACTTCGTTCATTAAGTTTTTCAAATGGAACATTTGAAAATAAAATAAAAAGTTGATTATTTTCATCTTCAAATGTTATTTCATTTTCAATGAGTTTTTTAATTTGAATAGATTTTTCTTTTCCATCAGGTATTAATTTAACTTTAATAGTTAATTGTTGAAAATGAATATTTGAAGGTAATGATTGTATTGAATGAAATTGAATTTTAATTTGTGCATTTTTCAAATAGATTATTGAAAATGAAAGTAGACATGGTAATATTAAATCATTTGTTGTTATCAAATTTTCTCTTGGCTCAATTATGTTATTGCATACAGCAACAGATCGACGTCGATATTTATTATTATTATTATTTATTGGAAGAGAAAATGGAATTAATGCCATTTGATTTGGATCAACAATTGAACCTTGCCGCCAATTTGAACTACGTGGACGACGTTGTTGAAATAAATTTGTAACCATACTAGCTGAACGCAATGGTGTTATTGGTTTATGAATTGATTCAACTGATTTATGTTTTTTATAATTTGATTCATTTTCATCACATTCATTTGCTGTTGATGATGAACGATTACTTTTATTACTTGATATACTTGTACGAAATGAAAAATCAGGATTTAATATTTTTGTTATTGTACCGAATGATGGTCTTGAAGGATATCTTATTAGTTGTTGTTTTCGATTGATTGATGACATTGATGATGATTTGAAATTTTCTCGAGAACGCATAAATGCATAAAAAATTAGTGTTGAGACGAGACACACGGTTACTATAATACCAAATAAAACGGATAAAATCATCTTGCTTCGTTTGCTTTTTTTTTGGTTTATTTTTAATCAGAAAAGTATAACATCTAAAAAAAAAAAAGACAAATCAATACTTGTTTATTTTCTTCTTCTTCTTCTTCTTCTTCTTTTTTTCTATTAATAACAATTCAATTTTCTATTAATCATCAAATAAAGGATATACTCACATAATCAACGAACAGATCTTGACTTAAGTGATTATTATAGAAGATTCCTTTGGTCTTAAAAGAAAAAACATAATAAATATTTTCTACTCTTTATATTGGTAATACGACAAAACAAAAATCTCATGATGAATAAAATAAAAATATTTATTTATGTAAATCTGAATAGAAATAAGTACGTTTAATTATTTTATAGTCTATCTAAGGTCGCTATACTTTTTTATTACAGCAACATTAAATCATGCATTGGAATTTTCACATGAAGCAATTCTACTTCCTTCATTATATACTGTATCTTGTTTCTCATTCTATTAGTCTTTATAATTCCTTGTAGTTTCTGGTTGATGGAATCTTTAAAAAAAAAGTCATATGTAAAAAAGTCAAATAATCTAAATGTCAGGTAGCATAAAGAAAATAGAAAATGTCATAAAATTTGCCTAGTAAATAGAAAACAGTAGACAAAATTTTTCAGATAAATCATGAACACCCGGATTGACTTATCTTGTACTCTGGAAAACATGGGGAGGGAAAAAAACAAAGTCTTTACTCTTATTGAGATAATTAGAAACATAATAGAATGTAAGTAAATTCATCCTAAATATAGTTTGGATAACAATTAAAACATAATATGGTTGTGTTTGATTTGTTTTCTTAATCTCACTAAAAAAATTGAAATTCTTCACTAGAACAAAAACATGTGAAGAAGATGTATATATAAGTATACTTACAAAGTTTCTTTAAAAGGTGTTTTCATTTATTTGTTGAGAATTTGATATAATAAATGTATTAGCTTAGTTTCTCTTTTCTCTTAATTTGTCCTCCCCCTTATGTCGTGTCTCTAGATCTGTTATCAGTCATCTGTCACGTTCATTCTCAAACTCCTACAAAAAGAAAAAAATGAATGTCTACATTGGCTTCTATCTATTGAATTGAAAGAAGAGTCTCATAAACTCATACTTGACATACAAGTTAGCAAGGAAGTTAGATTCTCAAAAACAATCATAGGTAGATATGACTTATATTCTAATATACTCAATGAGAAACGCAAGCAACATCAATAAGAAATAATGAATATATGTGCATGCATTCTTTTATGATGAATGAACGCGGAAAGAACATTAAAAAAAAATGCAAAGAAGTCAAACAAAAGCTCGAATAGAAACAGTGGGGGAGGGAAAACGAAGAACTAGAAAGAGAAAGGAAGAAAAGTAGGAACCGAAGTGTTTTTACGAATGAATAGAACAGCTGGACTACCTGTTTTTTTTTACATAGGATAATAACATACAAAGAAAAACAGAAAAAAAAGTGTTTTCTAGAATTTGCATGTTTTAGCTTGTCAATTTGTCTCTGGATGTTTTTCTAAGCAAATATATTATTATTTAAATTCTCTAAAGATGATCCTAGGTCGTGGGTGGAAAAAAAATCGACTATTCCGTCAAATGCAATTATCATGTATTGCTAAGAAAATAGTCATAGAAGAGATCAATACAAAATTATATCATGGTTGTTGAATATGTAATATTGATAGAATTAGAGAAAAACAAGATCATTTTCGTCTCGTTCTATTTACATAGTGCTGATACGCTAATAAATGTATATTGAATTCAATTTTTTTTTTCTACCAACGAAAAAAAGCAATTGAAGATATTGTGTCTTTTTTCTCATATATTTCCATATTTTTTTTATCTTATGAAAAATTTGCTTCTTTTTATTTTCTACACCCACTCATCCATACCCGAGCAACACTTTGTGACTATAAGCTGGGGAATACTAGTATCTATAATTGCATCTTGCTTCTTTTTTTCCCCGACATTTTCTTTCTCTCTCTTTCTCTCGGGTCGGTACTTTACGGAAGAAAATTGAAGCAAATAATGCTTTAATGCGCACATGCACAAACCAACAATGAAAAGAATGAGGATAAATGAAAGCATAGCAACAATAAGACTAAACGAAGTCTTATTTTTTAATGATATGATAAAACAAGTAATACTGACGTCAAGGAAAAGAAATGTGCCTTTATGACAGATCGAATTCAATTAGAAATATGACAAGTAAAGGAATGATAGAAGGGAAAAAAGTCAGTGTCGTCTTCTTTTCATCACTGATAAGTACTAACGAATGAATATAAAGATAAATAAAGTAGCCGGATAACACCAATGACGTCTATAATTGTGTGACAAATTTATATAACAAGTCTTAGTAAATAAAGTTAAGGGTAGATGACAGGTGACAGATGACAGGTAACTGTTGAGGCTTCGTTAATGACAACACAACAGAAATATTCAATAATACATCACGTTTTCTTTGTCCGGCTCTTTATTATATATATACTGAATATATTTCATTTAATAATAAGTACTGATATTTAAGTACTTATATTAATGTATATTAAAAACATTTATCTTTACTTGTTGGCACAACTGGTAAAGATTCATCTATATCTTTGAAGAACATAATTGAATTTCTAACTCATTTGTTCGTGTAACAAGCTAAACAAAAATAGCACTAGCTTACTTATATATAAATAGTTTACACTCAATGTAACCTTATATTTTCATCAATGAAAATCCAATATAATTGGAATTTTAAATTTTAAATAAATAAAAACTTTTTTTGTAAATGATCAATAAAATAAAAATAATATGAAAAAGAAAAAGAAACGATTGCAATAAATAAGAAAAGTCAATTAACTTATTATTAGATCAAAATACAATACAATTAAAATAACATATTACATATGATTTGACATTTTGTCATCTTCAATTGTCAATTTAAATAAAAATTTTCCTTCATTATATTTCTTATCTATGTTATATTACTTATTATAAATAACAATATCAACTATAACATATGTGTTCTTTTTATAGTAATATCATTCTAAAGTCAATAAATGATAAATAAAAAGCAAAAAAAAAAAAGATTGTCTCGATTTGTTGTTCAAGAGAAATTTAATGTATTTTAAATATTAACAATTAAAAGAAAAGTATCATAAAAATCTTTCATTTTTTTTTTCGTTAATTTAAATTACTTTATAAATGTTCGAAAAAATCTCTTAGACAATTATTTATCTAGAAAAAGAAAAAAAAGACATTACGAATCCATTGTAAATATGATCTCTTGTCACGCTGCTCGTTTCCATCGTGATGAAAGTATCTTTTCTTCATTTTTGCAATTAAGATAAATTATCTCAACCAGGGAACTTTTGAAAAATAATCTATACCAGTTATATTAATGTTAACGTGGCGTATACTGGACAAAAATTCGTTATCGTACGATAAAACCTTGATTTCCAGTAAAACGGAAATTGTTGTTAGCATTAGATGCTAAATATAAAAAGGTCAATATAGCTTTATGGAATGAATATCTTAACTCTTGAAACATGTATCAGTAAATATCATGCCTTATCAAAAGAAACAAGAGAAAATTATCGTATATATTACACACACAGCAATCGAATATTTTGTTGTCATCAGACAATCAGCATGTTCCCATTTACTGATTATTTTCCCTCGACATCTCTATTTTTTACCCAAAGTATAATCTATCTATAGAATGCTTTTGTTAAAATATTTACTAAACTTGAATAGTTATTATTATCATTTATACAAAAAAATTAAAAATAAACAAAAGAATATTTATACTAATAAGGATAAGAAACACATTTTTGTTTTGTACTGAAAATGAAAAAAAAAACACAGTTTATCTGTATAAACTGTTCTTGAACTATATCACTATTATGATTAAACATAAATCAATCAAATATAAAATAGAAATTCATATTTATAATAGGTTTGTTAAGTGCAATTTCGTTTACAGATGAGTTATTAGTTTTTTTTTTTCTGAATGACTATTGTTTTCAGAAAACAAAAGGTCCCTTTGTACTGCATTTATTATTAAAGAATAATATTTTGTACTTTGACTCAGTGACATGGAGATGAAAACAGTTACAATAATTCAATAAGATGAAGAACAGTATGACCTTTTATACAATGAGTTTGATTAAAATAAATAACTTTAAATCGTAGCTTCCAAATTGCGGACAAAGATCAAACCAATCAGCAGACCGACAGTGTGGGTGAGGGCGCAAATAGGTGTGATTTTTGACCGCAATTTGGAAGTAGCCCTTTAAATGGTTGAATAAATTGATTAAGTACTATTTTACATATTCGATTATTTTCATCGAAAATAATATAATAAATTTTCTTACTATCTGTTTTCTAAATTAATAGAAAATAATTAACTTTATCAAAGATTGTTCTATCATTTGAAATGAACAGCTAAATACATAGAATAACAAACATTTTGTTTTTAAATAAATAGTATTCCCATGGGAAATTCATCAATAATATATTGAAAAGAGCAAAATACACAACAATCCAGAAAGATTTCATATTGTATTACAATCAGCTGATAAAATGAAATCGAAATGTAGTCATTCTGTTGTTTTCTTTCTTTATTTAATACGTCACAATCGATATATATATATATATGTATATGTTTGTTTATTTATTCTTTGTCTATTGTTCGTTAAAGACATTCAAAATCACATAATGGAAGGAGATTCAACAATTGTATACAAATCCAATTGGAAATCAGGTGTTTGTTGGGGAAATTTAGCTGGATGTCTTGCTTTCTATCATTCATTAACTGGTTTTAGTTTATTAATAATCAATACAACATTTATTTTAATATCATCTAAATATCAGTTTATTTTTTGTTGTTCGATTATACTTGGTCTCATTATTATTTTACTTGGTGTTATTCTTCTGCCACTTGTTTTTTCTTGTTTTTTGGGTCGACAATATCATATTTATGCAACAATTCATGCATATGTTACTTTTATGATTAATCTAATTAATATAGTTTTGATCGTATGTGTTACATATGAAATTAGTAAATTGAAAATATTTAATTTACTTTCATCAAAATTTTTGATCACAGTCTTAGGATTACTTTCATTAACATTAATTGTTGGTATTATTGCATGGGTTACATATGTTGGTAGACAATTTCATGAACCAAATGGACAATTTATTCTGCAACTTTAAAAAAAAAAATTTTTTTCTTCGTTTCTTTTTTTTTTTCTTCAAAAAAAATTAAAAAAAATAACTTTGAAAGATTTCTTTGGTTTTCAATTTTTTTTTTTGTTTTATTTTGAGATATTTATATTAATGATAAATTTATAAGGCAAATATGTTATCGAGAATTTATTCATCGATTATTCTTGGTATTAATATAGTTATTGGTCTTGTTTTACTTTGTTTTAATGCGGAATTTTATCATAATTCATCATGGATAATAACAATTGAACAAGAACAAAAATATTTATTAAATTGGAATATGGCATTTGCATTGATTATTATTTTCTATAATCTTATTTTACTTCTTCTAGTTGATAGTTTGTTACTTTCAGAACGACCACATTTCTTTTTTACATATGGAGTTATTTGTTCTGTTTTTCTATTAGCAATACATCTATCAAATACGATTCTATTTGTATTTGTTGCAAGTGAAGTTCATTTACCAAAATCTTCTTCTTTATACATTAATATTTCATTGTTTTCATTAGTATTTGTTACTAATCTATTCGATTGGTTAGTGTGTTATGATTTGTGTTTCTATGATAAATGCTAAATTGTTTATTTGCTTATACCGAGATATCAATTAAATATATATGGATTGTAAAATTTATAAGAAGAAGATCAAAATAAATCTGTTGATTTTTTATGATTAATAACTAAACAAATCATAAGAAAATAACAAATTAACATTAAAAATATGGAAGAAAATGATTGATGTAATTTATTAGTTAATCGTTTTTATTTTTGAACATCATTTCTTTAATGTCTTGTAAAATAATCAATCGATTATATAATGATCGATCATATTTAATGCCAAACATAGCGAATTTTCTCGAACTAATACATACTAGTAATATATTTGCAACTCTTCGTAATAATTCGTTGTCACAAGAACACATCATTTTTTTTTCTTTCGATGAATTGATGTGTTAGTTGACATGTAGCACGATTTGTAGTGATTGCACATAGACGTACCTTTTCATTTGATAAATTCAATGAAAGAAGAAGCAATAATTCATTCTTGAGAGTTTAATACTGTGATAGTCAAATGGTTAAGTATGTCAGACACTTTACTCGTCGCAAATTCCCGTATATAATCATTTTTGGTTCTTACATTGATGATTAATACTATAAGAATAGCTGCTTGAAACATTATTAAATAGTTGTGCCTTGATCTATTAATTTATATTGAAAAGGTTATTTGATGAAAATGAAAAAAGATAAAATTCATATTGATATGAAATTGACATTTAATTTTTGCATTATCCAACAGATACCGTTGGGTAACAAGATCTAAATATTTTCAATCACCTATTTAAGTTTAAGGTAAAAAAAAAAAGAATTCGTAGTATATTGAAGAACATAAGATTATGAATTAATATAAATCAGAAAAACATGACCAAAGAATAGTATTTAGTGAAGAATATTTTCTTGATGTATTCGTGTTTTTTCTTTTATAAATTGATTCTAGGACTCAGGAAGACATATTTACCTTGAAAATAGAAATAGAGATTTAGTATAAATGATTAATTTTTAATATATAAGGTTGGTTGACAAAGGAAAAGGATGTTTGCCTGGATAAAAAAGAAAGTTGATGAATTTATAATATGTATAGACTTCAATCAGAGCTGACATTACCACAAAAACATCTGTTCTTTTTATTAACATGAATCCCAGAAGAAGAATTACACTTCTTAACATCTGTATATCTTCTATAGGTTCCAAACCACTGTTTTAAAAACATGTTAACATATACAGATAGAGAGAGAGAAAGAAAGAGTAAAACAAAGTATTTCAGTACCACTCCATTGTTTTGTTTTGCCTTTCATTATTCATTTTTTCATATATTTACTACTTATTGATGTTTAGTATTTTTGTATGATGATCATTGAAATGAAAAGTAATCATGAGGATTTATTTAAACTAATCTTTAAAAATATTTCGTATGAAAAAGTCAATTATTATTATATCGATCTACGAAATTCATAAATATTATTCAAACTACTAAAATTTTTAACTTTATCATTATATTACTTTAAAGAAATTTATTCTAGAAGCCATTTCACATAACTTGTATATAGAAAAAAAAAACACTACTAAATGAATATGTGTTTTAGTTAATATACTTTTCATTCGTTTTTTTTTTCTTGAAATCAATATTAATGCCCATTTAAATGTTTTCTGGTTCTTATTTTCCTCGAATGAATAAAAAGAAAACATTATTGTACATTAAGTTGATTGAAATTCCAAGTATTTATGTTTGTTTCAATATAAAAACTTTGAATTTACATTTTCAATTATTCTGTCGAAGTTTATTCTAACTATATTTATTTTATATTATTCTTTTTTCAAGATGGTCGCATCGAATGATAATAAGCAATCAACACCCTATGAACTATTTATGAATGTTAGTAATGAACCTTTAATCATGTTGACACCTATAAAAGGTTATAATAAAATGCCCTTCGTTTCACTTGAAACAGCTGTAGAATCTCTTGTTCCGTTCATTCCTGAAGTAGAACAAATGGCTTATACAGCAAAACAACGATGCAAGAAACTCCTACCAGATGAACTTTCTCTAGATAAATCAGCTGCCATTATGCTATTTGCGCACTTGAATGGAAACCAAAAGAAGAAAGTATTTATTATATACTGAAAAAAACTCTTTGCAATCAAAATCATTAATCACTAAAACTCTGACTTTTATATTTGAAGTTATTTGTGACAGTACTTTCTCGACTTCCATCAACTCCACGAACTATTTTGTTTTTGTAGAATTAAAAGTGACGTGTAACATAAATATAAAAAAAGAGAATCAGTCATCTGGTAGAGTTTTAGTTCATGTACCATATCAATGTATGTTTTGAATGAAGAAGCATTTCTTGATACATCTGGACCCAGAACTTTTTTCACTATTGATTCTCAAAGTGAAAAAGATATTCCATAACATTCGTAGTTTGTATAAGAAAATGAAATACTTCTTCCAGCTACATGAGAATTCAAAATTGAAGGTATGATTCCACAACCTGATGATCTCTCTCTCGTTCACCTTAAAAAAATTCAATCAAATTATCCTTTATTGGAATTATTTTCTGCTATTAATCAAGTTCTTTAATCATCTTCATTTAATTTAAGCCCAAATAAATTTAAAGCTCAGGTTCAACTAATGTCATACAATCCAGTGATTATGTAACCATCTACACTACAAGAAGGTGATGTCTAGATTTTATGAAATTTATTTCGTTTTAACCTTCAAAACCTACAAGAAATACATCCTATTGAATTGTTTTAATTATAGCAAAATAATTTTTGTTGTTCAACTATTATTTTTGAAAAAATTGACTCTTTTATTATTAGAACTTTATTATATCTCTCATTCATATCCTTATTGATGGATTCCCGTTTCCTCGAAAAATTAAACTGTCATGAAAAATAGTATAATCAGAGTGATAAGCTCGATTGCTTTGATTGACTCAAACTATTTCCTTAAAAAGAAACTAATTGATATCTCTATACTAGTAATCTGCATTTTTGAAAAAGTATAAATATGCGGAGGAAAAGAGGAAATTCAAGTTTTTTTTTTTTTTTCTATATTCATCCATTGATTATTACACAAAATGATGCTATCTATTGTTGAAAGTAAACGTAATATATCAAATATAATACTTGATACTTTTCACTACACACAAAATCAAATTTTAAATACAATTGTTTATTGGAAATGTGAATATCGTTTATGGGTGTTGTAGATGGATGTGAATGTTTTCTTCTTTCCACTCACATTCACTCTCATCATGTTCTTTAGCAACTGGTATATTACCTCCACGAAAAAAAGTTATTTGTAAATCGAAATGCACGATTACATAAATTAAACGAACATTTTAAACAACAAACATTAACGTTGAGTAAATTTCTTGAAAAATTTCTGGGACTAATTAGAATAAAAAAAGTGTTGTTTTTTTTCTTTTCTATATTCATATTTTCTCCTAATAATTTATTATTTATGTATCTAAATCTGCTCTATAATAAAGTTTTTTTTTTGACAAACTGATCTACAATTAATTAGACACTATTCCTAAGTAGTATGACGAAAAATCTCACCAAATGATATTATCTATTCTTCGTTGATTAAGCAAAATTTATTTTTTCGACCAAACGGAAATGAAAGAAAAATAAATTTTCGGCAAAACCGGAAAATC
Organism: Rotaria sp. Silwood2; assembly: GCA_905329745.1. Classification (NCBI taxonomy): domain Eukaryota; kingdom Metazoa; phylum Rotifera; class Eurotatoria; order Philodinida; family Philodinidae; genus Rotaria; species Rotaria sp. Silwood2. The sequence goes on along the minus strand of CAJNSZ010000063.1, from coordinate 137,489 downwards.
AATTAAGCTTTCGACGAAACGGGACTTAATCATCCTTATTAAACTATGGTATATTCAATATTGGAATAAATGCGTTACACGATCATCCTTTTTTTGTTCTTTTATAAAAAAAAAAACCTATTGGTTATAATTGAATACTTTTATTTAAATGCATCATATCATATACAAATACAATAATCAACGCTACCGGATAGTTCAGTTCCAATTGATGATAATAGTAAAGAAGATTTTCGTTGCCATTCTTGTCTTCTCATTGCTTGTGGTCTAAATTATGCTTAATTCTCATAACTGTTACTCAATAACTCTGATAAAACAATAGATTTCAAGTGAACGACATTATTGAATAGAATTATCTTTTATACTTCTGTCCTTGTACTGTCCTACTATTTGTTGTTTTGTAAAAACTGAATAAAAATAAACTCATCATAAAGAATATATAGTTTGATTATTGAATACTTGAATCTTTTTTTACTTTATCAATTTTTTAAAATTTCAAAAATTGTTTCTGATCTATTAACAATAATATGGTCAAAAAAAAAGCATGGGCATGTCAGCAAATAAACGATATATTATATTAATATTTGTTGTTCTAATTTTATTTTTATCCTTTATTAGAATTAGCTTTTGCAAAAAAACAATAACCACATAATAAAATAATGTGATATGATTATATGTTGGATGTCAACGAGTGCTAATGGTCATCCGTGCACAGGATCAGAAAAACAAATAAGATAGTAAGTGCAAAGAACGAAGACTTTTTAATTCTTCACGATGAAGACGATAATAAGCAAAGAACAAGAAAAGAGAATTATTTTTAACATCGCTATATCAAATGTACGCATTTATATTTTATACAAGACTGATTAATTGCTGACACATTATTTCAATAATCAACTAATTTGGTAAAACTTTCGTAACTTAAATATGAACTCCCTGCATATACATGATATTAGTGATGTAAGTCAATGTTTATCTTTTAAAATCTACATTTATAAATTTCTGTTAAAGAAGTAATGAAGAAATAAACTAGTGTAAAGTTCTAGACAAAAATCAACATATAAGAAATGTCTACATTTTGATTGTGAATATTGTTTTTTTTGCTAGTTACAAGAAAATTTCTATAAAATGATGAATTCGGGTTTTTATTAGAGCTAAATCGAATCGACTTAGAAATTTATAATGAGTTAACGAATGTATTAGAGTATCAGTTTTAGATAGAATACGTTCATCTGTTTTTTTTTTTGGAAGAAAATTTTTGATGTACACGTAAAAATACTCCATTACACGACTAAATAAACATTCTATATTATGGAAAAGTATTATTTCAATCATTCATGATCTCCATAACTTGAATGATATATTAGTTCTATAAATAACGCATAAATATTGAGATAAATCCATGTTCGCAAAATGAAATCTAACGTTGTCATAATGCTTTAGTGTAAAACATTTATATAATACTTCATTAATTTTTTGTTATTATTATTGATTTCTGGTAATAGTAATGTAGTATCTTTATTTATATCATAGATTATGTTTACAAATCATATAAAATAAATTTCTGTAAAAGAAAAAAAACAATCTCTACTGATGAACCATTGATAGTGTACTGTTGAGTCTCATTGGTGTGACTCTTGAGAAAAACTAGCTCAAGATTATTAATGGTTTTTTTTTCGAATTCTCACACATTCGAAAAAACAAACATTTCTATTACGAAACCAAAACAGTATCTTAGCTCGGATACAAACTCAGGACTTGTTTTTTGGTTTCATACCAAACTCAAAAAAGTTCCGCATAAAAAGCACGAAATCTTTTGAAAGATTCGTAGAGTGAAGAAGACAAAATGCTTTTCGTACAAAACATTTTCGGTTTTGGTACAAAACTAATAAAAGTTTCCGAGTTTATATCTGCCCGAAGAACCTTTTTAAGTTTCGTAACTGACATCTATTTTAGAATGTAGATATACTTTATTCTGATTATGAGATTCGAGCGTAGCTATTGATGTTAGTTTAATCGATTGGAATATCCTTGGACATGTATAAATATATGTTCTCATTTTAATTTCGATGAGATCAAAAAAATTTACGGAATGGCACATATAACACAACTAAAAGATTATTTAATAGCAGAAGGATAAGTTTATTTCTAGAAAATAAACATGTTGTTTCACTTAAATAAGACATAACAACGTTTGCAATCAAAAAGATGCAATAAAAAAATACGAATTATTGGTTGTTTTTTGTTTTAGAAATTGAAACGAGCTATATCTCATCCATTAGGAATTGAAGATTATTGTTGTGGATCAGATCCAATAACTCATAAAAGTAAAATGTATTTCTTTATCAACATATAAACAAAACACTTTATTTATAGAAATTAGAGAGGAAAATACAGATGAAACATCCTGTAACATGGCACAAGTTGAATCAACATCTACAAGTTCTTTATCAACATAAAGCAATGCGCAAACAAAAATGAATGATACGACTGAACAACAATCTGAATCTTTAATGGAACAAGAGAAATGAAATTAAAAAAAAATCGTTCTAATGAATTCTTTATTTTTTTTTTCTTGTGTATTTTTCAAAACAACAAAAATAAGTCGAATATAAAAAAAAAGAGAATATTTCATTTTTGATTAATTGTATCAATCGATTGAAGTGCATGCCACTGAACATGTGGTCGATTCGGTTCCGATAATGTATCTGTCCAATGTTGAAAAACTTGTTGATTTTTTAATTGTGTTGAACCAAATTCAATTAATGATATTGGTTTATTTTGAGAAGTCATTAATGTTTTACGATAACATATTGTTATGCGTACAGATGTTTTATGAAGTGAAAGATATTCAAAATGAAATGATGTACTAAATGTAAAAAGATTTTTCTCTATTATAATTGCTTTTGATTTTCTTTTTGTTGTTATTTTTCCATCAACAATTGTACAAATTTTTATTTGAATTAGATCTAAAAGAAATTCAATTGAAAACAGAAAAAAAAAATACAAATAAATAAATAAATTTACCACGATGATGGGAATGACCAATTGGTTGTTTAAGTAAACATTGAATACCAATTATTTTTATTACACCAATATGAAGTAAACATCGATCATTTTCATAAACCAAAGAAATTAATGCACGAGCTTCATTTTCAGATGATATCTTAAAAGAACAAGACAAAAAAATTTCGAATAAAGAAAAAATTAATAATTAGAATAAATTCATTTGACCTGTTGTTGAGTTATCATATCGATTCGATCTTCATTTATTGGAATAGATTTTGTATGCTGTTCACTTGCTGCCAATCCACCATCATGATGATGTCCAGCTCGTATCATTAAATTATCATATTGATTAAGTACAAAAACAGTATGACCTAATTCTACACGTTTATCATTTTTATGATGTCCTAATACATGTATTTTTAAATAACTCTGTTCTAATGTATATTGATCCAAATCAAATTTAAATATTTCATTAATTGGATCTTTTTTTGAAAAATATTTTTTATTTTTACGTTTATCATTATTTGTAAATAAACGAATTTTACACAGTAATGATGGAAAACAACGTTCAATTAATGATTGTGTAGAAGCTAAACGTATTAATTGAAATAAAAGTTGACTATCATCAATTGAATAATGTAATTTATAAATAATATCAATACGAAATAATTCTAAAAGTGAATATTCAAATGAAGGTGTTGCTGGTGTTGTTAATGATTCATTATCTTGTTCATCAGAATCGGATAAAAGTTCTCTTGAAGTTTGTTCAGATGTAATTGCTTCAAGTGGACGACATAAGATTGGTGATGGTGTTGAACGACAATGAACTTGTTGAATTTTTGATTTAACTGTATCAAATGAAAATGATGGCGGAGGATATGAACGACGATTAGTTGAACTTGTATATGATGAATCCGATGATAAATGTCTTTGATATCGTTTAGCAAAATCAAATGTTTTATAATTTGATGGAATTTCACCAATAGAACATTGTGGTAATGTTTCACAAATTATTTTTGATGATGTTTCTGTATTTTCTAATTTTGGTAATGGAAAAACAAAACGATCTGTTGCTTTTGTTGGTATTTTTGGTGTTATTGATGCTGGTGATGAATAAAGTAAACGTTTTTGTGCCAGTGCAGCATTTGATTGTTTTTTACGTTTACGGTTAGTAAAAAGATAGATGCAAGCAGTTGTAAATAATAAAATTGTTAAAAATATAATGCCGAGTAGAGCAATAAATCTATAAGGCTGTTCGAATATGGTAGACTCAAACATTCTTATTCTTGTTCTTTTTTTATTGGTATACGAACAATAGCAATGTTGAAATTTCTTTTTTTTCTCTTTTTCTTTTTTTACTGTTAGTATGTGATTCTATGCACCTGCTACTTTTTAAATCTTGCTGATTTCTAACTATTCGACTCAAATGAAAGTCAAGAAAAAACAATAAGGGGGGAAAGGATTAGGTGTCAAGAAGTCAAATATCATTTGTTTTATACCCAATCAATCAAAACAATACGAAAAAAAAAAAGACAAATTTGCTTGATCATGATATCAGTATTAGTATTTTTCTTTTATTTCAATCATAAATAATTTTCGAAACGATCAAAAAGAAAATTTATATTAAAAATAAGAAAAAAAAACAACAACATGAAATTTAATAGCGGATAAATTTTTGTATTCGATGATTAAATGAATCACTAACATATAAATTAAGTTGATTATCAAGAATTATCGAAACAGGATAGTTAAGCATAGTTGAATCATTGCCAAATACTCCTGATATACCCGCAATTGTAGTACCATTTGATTGACCAACTGGATACATTTGTATACGATGATTAAACATATCTGCTACATACATATTACCCATTGGATCATATGTTATACTTGTAGGATGATCAAGTAGTGTTGATGTATTACCATTTAATCCATTAGTATCACCTTCAACAATTGTCCATTTATTATCACCTAAGATCCAACGAACAATATTACTTGCACCAAAATTAGCAATTATAAGACTATTTGTTGATGATTCGAAATAAAGACCAGCAGGACGATATAATTTTGTATTAGTTGTTCCGAAGCCATTTCCACCAGCAGCAATAGTACCAGATACACTATTTGATACGTACTTCATAACACGATGATTATTATAGTCTGCAATATATACTGTATTTAAATTAGAATCTAGTGCAATGCCATATGGAATATTGAATTGATTTAATGCAGAACCCGAAGAACCTATAAGCACAATCATAATTACTTCAATATTCAATAATATGATAAGAAATACGTTAGAATTTATTTAATTGAAAATAAATAATATGATTTTCTATTTTATTGAATAGGTTGTTTTTTGTTTTAGAGAAAAGATCAAAATTATTAAGTAGTAAAACAGAAAAACATTATTTTTCCTACCTGTAATTCCAGCTATTGTCTTACCATAAGATGCACCATAACTCCAAAATTGAACTCGATAATTATCAGAATCTGCTATATATAAATTGTCATTTGAATCAAGATAAATATAAGTAGGTCCATTCAAATAACTCATATTAGTTCCTCGTACTGCATTTGCTTGACCAGCTACTGTTGTACAAGTTAATCCTCTGATATTACATTGTTGAATTCGATTATTATATCTATCACCAATATAGAGATTATTGAATGAATCCAATGCTAAACCAAAAGGACTGGAAAATTGTTGAGATGTGTTTCCTCTTATGCCTGTAGTACCAAATAATGTTATACCAGTAGTATTCCAACGAAGAATAGCTATAAGAGCTAAAGGCAAAAATATGAAAATTTTCAATTATTGTTCTTCGGTGAATTTCAGAAAAAGCAAAAACTTTTTCGATTTTTTTTTTTTCATGGAAAGACATTTACAAGGTTCAACAGCTGTTGCTTTCGATTTGTTTAATAGAATAACAAGAAGAATAATAGTGATAATTATACAAAAAAGAATAAGACAAAATAAAGATACGCATGCCCGTCGTCGTGAACATTGACAAAAATATGCAAACCAATTTCTATATTAATTATTGAAAAATTCACTATAAATATGCTCTTGTTTGTACTTACTTTATCTTTTTATTCTTTGCTGAATGATGATATTGATGTATGGGATTTGCTAGATCTTCTACTGTTCCCAATAACTACATTTATAAGAATATTGAATGTAGAAAGAAAAATGTTAAGTGTATTTTTTTTACATTTTTATTTTTAATACATTTTGTTGGGATTGTTTTTTTGGTAATAGTATCCTAAACAAATATTTTTAAATTTAAACGTAAAGGATTTCTTTTTTAGTTATCTATTAATATGTTACTTTGACTGTTCTACACTGATGATGTTTGATAGTTGAATTTGTTTCGTAATTTTTCACATTATCAAATTTATGATTTAAATCATTAGTAGATTTCCATGACTTTTGACGAAACTATTACAAATATATTAAGTTTTATAATAATATATTTAACTAATTTCATTTCTAATCAGTGACTACGTGATAAATCAAAGATTGAGTTAGATATATAAAGTATTTGCCCCAAAATCTCACATGAAAAACATAAAATATAAACAAAATTTGCTTTTATCGCTGGAGAAAATTAAAAGCATTCGATAATCATGAGGAAGAAAGTAGATTCTTCCACGCATACTCTATCTACTGAATGACTATGTCAACCTCGAGGTATAGTTTTAATTGAAGAAGCCATTAAGAAAAAAGTATATACTTGAGATTGATGAAATCCATATTTGTTGATTGCTTGACATCAACAAAGACTTACGTGAACCAATTTCTTTTATTTATTTATTTGTTGAATTCATAGTAATACAATGAATCTGAATAATATTTTTTTTGTTATGATTATTGTTTATCCTAAATCTTAGTAACGTCTCTAATTTCCTGATGATAGATTATTTTAATCAAAAACCGGATAATAATAGAGAATATTCCATAAGTTCTGCATCTCAACGAAACTGAATTCATATGTAAACAAAGAATGTTTCCTATGCAATAATATCTATGCAAGCTTCGAGTATTTAGAACGATGTTTTCAATGGCACATTATCCGATGACAGTATCATCTTTAATAATATTGACATAAAAAGAAGACATGTGATAAATTAAAATATCGAAATCGACTAGTATTTTTTAAGAAGCTCTGATGAACTATGATTTCATCGTATGTAACGTAAGACAATTACACAAAGTAATACGTAGCATCTAATGTGTGAATGTAACTATCTTTTGTACCTTAACTCTAAAGAGCATTCTTTACTTACATATAAACTAATTTTTTTTGAGGCTCATAACTTATGGAACACTCTTTATGTAAGTCATTATTCAAATTAACCTGTGATAATGGACGGTGAATTTTAGTCACACTGACAAAAGATGTTGTACTTGTTGATCGTTTGTTTAAATGTTCTTTATTAACTGATTTTTCAAATCTACTACGGTTTTGATAAGTTGTGAGAGTTGCTGATTTCTATTCAGACATGAAATAAAATAAATATAGAATAATTGTAGATCTTCATACATGATTGATACTCTTCTTGTCTTTATTATCTAAAGGCAGACAGGCACTACTAGTTGGTCTGACAGAAATATGAATAACTGAGGTAATTCGTGGATTTAGTTCCAATGATGAAGAATACTAAATCAAAACAATAATAAAAGATAAGAACAAAAAAGTTACCAAAGAACTCACTTGATGTTCAAATGTTTGATCATGTTGAGATAATTTTTCGACATGTGATCTCGTTCTTGATGCATGATCATTTATCATCACTAAAATCAGTGGTTTTTACTATTCACAAAGTTAATCCTTCTTGTTACCCAATAAATGAGTGTATCTTTCTTGTTTTATGTATGAGCTGTATTAATACAACGTAAAATGAGAAGAAATACAGTTGATTACCTTTGCACTTCTTTTCAATAATTCGATGCAAATCTTATATTCTACAATGGCTTCGTACACATTTTTGCACTAGCAAAAAAAAGTTTGAATGATTTGTTTTAAAACAAAATGAAATAACAAGGATCAACTAGTAAAACAACAAAATTTCTCTATATAAGACAAATAACTCAATGCATAGTACTGTTGAAGTTTTTCGAATCACTTTATCATTTCTTTTATAAAGTTTTTCTTCGGTCGAAAACAAACAGTTTCATTTAAGGACATAGTTCATATCAATTTATTAGTGTATCAAGGATTTATTTCAATCACAGTATGATGAATAATCATGCCAACAAACTAGTTTTATGATCATGTGAAAATTTAGATCGATTCTACAAAACGCAGGCAATTTATTTTTTCAAAATTCCAAAACCACAGTAATCTATCGTAATGTTCAAACACATTTATCAATATATGCAAAATTTTAACCTCACAAGTTTCTCCATTCGTTGTACTCTCAAATTTCTTGAAGACGAACGGTTGAGCATTTTTTAAAGACCTTTCAAATTCTCAAGAGAACAATTTCAGAAAACACTTTTACGCAGCTAGCAAATTGGCTTAGCATAAAATCATAGCCGTGCTCATTTCATTTGAGCATGTTGAGACTAAACACCTCCACGTCCTGTATTAATCAATTGACTTCATAGATTTCAACGAATAATTTCAGCACTAAATACGTATATCATTTAGAGTTCTCTCCAACTACTGTTGTCAATAATGAAACTTTCATCGCTGTTTTAGTAACATTTGTAGATTATTCTCGCTGAGCATATGAATAAATAGAGAACATACCGACCATCGTTTCTTCAGTGATTCTTTTTCGATTAGACTTACGAATGTAAAGTTCGAAAAAGTTTAGTGCTCAACGAGTGCATTTTCAGCTCATAAATGATTGAAACCAGTGCGATATTCCATAGCATCACTATTTTCTTAATAGAATTAGAAACATCAAAATTCATCCACTATTCTATATCATCATTAATGATAGCTCCCATTTTTATCATAGTAATAGAAATCTAATAGAGTAGTCAAAAATTCGGGTATTAAAAAGTCATTCACGAACTACTGAGACTCGCCTAAACCAGAGGTTTGACAAACAAATCATTCCAAATGATCTTCACAAAATTTAATTTCATCAAGTTCATGCGATTAGAGTATTGTAAACGAAAGTTTCATTGTCAAAAGTAGTTTAGTCCAAGTTTCTAAATTCAACTGACAGTGAAATTAAATGATAATCTTTCAAGTCTATATTTTCCTGATAAAATCAACCAATTTCTGGCAGAAAAGTAATTTGAAAACATATTCAAATTCAATGTATTCTACAGAACTAATTTCAAATGACTTTTTTTCTACTTTCAAAACTAAAATATCAACTACACAGGATTGGAATTCATTTCAAACAACATGAATCTGTTTATGAGTACATGTTACAAACAGTCACAGTCAATCTCACAAAATATGATCTGAAAATCCATTTAACTGATGTTGTATAATTGACTGCACAAAAATACATATGTGCACCCGAACGATACTCAGAAAAAAAAACACTCGAACCCGCAGTTGAGTAATAGTCTAAAGGGCTGGTGAAAAACTTTGAGAGTATTCCTTGTAGATAAGATAAATTACTCTGGCAAGAGATGTTTAACACATGATACCTGAATATTGTGCACGATAATATTAAAAAGTTTTTGAAAAGAATGTATCAAAACTTGAAAGCATCCTTGTAAAGTATTTCGACTTTTTGTGTACTCAAAAAGTGAGTACACTCTAGAATCGGTCAGTGTGTCCGGCCGTCCGTTTACACGATAACTTTTGAAAGAAGAGTTCGATTACGATGAAATTTTCTACACAGTTCAGTCTTAACAATATCTCAGTCGGGTTCGAAGATGAGACTGA
>CAJNSZ010000063.1:104595-127520 GCA_905329745.1 Rotaria sp. Silwood2 | reverse complement strand
TCAATGCGATTGGATGCACTCCATTGATTTCGTTCTCTTGATCATACACATTTATCGAACTAAGAGAGAGATATGTGATAGAGGAAAAATGACGAATAACTTCAAGATAATCGTCTTTCACTATCGGAAAATATTCACCATTCATTCCGAGTCCAACGATGTTGTGAGGTGGCTGCTCTACATATGTCATATTAGTGCAGAGGGCATGATTAGCTTCTGGAGATGTGTTATAGCTTTGTTCACAACTGAATCGATAAGGAATGCTATCAATAAACAGTGTTTGTCTATTTGTATAAATACGAAAGGACGAAGATGAGTCAAAATGCTCTACAAACAACTTAAAAATAGCCAGTTTGAGTCCCTGAACTATACCATCACTGAAACGAGTAAGCAGATTTGCTGTTATTTGTATTTCAAGACCTAAAAGAAATGTTTTCAGAGAGGGCATATTAGCGATCACATCTGCCCAAAGACGTCCATCAGCATAATCCGGATCGTCAGTTTTCACAGCAACAGAAAGATATTCAATCGACGAAATATTATAAATGAGTGGTCGTAATAGAGCTTGAAACGAAATTACTTGATGTTGTATTGTTTGTATGTAAAACTCTTTCAATACTTGTGGCATAACTTCCAATTGAAATTGAAGAACGAACTCTTGTGATGTATTACGTACAATACATAACTGTAGTCGAATTAGGCACGGTGCAAGTGTGAAAAGAATGAGCAAGTCATGAACAGTAGTGATAGGAATAACAAGATCTTCCAAACATGTATTCGGACTAACTTGTGTTTTGAGTTGTATACCTTCGTCTATAAGAAGTTTTACTTTGCGAAATTTATTCGGCGTAGAAAATATATATAAACTGATCAAAGATTCGGTTGTACTTGTCATTTTTTGATAAGAACTAAATTCAATGTTCAGTTCTTCAAGATAGAGCAGCTTGGGCAAAATCTTCACATCGTTATTAGTAAATTCACTGAGTGTAATCGATTTTAAAAGAGGCAATGTATCTTTGAAACTATCATTGTCGAGATTCTTGCCAAAAAGTTCAATTTGACCGGTAGCGCATGCATTACTAAGTGATAACTTGGTAAGACGTTCACTGATGAAGGTCAAGAAAGAAGGCGAACATAAATATTGAAATTGATTGAAAGAAAAATTTGAAATATCTAATTGGAAATAAAATTCGGCAATCGTACATTGAAGTCGAGAATTAAGACGACCAAATGAGTAATATATGTCGAAAGTGCTTAAGTAGTAGCATATTTCAATCAGTATCTCGTCAGGAAGATCTTCTAGTTGACGATGGTACATCATTTGAAGTATAAATAAATATTAAATATTATCTATTTAATGACAAAAATTTAACACATATATCGAATATTTTCTTACATGATTAATACATTGCACGTTCACGTGTCTGACTGTTATGTGATTTTTGCACACAAAGGCAGTATGAGTAGACAGAATTAGAGAAAAAAAAAACTTTTTTGTATTTACCTCTTTCACTCAAGAGAAATTCACTATTTTTTCACCTTGCACACATCATTTTCCTGCACAGCATGGGTTGAAAAAAAAGCGTGATTCATTCGACACAATACTTGGTGCTGAGAGAGAAACAAGTTTGTTTTTTGCTTAGTGTCATTTCTATTGGTCATGATGCATTTTCAATATTGTTCTGTTCTATTTTTTCTTACGGTATTTAAAAACGCTTCCTATATCTTTTCTTTTCTCTTCGACTCGTTCTTCGGGAAAAGAAAACAACATCGATGTGTCATTGCATGAGAGGAGGACGGGATGTTTTCGAACAGATAATGAATGTGCTTTTCTCGGCATGGATGCTTTCTATTTTTCTTGATTTTTTTTCGTTGTTCGAATTAAGAAAGCTATTAAAGAATACAAGAGTAACGAGAAAGCAATTAACATTTAGCGAAATTCGATTGGAATGAATTTTGTCTTTCATGATAGATGTGAAAACTTTGTATTCAAATGGATGTCGTACAAAATTTTCTTCTACTCTAATCGAATAGTTGGCTAACGACCAACCTTGGTGTTATTTCAATCCGTGAAAGAAAAGTTATAATCTTGAATAAGTTTGATGTGAACCAGCAACATATCTGCTACTTGATGAGACTGTCGTAGAAAAGGAAGCTATTGCATTTCCAATCAGAAAACTTCAATACATTCCATTTGAAATAATCACTTATTTCATGATATTTTTGATAAAACTATCATCAATTACATGAATGTCGTTTTTCGATGCTAGTCTTTTCAGCAATACTTTCAACTACCCCCCTCCCTCCACAATAAAAGACCTGGAGTATTCTATTATGTTCAGGCGATAAAAAGTTTTGGGAGATCTTGTATTATGTCTCTCGTATTTTTATAATTATTAATTAAAAAGGATTTCTTAGAAAACCGAAGCTAGTTTGAAGATTCGAGAACGGATTTTCACGATTTTCAAAGCTCAGATATACTATTGAACTTACCAATTTGAGATTTTCAGCTCAAAACCCCCAAACTAGACATGTTTGCCTGCAAAGTCACTAATTAAAGTCCCAGTTTTCAAAAAAAATATTCATTAAATAGGAGGGGGGAGGGGGAGGATCTTCTATTACGTTGGACAAATTTTTTCTCAGGGGAATCTTTTAATATGGGGGGGGGGGGGGGGGGTGTTCCCTGCGGAAAATGGTGGTTTTGTTCAACAGTTTCAAAAAAGTTTTTTTGTTTTTTGTTTGGGGGAAGGGCAGGGCGGNNNAAAATACGAGAGACATAATACAAGATCTCCCAAAACTTTTTATCGCCTGAACATAATAGAATACTCCAGGTCTTTTATTGTGGAGGGAGGGGGGTGGGGGGGGAGAGTTACCTGCTGAGAATGGTGGTCTTGTTCAAACATTTCATAAAAGCTTTTTCGTTCTTTTGTAGAGAGATAGGCAAGTCAGAGGTTTTTAAGGTTCAAGTCATGTCAAGTCATTGAAACGAAAACCCAAGTCAATTCAAATCATTAATCACCAAAAAACTATTCAAGTCAAGTCAAGTCAAGTCAAAAAATGACTTGACTTGCCCATCTCTGTTACCTATATTTTTATTTCAACATACTTTTGTAGCTTTAGTATAAAAAGTATAACATTTTTATTCTATAGAGGTACTCGACACCTATTTTTTATATGGATTGGAGAAAATTACTAACTTGCATATTATCAAATATTCAATCAACACTTGTCGTAACTGTTCGTTTTTAGAAGCTAATCATATTGAAAATGACAAAATGAAAACAAAATGAATGTAATATTTCATTATACTTTTTATATAATAAAAACATCTAATTCTGAATCAAATATTATAATAACAATTTAAATCCTTAAAAATTTCCTCCACAATATTACACATTTTTCTAGTTTCACTACGGACCACTATAAAAAAAAAATTGTTTAGAAAGTAAAATCAAACTAAAATGAACTGTTTGAAGAGTTGAGACTATTCTCGACCAACGTTAGCACTATCTTCTCGAAACGAACTAGTCATCTAGTCTTTTTATATTAACTTTTATTGGCTCACTTCTTCCTTGTTTCATAATCACAATAGCACGAGGTAGATGTTAGTTCTATTCATTGAGTGACATAGTCAACAAAATAAAATACAAAGTCTACTATATCGTTAAATTTCATTTCTTCACCTCATGATTGCTGCTAGATCAATAAAATCATCCTACATTAGGAACAGGACATTCAGCAGATTAGACCACGCCCTTTGCATATTAGAGACTTATTTTATCAGTGACAATTCTGAAACAGTCATGGGGAGTAAAGGGTTAATATATATATATATATATATGTTAGTTTATGTTCAGTTAAACCTAAAACAACATAAAATATAGTTCATAAAAACCAAAAGAAAACGAAGAAATATTTATTTTATGTAACATTTTTATGAACAATACAATAGTTATATATAGATATTTTTAAATAGGTAAAAGAAATATCTTAAGTATAAATTCTTGAATAAAAACTTGATTACTATTATATGCATAAATATCCCTAAAAAAACATATTAAACATTAAAAAAATATATAGAAACATAGTCTGTATTTTAGATATTGATCGAGGAAAGCAATTATCTATGAATTAATAGATTATTTCAAGTTATGACAATAATTAAAATTAAATAAAAAATGATTCAAATATGTTCAAGTACTTATAGAATAATTGAGTTATCATTGATGTGAAAAAATACAAAATTTTCGTCATTAATATAATAAACACACTGATACAACAATATATTCGGATAGTATTAAGATTCATTGTTCGATATACAATTAACAAACATTTAATAGAAACATTTATCGTTGACTCTGAACAAATGAAGAGAAAAAAAAAGAACAACAAACATCAATATGAATACCTATTTTAAAGCAAATCATTCCCCTAGATAGATCTATAGAGAATTATTTGTTTACCTCAAATAAGTACTAGAAATTTTAATCAATCTTATAAATGAAAACTTCAGAATTCTATTAAACCATCATCAATCACATGATTGTTATTTTTATATTCTAGTCTGCCCAACAATACTTTGAATTATTTGCTGGAAACGGTGGTCTTCTTCAAAGATTACATAATAACTTTTTCGTTCTTTTCAATGATTTCCTTGAGTCAAGTGTATGATAGTTGAGAATGGTTATAGATCTTCTCTTCATGAACATCCATACCCAACACTTACAACCTCATTTTATCAGTCCTGTTATAAAGCTGTTTCCGATCGAGATACAATGCTAAAATGTGTTCAGACGTTGGCAAACACTTTCATCTAATTGCATAGGTTATATAAACTTTGTAGTATATCAAAGCTTTTTTATAAATAAAAGTATAATAAATAACCAAATGCATTTTCAATTATGGAGAAAAACTTGTTTTGTAATCGTGTCAAAACTAGGGCCAATGCTAAAAAATACATCTAGTTTATTTTCAGAACATTTCGAAAATATATAGATAATATTGAGATGAAATGACAGATTGCTGATTTACATCGTTCCATTTGTATTTAGCAACTAAAATTACATGAAAACGAAATCAACAAGAAATATCCTACGAAATACCATTTTTTTTTTGTATTTTAAAATGTCAACAAGCCTAAAATATTTTTCTCTTACTGTAATTTAAATCAAATTCATATCTTCTACTAAATTCATTCATTTATTTAGCACAAAAGGAAGATCGATGGATGAATTTTTTTACTGGCCTATAATAAAACTTCAATGGTAACTAGTGACACTCAAAGACAAATCCTTTCATTGGTTTTAAGTTGAATTATCTTGTAAGGTAAACTACGAACGAGCGTGTAGATTTACCATCTCCTTTACTCTAAGTTAAATCGTTTGTTTTTTGATCGATTTTGTTCTCATATACAAATTGATCCTTAAAAAAAAATCTTTCGATTTGTTTATCTCATCATTCTTCAAAGATGTCGTCGCCATTCGAGGCACCTAAAAATGCTATATATATCATTTTGGGTGAAATTCAAGCGTTGACATCATCAAGAAAGAATAGTCTTCGATGGTCAACAACACATTCCTATGAAGTATTCAATAAATCTTTATTATTTTCTTCTAAAAATTGATCTTCTTTAGGAATCTCCTGAAATGAATTCGTTTCAAAAACTAAAAACAATTCTTAATACCGTATCAGGTAAAAAATAAATTAACAGAAAAATCAAATCAAAACAAAAGAAACTTCTCTTTAAATAAATAATTTAGATCTTCAAGATATTGATTCCAATACATTTTTAACACCATTTCTTGATATAATTCGTTCCGATGAAACATCTGGCCCAATAACATGTTTGGCATTAAATGCTGTTAATAAATTTCTCTCATATGGTCTTATTGGTATAAATTCAATTTAACGTGTTTTTTTTTTTTTTTCAAAAGAAAATTTTTTAATTAATAGATACTCAAAGTGAATCAGCATCGTCAGCTATTGATAAAGTTGCAAACGCTGTAACACATACACGTTTTGTTGGAACAAATCCAAATAATGATGAAGTTGTTTTAATGAGAATTTTACAAGTAAATTTATTAAAGTTTTACTATTTTATTTTTTCATTTAAAATAATTTTTTCTTCTTAAATTTAGGTTCTTCGTTCATTATTACTCAGTCCAGCTGGATCAAAAATAACAAATGATAGTGTATGTGAGATTCTTCAATCATGTTTTCGTATTTGTTTTGAAATAAGATTGTCAGGTATATTTTTTTTTCTTGTTGCTTTCTGATAAAAAAAAAATTTTTTCTTTTTGTTTTCTTTTTTCAGAATTATTACGTAAAACATCAGAACATGTTTTAATTGATATGGTTCAATTATTATTTGCACGATTACCACAATTTAAAGATGATACAACATCTTCAACATTAACGAAACGAGTACGAAACGAACGAAATTTAACTTTATTTATTTGATTTTATTTTAGCTTCATACACGAGGTATAACAACGACAGGAACAAATGATACAACGCATAATCGACGTCGATCTCAACGAGTTAGTTCGTCATCAATGAAAAAGGAGCAAATTAACGAATCTCAAATAAATGGTTAAATTATTATTATTATTATCAATATCTTTTTCATTTCTTTTTTTTTTGTTTTTTACTCTTGTAGAATCAACATCACCTTCATCAGAACGAAATTTAACTTATGTATGTTTTTTTTTCTTTCGAAAGACAAAAAAAAAAAAGAAATAATTTCTTTCTACTCTAGTCATCTCAAATCGATGATAATGAACGTCCAACAGCAATTGAAAATGCTACTCATGAAATTCCTCCACCAGCACCAACAGATATTGAACCAACTAATAATGAAATAGAATCTACAACAACAGATAATTCATCTTCAGAATCAATCTTACCAATAATAGTTCCGTCATTTGATGAATTATCATCAAGAGTTATTAATGTAAATGAAACATCAACAACAACAACAACAACAGTTGAAAGTGAACAACAATCACAAGAAATAAATAATTCACCATCAGAAATAGAAACACAAACATCAACAAATAATAATGAATATATTAATCCAAGAGGTATTAGATTTACAGCATCAACGACAACCCCAACTACTAGTGGACCAGTAAAAGGTAAATAAATCTGAGATTTTTACTAAACTCCTCTAAAACTTTTGTTTTTTTTTCTCATGAAAACATTATGATTTGTAAAGTTATATAAATATAAGTGATTTTCATATATTAAAAACGATTCAATTATTTATTTCAACACCTTATATGAGAATATTTAAAAAAAAATAGAATTCTCATTTTATTATTTAACTTAAATATTGGATCGTTCTTAAGTATTCTCTCGTTCTCGGATTAATAAACTTGATCAATCAATTAACTAATATTTAAACCAAAATAGATAAATATTTTCACAGTATAATTCGATGAATGATTAAATAAAAATTAAAACAAAATAATTATCGAAAGAAGAAAATATCTATATCTGAATAGCGGGTATACTTTTTGATAATTGAGAAAAAAAAATCAGCTTACCAAAGAAGGATGATATTTATGAAAAAAAGCACTATTTGAAAACGATTTGAGCTGACATAAATCTATTCTTCTTGATTTGAATGGGAAAAATCGAACATTTTTGAAAGATAGGTCGAGCTCTCTTCCGCTTAAAATCTACTATTATTGTACCTATAGCCACTTTTTTTTGTATACGTATCACATAGATACATCTTTGAACTCTGTGTCTTGTTGCAGCTAATTTTTAACTATAAAATGTATGTTTAGTTATGCCAGATACCCTGAAAAACTCAATCTCTCAACCTTTGTTCCATCGAGTTAATATTAAAAAACTAATGTCAGCGACGTGACACAAAAAAGGGGAAAGATTTTCATTTACAAATACTGCAAATTCGAAAAGTATTTATGAATACTATATGAAGTGTTTTGTAGAATACTCTTTAGACTACAAATTCTCGTTGCAAGATTTTTTTTTCTGAACATGTTGACGACTTTTTCACAAAACAGAATTAATTCGTAGTTAGAAACGTGAATCTTCTTACAGCTGAATGAGAAGTTCAAAGACAGATTCTACGCAAATGTTACAAAATTCTTTTTGAGGATCTCGAGATGATAGTAAAATAATAAAAAAATGTTTGTATAAAACATGAGCAGATCTCTGAAGAAATAGTTTTGATGAGGTAACTTTTTGGAGTCGAATCTTACTAAATAATGGCACATTTGTTCTTTATGATTGAACATTTCGCATCTTGATGCATTTGTTTTCTTATTGAAGGATTTATATATGTCAACTATTATTAAGTAGATTTTGAAAAGAACTCTAATCGAAAAGTGATTTAATCTGAAAGGTTTATGATAAAAATAAATGATTAATAAATTTGATTCATTTTTAGAACCATTATCACCTTATGGTTGGCCTTGTGTTCGTGGTTTATTTCGTTTTTTAACAACTCTTATTAATAATTATGACAAGTTTGTTTAATTTTTTCGGTTATCGTTCTTTTTTTATGAATCTTTATTTTTTCTTTAAATAGAAATAATAGTGAATATATGATGACAGTTGGTCTTAATCTTTTAACAGTTGCATTAGAAGTTGGTGCAGATCATATTGCTAATTATCCATTATTACTTTCAATCGTTAAAGATTCATTATGTCGAAATTTATTAAGCGTAAGTTAAGAATAACAACATTTTATTTATTATAAATAAAAATTGTTCTATTGTTTTTAGATGTTAAGTTGTAATCGTATACAATTATTTTCTGCTTCACTTCGGGTTTCATTTCTTATTTTTGAAAGTTTAAGAACACATCTTAAATATCAATTTGAAGTATGAAAGTTATTGTTATGTTAATATTTAATCTTTTAATATATGTTGTATTCATGTTTTTTTTTTATAGTTTTTTGTAACACGTTTAATGGAATTAATTGTTTCTGAACAATCGAAAATAACTTATGAACAAAAAGAAATAGCACTTGAAACAATTGTTCAACTTCTTCGTATACCGGGTTTATCAGCTGAATTATTTTTAAATTATGATTGTGATTTATATTTATCAAATTTATTTGAAGAATTAACTAAAATGTTATCAAAAAATGCATTTCCTGTTTCTGGTTTAACATCTACACATATACTTTCACTTGATGCACTTCTTTCTGTTATTGATCATATTGAACTTGAATGTCAATATCAAGTACAAAGACAAAAAAGTGATTGTAAGTTACATTGAATATACAACGTGATCTCAAGTCTTTTATTACGAAGAATTTTTGATAGAAATAAGATACAGAGCAGCAACTTTCATCATATTCGAAAGAAGCTACATCACTATATAATTCAATGCGTGATTTAGCAATGACAGTGCAGATGTATCTATAGTACATTTATGAGAATTAAACTTCTATGTCATCTTCATCGAACTATCAGTATTTTTCTGAAGCCTACAGATTGATCGTTTGGTCATCAAGTAACATTGTTGAATTATATATGGGACTATGAAATAACACAGCCTATTTCGAACAATGAAAGCCGCAATTCTCTATCTTGTTCCCATCAAAAGTTATTCAGAAACCAAGACTGCCAAATGACTGTAGTCCATCCTGTAGATTAAATCCTTGACTATCCAACTAATTGTTTGGAGATTCTTTTATCTCCTTTTTTCATGTTAGTTAGATGAGATGTGATCAGAGAACAACTTTGGATGAAAAATGTTGTCGACTTTCGTCTGAAACTATGGAAATTTAGTATTTTGTCTAAACATATAATGAGAACCATCTAAGTTATTACAATATTTTACCTACTCGTAAGGTACTACGAGACTAGAATAGCCTCCAAAACACTCTAGTCGAGTGATCTCCTGCAAATAGGCAAATATAAGCTCAAAATATAATAATCTCTGTTATATACCTATGAATTTATTCTATAAGAATAAAATTAATTTTCTTTTGTAGCAACAAGTCAATCATTAACACGACCAGTTTCATCTGGATATGCTCTTGCACTTTCATTACAAAATACTGATACAAATCGTACAGGAATTCCACGAGAATCTCGTCATGGACCAAAAATTCGACAAAATCGTCAAGCTATATCGATAAATTTACCATCACAAGATGATATTAAAAAAATAAAACATGACAAAAAGGTTTTATTTTATTCGATATAAAATCTGTTTTTTCAACTTATTTTATTTAATAGATAATAAAACAAGGTTCAGAATTGTTTAATCAAAATCCATCATTAGGCATAAATTTTCTTCAAGAAAATCGAATATTTACAAATCCTTTAGAACTAAATGAAATAGTCAAATTTCTTAAAGATAATCCAATGTTAGATAAAAAAATTATTGGAGAATATTTATCTAATAGAAAAAATATTGCTATATTAGAACAATATGTCACGTAAATATAATTTTCTAACTTTTTATTTATTTTCTTTTTTCATTTATTTCAAAGGACATTTCATTTTGATGATATGCGTATTGATGAGGCACTTCGAATTTATTTATCAGAATTTCGTCTACCTGGTGAAGCACCTTTGATAAGTACACTACTCGAACATTTTGCAGCACATTGGAGAGTAAGTTCTTTTTTTTTCTGTATTTTTATTATTTTAAAAATTAATTTTTTGTTGTCTTTCAGAAATGTAATAATTTTCAACTTGCAAATAATGATGCTGCATTTGGTCTAGCATACGCTTGTATTATGCTAAATGTAAGGCATCTCAACAAAAATTTACAGCACTTTAAATATGAAAATTTTCGGATGATAGTCATTATTAAAAGAATTCTACCTAATAATTTCTTATTCGGATAAAATCTTGAAAAAAAAAAGTTTTTTAACTGATAAGTCTCTGTATCGAAAGATAAAATTGGTATTAGATAGGATTTTATATTGGTTGATTAATTCTAAATGTTATTAACTAGATGTCAAATATGATTAGAGAGTTAATTGAATAAGTAAAAAATATAAAAACTTCACGAAATGATATAAATTCTGACAGATTATAGTTTCTATTCTACTAATCAATTAGAAATCTATCGATAGATCGAATTCGTTTAGAAAATTTTTATGAATATTTTCAAACAAAAGGATATATTTTAATGTAGACTGGACAAGAAAATATCGAAAAAATTGAACTTCTTTTAAAAATTCTCAAAAAAAAAAACCTATAGATACAAAACAAATAATAATATTTGTAGAAAATAACACTTTGAAAATTTTAAATTTCAAGTATCTATTTATACCACTAGATATATTGCGTACGCTCTTTGATATAAACCCTCAAAACATTAAAATAATCTGTAAAACATGAATCCGAGAAAATAAAAATATCTAACTCTATTAAGTTACAGATTATAGTTGTCACTTCATTTTAAAACATCTTCCAACTATCTAGTATTTAAAAAGGACAAACAAATAGAAACAGAAAATTCCATATTGAGAAAAAAGCAATGCAAGTTCTCATATCAGAAATTAAACCTTTTTTTTTCTCAATAAAACAGTTGAGAAAAAAACCTGTAAAACAAAAGTTCATTCCTTTCAAACCATTCATTTTTTTATTGTACAATAGAGATTTTCAGGGTTATCCTACCCTATACATATCTATGGTGATATTATTTTATTATTTGTCCGTTGTAGAGTGTTCCAAATAGAGTAATATAAAAGAAGAGCGACATAAAAACTGCCTAGGAAAGGTTAACAGTAGAGATGTGTAGAAGTTTTGCAGGATAGGGTAAGAAAACTTTTCTCAGTTAGAGTATAGAATAAGAAAAAAATTTACTCTGTATATCTCTATTGCGCCAAACATATGATAACTAAATTCGTCATCATCTAAAACCTGTCAGAAACTGTTTCGAGCGTATTAATAACTGAAATATTTATATAATCGTTTGCAACTTCAGTAAAACTTTTCAAAATCATCAACAATACCATAAATAAAGTTACAGATTGCATTCTATTCAACTGTATAAAAATCTCCATATCAAATTTTTTGACGAAACACGGAGGAAAAAGATAAATTAAATAAATGATTCTCGTTTATTTTCGACATTAAATATTATTTATAGACTGATCAACATAACACAAATGTTCGTCGTCAAAGTTCTCCAATGACATGTGAAGTATGCAATAATTAATTGTTTAAATAAATAAAAAAACCACTTAATTAAATTTTGCTTTGTTCTTATAAGGATTTTAAACGAAATCTTTCAAAAATGAATAATAAAGAAAATTTTGATGAACGAATGTTAACAGAAATTTATAACGCAATAAAATCTGATGAAATCGTTATGCCAACAGAACATACAGGTCATGTTCGTGAATCATATTTATGGAAATTAATGCTTAAAAGATCATCAACAACAGGAGAAAAATTTCTTCATGTACCATCAGGTTCATATAATTACGATATATTTACATTAGTATGGGGACAAACAATGGCTGCACTTTCATTTGTTTTTGAAAAATCAAATTATGATTTAGTTATACAAAAATCAATTCAAGGTTTTAGTAAATGTGCAAGAATTGCTGCACATTATTTTATGTCTGATGTTTTTGATAATTTGGTTATTTCATTATGTAAATTTACAACTTTACTCAATAGTCGA
Source organism: Rotaria sp. Silwood2 (assembly GCA_905329745.1). NCBI lineage: Eukaryota > Metazoa > Rotifera > Eurotatoria > Philodinida > Philodinidae > Rotaria > Rotaria sp. Silwood2. The sequence continues at coordinate 114,887 of CAJNSZ010000063.1, read as the reverse complement.
GAAGTAAATATTATTTTTTATTAAAAAAATTTTTTTTTTTCTTTTTTTCAAAGTTTTATATCCTATTGTAGAGCATTGATTATTTGGTATGATTAATGCATGAAAAAAAAAAAAAGAAATGAATAGCACGTTTTTAGCTTTGAGATTATTAAAAAATAAATAAATAATTTTAAAAAAAAATTTATCTTTTGATTAATATTGATGTTTTTGTATTTTGTGTTTTTAGTGGATTGAAAATTTACCAATTCAATTTGGTTTAAATCGAAAAGCACGTCTTGCTGCAACAGTTCTTTTTAATATTGCACATGTACATGGAGATATTTTAAGAGATGGATGGAAAAATATACTTGAATGTATTATTCATTTATATAAAGCTAATTTATTACCATCTGTTCTTGTCGAAGTTGAAGATTTTCTTGATCCAACAGGAAGAACGACACTTGTTAAAGAGCAAATTGCACAAACACAAAAGTAAATTTATCTTTGAATTATAGAAATTTAAACATAAATAAAATTAAAAAAAAAACTTTTCGTCTTTCTTATTGTTATATTTCAGAAGTGATGTTGGTCTATTTTCATCGCTTGCATTTCTTCTTGGTGGTGGTGGTCCAACAGATTCTACATTATCTTCTGGTAAACAAGTTACATTTGAAGAACAAGAAGCAATAAAAATTGCAACAGCATGTATAGAAGAATGTCATTTAGAACAATTATTACAAGAAACAAAATTTTTAATAATTGATTCTTTAAATGAATTATTAAAAGCACTTGTATATGGTTGTCAAATATCTCCTGATTCTCAAAAATTTGATCAAGATGCTGCTGTTTTTTGTCTTGAATTACTTGTTAAAGTTGTTTTACAAAATCGTGATCGTGTTACATTATTTTGGCCAACTGTACGTCATCAATTTTATTCAATACTTGTTAATGCAAATGAAAAATCATTTTTTGTTGAACGTACTTGTGTTGGATTATTAAGAATTGCAGCAAGACTTTTAAGACGAGAAGAATTAGCTTCTGAAGTAATTATTTATAATTATAAAATTTTTTCTATTATGTTTTTTTTTCCAAAGATTCTTGCATCACTTCGTATATTACTTTTAATGAAACCACATGTAATACATTCATTATCATCTGAAATAGCATTTGGTTTGCATGAACTTCTTCGAACAAATGCAGCAAATATTCATAAATCTGATGATTGGTTTACATTATTTTCTTTGCTTGAAGTTGTTGGTGCTGCTGCACATCCACCACCTGTATTACAAGCAATAACACAAAATCTATCAAATGATAAACATTTTCATCCGAGTCGATCAACAACAAATATTGAATCCGATAGTGAATGTTCAGATTGTGTTAGCACAAATACAGTTGATAAAGGTTATACAAGTGATACAGAGGTAAATTTTTATTAAAATATATAAATTAATTATTGAATATTATTATTATTAAAGATTTATCATCGATCAGATTATATTGTTGTATCACATGATGATTTAGAAACAATACGAACTCAACAATCAATGTTAAATCAATATAAAATAGATTTAAATGAAAAATTATCTCGACATGATCGTCGAGCTTTAATTAAATCATGTGAAACATTATCATTTCTTATACGTGATTCTGCACATGTAACTGAAGAAAATTTTGAATATTGTATTCATTGTATTCGAACATTTATTGAAGCAACTGTTACACAAAAAACAAATCAACAAAAATCAAAAATAACAATAATTAATAAAAATCTTAAACAAATTCGAAAAGCAACTTCATCTAATTCATTAAATAATGAAAATTTAAATGATTTAACAAATAATCAATTAGGACAAACACAATTTATTTCTCGACAATCAAAATTAGATTATGATGATGAAGATGATCAAGAAGCTATTAAACAAGAATATCAATCACTTGCTTTACAATTATTAGATTTAATGCATACTTTACATACTAGAGCATCACAAATATATAAACATACAACTGTACAACAGACAGATCAAAAAACTTCCAGTATTTTATGGTATAAATGTTGGTGTCCTATTTTACAAGGTCAGTGCATTATAGAATTCAAATCATTATGCTATTAAACGAAAGAAAATGAACTTACGAGGAAATTATTTCTTGGAAAAGAGTAAAGACCTCAGAAAATTTCTCATGTTGATATTTGGAATAAGCATTGGTTCATAATTTTCAATCGAGTATTTGTTAGTGAAAAAGCGATAGATCAATTGAAATTTGGTTTTCGCTAGAAATATTATTTCGTCTGTTGAATATACATACATCTTCATGTTTTTCTGAATATTTGCTACTACTGATTTTAGCAAGAAATAATCGAGGATTAACGTCAGAGTTTATCTTACAACAATTTAATATTCGATAGAGTACATTCTTTCCATTGAACTCAAAAGAAAAACCTGTTAGTACAAGTGATAAATTTATCACATACATGATTTTATTTGTAAGGTAGTGAATACATAAGTTAATAAGTATCGAAAGAATGCAGAATGATTCAAAAGATATTTTACCAAACAAAAAATTGAATATCATTACGAGAATTCAATTAAATGAACATTTCATTTTGATTTTCCAAAGAATGAAATTGATATTCTTTGTATAAACTCTAAATTCTTTGTTAAAAGGTATTGCACGTCTTTGTTGTGATCCTCGTCGTCCAGTTCGTTCGTCTGCTCTTGGTTATCTTCAACGAAGTGTTTTATTACCTGAACTTCATATATTATCTCCAACTGAATGGGAATCTGTATTTAATAAAGTATTATTTCCTTTGTTACTTAAATTACTTGAAACAACAAATATAACAGATCATCTACATGGAATTGAAGAAACACGTGTACGTGTATCACAATTACTTTGTCGAATATTTCTTCAACATCTTTCACCTTTATTAACATTACCAACATTTACAGCACTTTGGTTAACAATACTTGATTTTATGGATAAATATTTAAAATCTGATCAAACAGATATGTTGGTAAGAAAGAAAAAATTTTTTTTTTTTTTCTCAAAATAAAAAACTTATTTAAGAAATGTTCTATTTAATTTATTTTAGCGTGAATCTGTTCGTGAATCATTAAAAAATATGCTTTTAGTTATGAATACAACTGGTTTATTTGATGGTGATCAACCTTTAACAGTGATTACAAAAGATAGAATACATAGTTTTTTACCGGGACTTTGGGAAGAAGTTTTTAAAATGTCAACATCATTACCAACATTTATTTCACATTCTGAAGTATATTCTATTCTATTAAACAGATGAAATAATTTCTAGTTTTCTAATTTAGACTAGTAAAAAATCTATAACTACTAATGAAGAAAATGTTTCATTGAATGAAGCAACAGCTTCTTCATCTAGTGCTTAAATTCATTATTTATTCATTTTAATATTTATTTTACTTGACTTTTTTCAACATCGTGAAACTATCAATGGAACAACTCTTGCAAATAATGTATGATTTGTTTCTTTTTTGTAATTTTTTTCGTTTTATCACTATTAACAGGAAGAATAACCATAAGACAGAAGAGATATGTCGGTATAGTTATACTTTTATCGAACTTTCTTTAGTGTTTCAAAATGAGATATATCTCAAAAATGAATTTACATGTAATAGAAAAGTCGACAAATTGGCAACATCTATGAAGAAACACGGATTAATTAAACGTGAATTGGAAGAATATCATTTGATAGTTCTATTGAGCACTTATTGCAAACAAATAATAACTATTTCATAAGACTACAATATTTATTGAACACTACGGAGTATACCAACTTTTTAAAGGGTTTCGAGTTTTTAAGGAAATCAATGAGAGAAGTTTGAAACCAGACCGAAATTCATGTAACTTATTCTTCATCTAATTACATGTATCAAAATTTTATTTTATTTATACTTCTAAAAGCAAACAAAACATACGATATTAAATTAATCGAAATAAAAAATGTCACTGATGCATGTTATTATATTCAATGGAAACTTATAGGATTGATCTAATTCATTGTTTTTTTTTTGTTTGTTTATTTATTTATTTAGATTCGAGTTGTTACATCTCAAATACAAAATTTGTGAAGATTGTATCATTTAACTTCACTTTATTTTCGTTTTCTTTTTTTTTTTTTTTTGTGTTTTTATTATTTCGACAAAGAAAACAAATTCTATATATTTATTTTTCGTTTGTTTACTATGTACCACTCGGATTTTATTTTTAGTGTTTATTTCTCTTATATTTATTGTTCGTTCTTTGTATTTACACATATTGTGGTCAATATAAATACATACAAAAATGATTCATGAAAGACTTATAAAATGTGTTGTGTCAACCAAATATTTTAGATAAGAGGAATGGCGAGCAATAAATCATCGAAAGTTTGTGAAGTTGAAGGAACTGTATGTAAAAAAGAAGTACAAGCTTTGTGTTATCATTGTTCAAAAAATCTTTGTCGTATTCATTTAATTCAACATGCACAATTAATGGAAGATACAATACGAACAAAATTGAATGCATTAGCTGATAAATTTAATGAATTATCATTAAGATTTGATGATATTTCTATGTCGGATAATATTCTTAAAAAACCTTTTGTTCAACTAGAAAAATTACGTGCTGAAGCACATGAAAAAATTGATCAAATAGTGGAGAATAAACGTCAAGAACTTAATAATGAACTTGATAAATATCGAAAAGTTTTTCTTGCAAAAAATGAAGAGCAATTAATAAAAATGAACAATAGTAAGAAAATAATTACAGAATTGATTCAAGAATCTGATGCATCTGCTAATCAAATTGCTGATCTTCAGACATCAATTAATGAAACTGAAAAATATTTGAGTTCGTTTATCACACATAAAATCAATGTTATCGGTACAACACCAATTTGGCACGTTAATGTTTATAGTCAATTATTTGGGTCTCAATCTACATTAACAAATGAATTACGAGAGTTTAAGGTTACTTACGTTCGTCTGAATGGCAACATTCGAAATTATTACGTTAAGACAAAAAAAGATGGAAAAATCAGTGATTTAATAAAAAGTTTTATACAGCAGTATTGTTATATGGAACAACTTAATCAGCCACTGCAGACTTCAATGGATACTATTAATCATCACCCAAAATATAATTTTATCCTACCCGTTGAAGTTTATAACAGTAGGATTCATTTGCAATTCAGAGAAAATAACTTACTAAATAATATTCTGAATCGTGATTTGATTGTTTTCTACGAAACACCGTATCCATTGGATGATGATAACTCTACAAAAATTCTTATGCCATGTCATTTTCGGCGACAACCAAACAAAAGTTTGTTTGCATTACCTATCTTTCTCAATGTACCTCGTCAAGAATGTCGTGGTCAACATATCCTCGATGCATTACATGATTTATTGGAAAAATATCTCCCACTTAATCCTATAACTGATCAACAGCTGTACGAGGCATATCTTCAAGTTACAATTAATTCCTTATCATCGAAGATAACGAATTTGAATGATCTTTTACAAAGGGAAATCATCTTCAAAGAACGAACAACGAAACTAATTGTAGATATCAATAGTCAGATTGCTGATGAATATGAACGAAATATTTTGAATCGAATCAGTTTCTAATTAACTTTTCATATTTTATAATATTCACTCTTTTGTATTCATTCCAGAATAAAAATAAATATGTTAAAAACATAATTTATAGTGACTTTTTTTAATTATATTTTTGTTTTCAAGATAACATCAGATATAACTAATAATTCAATAAGAAATCTAAGTGATTATTTTGTTATAATTATTCGTTTAAAATATTCAATTCTTATTGAAAAATCTTAATTATTCACTAAAATAAATGATAATTAAAAGCTTTTCAGACTTGTTTCATCTTCTAGCATTAAACTAACTAGTATGAGATTCTAAATATCCATATCAGTAAAACGAATGAAGTAAAAGTATAAATGAAAAAAATTATGATTCGTCTTACATATTTTAGTAATCAATTGAATCTAACTGAGATCAAATCATAATATATATAGTCACAAAGAATAGTATGATCAAGAGCAATCAACATGATTCGATACTTAGATATGGGATAATCGAAAAAGTAAGTTTAACTCTTCGTTACTATCATGAAATCTTAGCGAATCTACTTTTATGTTTATTGTCTAGTACTAGGAATATTTCTTTTCTATAATCTCTAGTCTTTGCTGGATGCATAATATTCTTATAAAAAATTATGAATAGATCTAAGAGGGAAAAATATAGCTGTGGGTCAACATCGACCCTAAAACACCAACATTGTTATAAGCTTGGTCTTGCTAAAGAGGATATTTTTTATCTCTCAATTGTTTTTCCAAATATATTCGTTTGTAAGTTCATCATTACTAGTAATGATTCACATTTTCTTTATTCACTGTGAAATCAGTGATTCTGTTTTGATCAAAACCATATAAGATCGTTTTGTCGATTCGTTCAAATCGTGTGAATTAATTGAAGCGTTTACCAGAAAAAGAAAAAAAATTTCTTCTCTTCTTATCTATAGATAATTCTATATATGAACATGTCAATGTATTCCTACCGTTGTAGACTAAGATAACTGAATCTATGACTTTCTTCAGTTATACTTCAATATATAAAAAGGGTATCTAGAGGTCCATAGTATATAAATGAATAACTGAAATAAAACGAAATTATCGGTTTTTTTTTCTAACATTCCATTGATGTGTTCAGATGTATCCAAGGACAACAATGCACTTTCGAAGTAAGGACGTCAACGAAGGATCAATGTGCATTGAATATCAGTGTAAATGTTGATTTCTAGAAAGTTGAAATAAAAAATACGCAAGTATTTTCAAAACTCTTTCATCAACTTTAAAATCTATTGATGATCATTAACTTTATAGTTTGTAATCCGATTTGATTTTCCGTCATATGAACACTCATCAAATTCTCTTCAAGACTTCTCATGTAAATAAAATATATTAGTCAAAACAAAAAAATATAATAAATAAATAAAAACAAAATATGGCTGATATTTCTTTTTTGTTTTTTTTTTTTGAAATCAATATATGTTGCAAATCATGTTCGTCGTTGATATCACTGATCAAGAAGATATATAAAGAGAAAGAGAAAAATCTCTTTAATAAGATCGATAGTCACAATCATTTTCGATTCTTTCGGTACTTATCATTATTCTTCAAAGTTCCATCTAAGCGAGCCAAATTCGTTATTTGTTTTTGTATTGATGATTGATCATTGTAAACAAGATTAATAACAAGTATGGCATTATCAGCCATCAATAAATGATCATCAATAACTTCATCTGCCCATTCATTAAGTATTGTTGCTGTACTTATTTGATGATCATCTGAAACAATTTTAACTTCATAATGAACATTATTATTAGTAACTATAAGTGGAAAACATATTTTCAGTATTTTATCTAATGCATTTATTACATCTCGACCTCGACATTGAAAACGTGGTACATTAAGTAAAATTGGTAAACCAAATTTAATATTCCATGGTAGACCATCTTCAAATCGACAGAAAATAAGACAATATTGTTGAAGACTACATGTATTCAATTCAAACGGTGTTTCATATAAAACAAGTTCATCAATTTTATTAAAAATAATTTTTAATTGAATATTATTCGTAAATCTTCGACGAACACGATTTTGACTAACTTCTGCTGGTAAAAAATAATCACGTTTACATTTTCCCATAATTAAATTATTTTCTGTCATAATAAATTGATCAATTAAATCTCCTATAGTTCCATTAATTTCAACTAATACATAGTGACAAGTAACAATACCTGATAAACGAACATATTTTAAACGAAATTCTAATTGTTGAATAATTGATGATAGAGAAGATGATGATGGTGATGATGACAATGGACTAGGTGGTAGTTTCCAATCATTTAATCGCATTCGAATATTAATTGAATGAATTAAAGGACGATTAGATAGAACTTCAATAGAATGTTTATCAAATATATTTGAATCATTTTGAATTTGTTCAATTGATTTTTTTAAATTTGACATATCTTTATTAGCTACTTGTGTTTTTCGAAATAATTTAGCAATTTTTTCTTTATAACGAACTATTTTTTCTAATTGTTCATTTCGTATTGTATCAAATATTTGACGATATTCATCAATTTTAATTCGAATTTCTTGAAATTTTTTTTCAACAATATCATCTATTTGACGATAAGCATCTATACGCCATTGTTCAATTTTTAAAAATGGATCATTAAGAATATTCGTTGATATTGTTAAAGATTGAAGACGTGTTGATAAATTTGTAAGAATTGTAAAATAATCATCAAGAGCTGAACGAGTTAATGCATCAATTAATTGAGCATGTTGAGTTAAATGATCAAGACATAAATCACGAGAACAATGATAACAATGTGCACTGAAGAGAAAAATTCTTTATTGATAAAAACAAAAATAGATTTTCAATTATTAAGTCTTACCGAGCTTCATTTTTACATTTTTCACTATCTTCTGCTTGACATGGTTTGTCAACTGTAGTCATTTTTCGATTTCTCAATATAGACAATAAACTACAGTTCGATGTCTTTTTCTTTTATTTAAAAGATTAAATGGCAAACATTTTTTTAAGAGAAAACAAGTCACTTCTTTTCTTTTCCCTCTGTTATTTCGCGATTATTATTCCAGAGCTAAATTCCATAGATATCCAGTGAAGACAATAACTACGCATTATCAATGAAAAATGTATTCAAACAGAATATTTTGTTTTTTCAATGTCAAAAAACAGCAATAAATCATTGTAAAATAGTCTTGAAATTTCTTTTTTTATTTTATTAAAGAACAAAACAAACTGAACAACGATAATGAAATGTTCATAAATAAAATTCTATTATAATAATGAAACAGATAATGATCGTTTTTTATCCAAACGTTGTTTATTTCCATTATTCATAAATTCTTTTAAATCAAAACGTGTCTTTCTTGTAGATTGACTAATAATTGGAGATGCTAATTGAGCAATTCGTGAAGTTTGTAAATCAAAAAAATTTGTTCGAATATTAACAAAGAAAGCATAAGTAGATACTTTAATTGAATGTTTTTCAATAGAATGTAAAAAAATTTTTGTTTCATTAATTTTATCTTCTAAATATTTAATTTCTTTATTAGCCACATGTGTTTGTCGAGATAAATTATTTAATTGTTTTTTTAATAATTCAATTTTTTGTTTTTGTTCATTTGTTTTTTCTGTAAATATAATTCTATATTCCGAAATTTTTCTTTGAATTTCTTGACGTTTTTGTTCAGCTAATTGATCTAATTTTTGATGAGCATCTGTACGCCATTTTTCCAATTGAATAAATGGATATTCTAATATACGTGATGATATTGAAAGAGATTCAAATTTATTATTTAAATCATTTAAAATTTTTTCATGTGAATATAAAAATGTTCGTGTTTGACTTTCAACTAATTGTGTATGTTCAGTTAAATGCATTAAACATAAATCACGTGAACAATGAAAACATTTTGCTCTATAACAACTACAAAATATTTTTTCTTTTAAAAAATAAAATTAATTCTTTTTACCTGGCATCTTTTTCACAAGTGAGTCCATTATCATTTGCTTGACATGGTTTTGATTCGATAGTTGTGGCCATTTTAATCTAAAAAACGAAATATCGGTTTTTTGTTTTAATTTACAAAAATACGAAATGATTATTAAATATTTAAATTTAGACTCTTTCACGTTTATATAATAGTCACATTTAGTTTGACATATTTTTAATGAAACTGTACTAGTCATCGATTCTTTTGACTAGCTTTTAAAAAACACGTAGCATACAAAATTATATTGCATTACTAAAAGATAAACAAATTCTTTTCTTATGATACAAAAAAAAAAGAATATTTCACTGGCGTAAAAGAAAGAAAAAAATAACTACAAAAATTTACGAAATATAATGAATGATTTGCTGTGAAATTGAATATTTATTTAATCAGTGATATGATAGAATATTCGGCTAATACATACATTTTTATTATTCTTCGTTTGTTATTATTATTAAACTGATCTGAAAGTGAACCGTGATGGTACTTGTAAAAACTATAGACACTCACGGATATCGTCGAAACTTCAAAATACAATAGAATTCGAAACGAATATTCTATAGACACTCGTTCAGCACTGCATTTTTTGTTTTCACTTGGAATCAGTGGCGTACGCAGAAATTTTTCAAGGGGGGGGCCCAACTTCGTAAGGGGGGGGCCCGCCATGACACAA
>CAJNSZ010000063.1:67399-104518 GCA_905329745.1 Rotaria sp. Silwood2 | reverse complement strand
GTGTACTTTAGAAGCTGTAAAGAAATCTTTATATATGAAAATAAACGTGCTCTTTGCGAGATCAGCTGAAGTGCCAGTATAGATAGACCATCAAATTCAGCGTTTGCAATTACATCGCACGTCAAGAAGAACCTAAATGGAACGGAATAAAAAAAAATGCGTTTGGAACACATGAACGCGTTCCGAACGATACTACAAACGCGTTCGGAGCTACTAGTTCCGAACGCGTTCTCAATCCATGTTCGGAACGCGTTCTTTAACCGTTTGTCTTGAGCTGGGATAAAGGATAATTTCTAACAATATATATATATTTATAAAAGTTGTTGATGACGTACTTCTTTTAGATTTTCCATTTATAGAAAGTTGATCTGCATATAAAATAGAATGGAATGCATTAAATTCCTTATTTATTTTTGAAAGAAGTAGCATGAGTCATTAAAAATGCTTTAGTTTTTCTTTTTACTATCTATATTAGTTATGATTTTGTCTAAAATGAAAAAAATCGAATAACAATTGTAGAAACTATTTTTAGAAATTTTTTATATTTACCTCATTTTGTTTTTTTTTTTTTATCAGACGAAATATTGTAGATCGTTTTCTACTAAAGAAAATTTTTCTTCTATTTCATTCATCTTTTAAATAGACAAAATGTTAATATAGAAAATTATGAAAATATTTTCTACTGCATTTTGTACATCAATAAGAAATTGTTCTATTATTTTTGCGATTATTATATTATTTGTAATACTTAGGGCAATCGAAAAGTAGTGGCGGAGGTACTTTATTTTCTTATAGAAATCTTTAAAATAATTTCTTTTTTTTATGAACAGATAGAGCGACTTTCATTCTATTTTTCCATGATATTTGATCATTATTCAACTGGTATTATAATAATAAAATTTCTATAAGATCTGTTTCGTTGACATGTTTGTTGGTAGCATGAACATGAATGGTCATTAGTATTTTTTGAATAAAATTTGATAAAAACAAGATAGAGAACTGTGGTTTTCACCGTTAGAAAGAGGAGATGAAAACGCATGAAACTGTATATTATTGACTTTTCTAACTTTGTTTTTGTAAGATTTTCAATTGACGTTTCAAAGAACAAACCTATTCCGTGAGTTGTCTACAGGAAATTTTCAATAATCGGGTTCACATTCGAACCACTAATTCAAGATATACAAACTATGAAAGAGTCACATTTTTAAATTTAATTATTTATAGGTAATAAATATTCTAGAAGGACATTTACTACGATTTTTCATCAGCTTTTTTGCTTTTTCTTTTTTTTGATAAAAAAACATATTTTAAACCGTTAGAAAATTGAATAAAAAAAACTTCAAAAATGATATTGGAAAAATCAGTAATATACGGTTCGATGCATCTTCATCTCCTCTTTCCAACGATGAAAATCGTAGTTCTCTATCTTATTTCTATCAAACTTTGTTGAAAAAATTCTCACGAGCATTCTTGCTACCAGCACATATGTCAACGAAACAGATTTTATCGAAATTTTATTATTATAATACTAGTTGAATAATGATCAAATAACATGGAAAAATAGAGTGAAAGTCGCTCTATCTGTTCATAAAAAAAAAAATTATTTTAAAGGTTTCTATAAGAAAATAAAGTACCTCCGCCACTACTTTTCGATTGCCCTAAGTAGAATATAATTTTTCTAACTAAAAATAAGTAAAGAAAAAAAAGGTCTAAATTATTGTGAATAATTTATTCTATGATAGACATATGTAAAAATGTAACCTATTTCAATTGATCTATAATTCTAAGTAATAATGATTGATTATTTATGTTATAATATAAGAGAAAATTTCTGATCGACTAAAGAATATAAAAAAAACATTTATAGTAAAATTATAATGTTATCAGAATGAAAAGTAAATCGAATTTTTTGAATAATATATAGATAATAAGAAAAACTTTTAATTGACATTATTTAGTTTCAAGAATTGTCTAAAGAAATATATTTATTAATTTTCGAAAATATTTTTATCATTTAAAATTTATCAAATAAAATAAAATCTATTTCGATAAGTTATTTTTTTATATTTCAATCATTTGTTTTTATCATAACAACAGTAAACATATTCTCGACTTCCTTATATTCAATTAATCAGATATAAATTTAAAATTAATCTTATTATAGTCAAATATAATTACAAATATTCAAATTCAAATTCAAATTCAAATTCAAATTCTTGCTATGATTGTCTCTAAGATTAGTTTCGTCTTGTGTGTAAGTCGGATTGTTCGGATAGGTTGACAGTTAATGTATTTTGTTTCCTTAAAAGAAAATAAACATCCATAAGGACAAACACATACTCACAGAGAATCATTTGTTTCACGTCATTGATTATTTAAATCGTATCTCTGACCAGTTATTCCAGCGTTTCTGTTCATTTATCTCACATATCCCATAACTTCGTTCACATCTTCCTCTACTTCTCGAGGTTGATCAATTTCCTGGATATGTAACATGTCTCTCTATCACCATTATAAGACTCTTTCCAATATAATCAAACAATCAACCCATATTTTCAAACATTCTAATTATTTCTATTTATAAGTATTGAATTAGTTCAAATTAAACGATATTATATCCTTGTCTATATTTTGGCATTATTTTTCATCTATCAATGAGATCTATCTATGCTGAAAAAATGACGCTTTCACAGACGACTCGACTTGTCCGAGTTAGAGGAATGTGAGTATATCATTTTCAGTACATATCTTTTATTAACCGTTTACAGCCGAAGGAGGTTTTTCATGCAACAAAGCGAAGACAACCATAAAAATAGTGGTTGCCGACCAGTGGCGTACGCAGAAATTTTTCAAGGGGGGGGGCCCAACTTCGTAAGGGGGGGGGCCCGCCATGACACAAAAAATTTTTTATCACGCGAAAATATTTTTTCCTGTACCCCCCTTCAGGACTTTTTCGTCTCAAGGGGGGGGGGCCCGGGCCCCCTCGGCCCCCCCCCCCTGCGTACGCCACTGCTTGGAATATAGTCTTTTCTTGTGGACATGAACATTCATGGTTAATTTGACATGTACTTATACAAAATGTTTTATAATTTTAAATATTAATGTAGCCATGGGTAACTTTTGGATATTCGTAAAAACTGAAATCCACTCAGACACGTATAGTTACATTCTTTTTGAATAATAAAAAAATAAAAATAATTACTTCGAAATTTGATTCTAAAAAGATCTGGTATAAATAAAATTCAAAGTAAATATTGTGTAAGTTGAACAGTGATGAATATAATAAATTGCACAAGCATATATTTAAAATGATATATTCATAAATTGAACAAGAAAATACAAATAAAAGCATTACATTTTTCTGATGAAAAACTTTAGTGCACAAGTTTATATATCGAATATTCAATTAGTTTCATTTTTATGGTAATTTTTTTCTTTTCTCTTTCTTATATTGCCAATTTGAACAATAATGTATGCATACATTATGTCAATAATCTAAGTAGTTAATGAAAATTATATAAAATATGATAGGAATTGTATCTATCGTATTTGTATGAATAAAATGCTTAAATCAAATATGGAAATTTTCCTCATGATATCTTGTAAAAGAAATCGTCCATAGAAATATGACAATCATTAAAATTCATTCGATATAAAATTAATCATAGGCATCCGTTGTTGCATAGCTCACTTAGATGAAGTGTCACATTTTATGTAAATCATAGTATACGATACAAATAAAGAAAATCATCAAAGAAACGCAAAAAAATAATGTTTGATACGAAGAAAAGATCCAAAACCTATAGTAGATGGTAAACTGATGAGTAAAAAGAGAAAAGTTGTAATGATCAACGTATAGTTGAAATATTTCAATGGTGAACTTGTGAATTTTGAATTATTCTTGTACATTTAAGACGAATCAAATAATAAATAACACTATATTTATATAAGGTATCTTTCCGTTTTATCGACAGAGTTTCGTCGACACAAATTTTTTCTGAATATTTTCGGAACTTAACTGTGAAGAAATCTTGTCATGGAAATAGATAAAATTAAACAGTAACAACACTCTGACATTTTCAAAATGAACGTTGTCATTAATAAAAACGCCAGAAAAATGCTTTCGATCAGTGAATATGGGTGTGACTATTGGACATCTCCATTTCCGCAGTTGCTTTCACACACACCCTAATTGAAGGGCTGGTGCCATCGACTCCATAAAAATATTATCATCTCTAATTCCAACTTATATGTAGTGATTGATGAATTAAAGAAAGATTAAGCATTCAACACGACGTCATTAGATGAATATTTAAATAAAATCAATAAAACAATTGGTAAAAAATTACATTAATATTTTGTTATTCCTATCTTAAGAACTATTGAATTGTGTTCGCATTTCTATTATTACAATCATCTTCTCTAATACAAAGTTGAAATTTGTTTTTCTCTTCCATAAAATACTGCTGAATAAAACGTGTCAATGAAAAGGGAAAAAAGATTTTGTTGATGAACCAAGAAAATTAATTAATTACTCTTCTTTTTTTCAATGATATGGGACCAAACTGTTGAATATAACCATTAATACGAATGGTACACAATCATAAATACTTAAATTGATATAATTTCATAATGGATTGATATCATGCAACCTAGATATACCACTAATTGTACCATTTAGTTCGTAATAGCAAACAAAAAAGAAAAAAAAAACAGGAAAATGAAGAACTATTAGAACACCTAAAGTGCATGCTATTATAATTTGAATATTCTTTGACACACCAGATCATGTCCGATGAAGATAATGCAGTGATAAATATCGATTAATACAAACAAAAACACGAAGTCAAGTCGATGTCTGAGCAGAACATAATTAAGAAAAAAAATAAAATCTGCATGTTATTATAGAATAATGTATAATGTGATTTTGATGTATGACTATAAGATAATGATTGAAGTTTTATCCATATAACATAAGAATATCAATGATGACCATTGTGGGCATATAATCTAGTGTTGATCTTGCTCTGATATTTCGAAATGTTGATCGACAGAGAATAATAAATGCCGTGATATTGAATATAGTGCCAACAATAATCAAAGTTAATGAATAATAAGCAACAATCAGAGATTCTGTTGATGGTTCATTTGGTTTTATTGCTGTTATGTTATTATTCAACATTATTTATTAAATTTTGTTCTCTTCAAACAATAAATAAATCTATAAAAACAAACTGAATAAGATAAGATTTACATTCACGTTGTAGTTGTTCATATAGAGTTCTTCTGAAATGTTTTTTTTTTTTTTTTTATATAAAATATTTCTTGTTGTCAGAACTATTTTTATATTTTAATTATAGAAAAAACAAAATTTTTATAAAAATAAGCTCAATTAGATTTTTTTTACTTTTTAACAATGGCATGTCCTAAATGTTAATGTTACATGTTCTTCAAATGAAAATATCATTCTGACATTATTAGAGTAAAATAATGAAGAAGGAGATCAATATGAGTACTTTGATTCAATTAAGTTTTCTAAAAAAATTTATGATTCGATCTGAAATATGAACGTAGGAACAACAACATTAATCAATATAATCCTTAAACATTACGAAAGATGTAAACCATAGATACTTATGAAAATGTATTTTTTATAACTCAGGATGTATGTTGTCTTCTTAGAAAATGATACTAATTATATGAGATTGTATTGTAATATTTTATAAATTTTAAATGTATTCAAACAATTATCGATATAGATAATTTTGTTACAAAAGTTCATAGGAGATTTAGACTTATCCATTTAAGAGGAACTTTTCATAGTTTTGTTCTAAAATATGAAAAAATTGACAGGTCTTCAAGAAAATATTATCAAGAATAACTTTATATATGAATTTATAATGGAAGATGTCTTTATCTCAAATTGACAGTCGAAAACATTTCGTTCAATGTACTCACTTAATAAAGAAATTGTTGTTGTAATTTGTAGAAAACTAGCTCTTCCAGTCGACTTCCAACTAGATAGATTTAAACTGACAGCTGTCTTAAGCCGTCGTAAATGTGCATGCGTCATCACAGCTTAAAATTTCTTTTTATTTTGTTGTCAATCATAGGCTTATCCTAAATGAGGAATGGTATAACCAACAAAAAAGATGACAAATTTTCCACTAACAACAAGGTTCACTATAAAAATGTTCAGTTTCTATTGTTCTATATTGAAATTGATTATGATTCATTTTGCGATTGGAAACGTTTGTTTTATGCTTGTAAAGGAATCATCATTTTTCAATCTTATTAATTATTATCGAACAGAAAATTATTGTCTAACGGACACATGTCTATACTCATTGTCTGCACTTCTGTGAAACATGATCCAACAGGAGCATTGACGTGTATAGGGATAGAAATTTGAATCCGTTCACAGACGTAAATCACATCTTACCAACTAGTCATCACAGATGTGTCAGACACATGACGAGCAGCTTAGCACAAATAAGATAGACATCTTAACGACGACACATCATAGATATGACAAACATCCTTAACAACATCTCTTCTTCATCATGGGCCGTAATGGACTTTGTTACTATACGATCACAAACTACATATGAACAATACCTTGTTATAATTTATGAACTACGTAGTTCCTTATTGTATTTTTGGAGGATTAGATAAAAGAATGATGAAAAAATGTGTCTTTCAAAACAGATGGAATAAAACAATCTCCCTATGATTAACAATAGTAACTACATCGTATTTCACATTTGAATTTCCAGGGATTGTGCTAACAGTTTTCTGTATTTCGAGTGCGTTCTTGCATAACTATTTGATGATTATTAACGTGGAAGATCAAGCTGAGTTTAGCATGAAGACTTTAATTGAATAAACACACCTTGTGAAACGTTTTATCCTATGTTTATTAAAACTACAAGTGTATTGATGTGTTTACATATGTCGTTTCTTTTCTGACAAAATGATCATTTATATATATAGCAGTAATGAGATTATTATAGATATGTTTTATTTTTATTCGACTTTAGGATGTTTTATAATTGCAAGATCTTTAATTAAACTGTGGTGTTAAATGACTACAACATACATATTGTATGTATATGAAAAATATAGTTCTCTCTTCTCTGATATTATGGCGGCATTTCTATTAAAAAACAACAGACTCTTTTAATCTGAACAATTTTCATTATGTTTGTACATACTTTTATGAGCATTTTTACTCTGTTCTTGATTGTTTGTTTAGAAAGAGTTAAATTACAAATTGATGACTAAACAGAAAAATTGTTATTTAAGTTTTGTTTTATATAAAACTCATTACATTTTTTTACTTTGACTGTGGATGTTTTCCTCTTGACATTTGTACTCACTCCTGCGCACGAGTTGTACTCCGAAGTACTAAAATCTTGTTTCGCGGCCCCCCCCCCCCCCCCCCCCCCCCCCCCCCCCCGCCCCCCCCCCCCTCTTGCAGTTTTCATCCCCCCCCCCCACCCGGTTGCCCCCCCGATACAAAAAACTTTTTTCCCCCCCCCCCCCCCCCCCGCTCCCGCTGCCTTGCAATCAATCGATTTGGCAATAAAACTAATAAATGATAATAAAATGTTATACGTAGAATGGATCATATTTAACCTGGATTCGTTTTCGGTTATGAATTTATTCGGCGAAAAGCATCGTTAGCAAAAAGAAAATTCCGCGAAAAGGGACTAATTCAGATACAAAACACCTAAATATTTGCTAAAGAGTCATACATGTTATCTTCAATATTGACTCATATCATGTCTAGAAGAAAGATATATATAACTTGTGTAATGTGTTTTTGCGGTGACAAAAAAAACATCAGTTCTCAAGAATAATACATCCTGCCATAGTCATAAGTCACATTGGATGTGTTATCTTTGCACTTTGTTACAATGATAGTAGTATAATAATACCTGTCTGCACTTCTTCCTTTTTCATTTTACGATTTACACTAATATCTTTAGTAAAAATATTACAACACTTTATTATTAATTATTTCATCAAAATAAAATGTTGGCCGAAGAACTTAACAGTAAAGACTCACGTGAACTTTTATCGGCAGTAGATCGAATGCGAGAAATTTTACAGGGACATAAAATTTGTTTACCAGAAATCGTCGTTGTCGGTGATCAATCTGTAGGTAAATCATCTGTACTCGAAGCTATATCTGGAATTCAATTACCTCGAGCACAAAACATCTGTACTCGATGTCCATTAGAATTACGTATGAAAGTAACAACAGATAATGAATATGCTATCATACATAATAGTAAAACTTCGGAAGATACAAAGAAAACTATTGTTGACATGAAAAATATTGCTGATGAAGTTATTCGTCTAACCAATGATATTGCAGGAAATGGAATAAATGTTAGTTCAGATCCAATTTATTTGACAGTTTACAAACGTAATATACCATATGATTTGACATTGATCGATTTACCAGGTATAACACGAAATCCACAACCTGGTCAAGCAAAAGATATTCATACACAAATTTTAACTTTGATTAACAAGTATATCGAACCATCAACTGCTGTAAGTTCTTTAAAATATCTTCTCATATAATGAATTCCTGCTGTTGTTGTTGTTTTTTTCATTAAAGGTTGTTCTTCATGTAATTCCATCGTCTGTTGATTTTGCAACATCGGAATCGACGAAATTAGCTAAAGAATTCGATCCTGATTGTGAACGACAACTTATTGCGGTTTCGAAAGTTGATAAATATGATAAAGGTATAGCCCAAAAATTACTTGGCGAAGGATCTGGTTCAATGAAATTTCATTTGGGTTGTGTTGCTGTACTAAATCGAAATCAAGATGAAATTGATTCAAATGTATCATTTGAAGAAATGAAAGAACGTGAAAAACAATTTTTTATTAAACATCGTGAAGCTTTTCAAAATTTACCGGATGAATATAAAGGTGTTGATCAATTAGTAAAAAAATTAGCTATGATTCAACATAATCGTATTCGTTCAACATTTCCTGAAACTATTGAAGAATTAAGAAAACAAATTCGTGCTAAAAAACTCGAGCTTAAACATATTCCAATGGCTATGACAACCGAACATGAATGTTGGACTAAGTTTCAATCAATGATTGATACATTTCGTGAAAGTATTCAAGCTAAAGTCAATGGTGACTATGATTGTGAAATACGAAGCAGTATGTTTAATATAAATAGTGATGAACCTGACAATACAAGTAGTATTAAGACAACAGTACCGAATCGTACTAAAATAGCATTTATTTCTTTGCCTGGTGATGATCATATAGCTTATCATCTTTATAAATTTCAACAAAAATTTCAAGAAGAACTACGGAATAGTTTTTCGGATTTTTCTACCACAGATTATAAAAAACTTGCAATGATTAAAATTGATTATGCCACTGGTGTTTCATTGCCTAATTTTCAAAGCTTTAAAATAATTGAAAGTTTATTTCGAGAAGAACTTGCTCGTTTACCAAAAGTATGTTTTTCATTAGTTCAAGATATACATAATTATCTCAATAATATTTTATTGAAAATATATCATCAAACATTTGATCAAGAATATCCTCGTCTTATTCAACGACTTAAAGAAGTTATTATTGGAAAAATTGATGAAGCTGAAGAACGAACAATAGAACGTGTACAAGAAATACTTGATATGGAAAAGAGATTATTTACATTAAGTCCTGAATATATGAAACTTATTTTAGAAATAAGAAAAATTAACAATTCTAGTGATAGAGAAAACAATGAACAGGTAATAATACCACAATCGACACAATCATTAGCACAAGGACGCAGTGCAGTTCTAAATTCAAATAAAATACATTACATTTCACCAACATTTGCTCCAACGACAAATCAAAGTGTTTATGAATCAGAGGCTAATGAAGTTCATGCAGCAACAGATATTCAAACATCTTTAAAAGCATATTCTGAAGTGAGTAAATCAAATTGAAACTATGTCGATGACAGAAGAATTTGTTTTAGATCGTACAAAAACGTATTATTGATATCATCTCTCAAATATGTTATCATCAATTTATTACTCTATGTACACTTGAGGTTCATAAAAATATGACTATCGCCATTCCAACATCGGACTTGATTCGTTATATGAAAGAGCCTTATGATCGAACGACTCAACGACAAAATTTAAAACGTAGTATCAAAGCATTTGAAGAAGCATTAAAACTTGGACAAGAACATTTATGATTTCATTGAATTAAGAATTGAAGTTAAAAAATAAAAGAAGACAATAAAAAAAAAGCATATTTCAAGATCTATAAATACAATCGGCTAATCACTAATCTAATTCATACAGACCTTGACTTTGTCGGGTTTCTAAAAACCTATTAAAGTTTCTTGCATATATCTCCATCAAGCTAACTACTATAGATATTCTAAGAAACAATATGAAAGTTGATTTAAAAAAAGATAATAACCGCTCACATCAAAGAGAATGTGGGTGTAATCGCTTTCTTCGCTAACATCAACACCCACTCCACCACATCCTTAGTTGTCATCTATGCTCTGTATTTTTTCGTCTTGGGTATACACTTATTAATATTTGCGATATCTTTGCATTTATATTCTTTGTCGCACTCATTTTATTTCATTATCTTTTTTCGTTTCTTAATATTTCTTCTTGACTGTCTCATTTCGTCATCCAATCATTCATCTTAGGAATGTCATATTGGTATTACTTTTTTTAATTTTAATCCTTTCGCGACGGGGTTCTTTTGGCAGGATACTAGGATTTTAAAGTTTTGATACAAGCCTCAAATATGGTATACATGCCCAACAAAAACGATGGATTCCACGAATGTTCAAAGAACTTCATAAGAGCCAGTAGTTACATTCTCTACTAGAGCGACGCAAACACTTGTGAAATCATACGGATAGTTTCATGGCAAATCTTGGAATTCCCTATCATCATAAAAATCAAATAAAATCTGGGGTAAGACCGTCTATATGACTATTGTCGGAGCCAGAATTAAGTGTGGGTTGGTGTAAGACGAATATAGCGAGAACGGCAATAGTTAGGACATATTGTGATATAATATAATGTAAGATGAAATCATTACCTAACTAATCATTTTTTTGAGAACCTTTTCGATAAATGTATAATAATGCAATGTAGTTTCAATGGAATTTTCATTCTAACATGTCAATTAGATAGAGAAACTTCAGGTCTATAGTTCAAGATACAATGGAAGTTATTATCTTCTCACCGTCTATACTGTTGAGTCGATGAATCGGCGATTTGTTTGCCAAAATAATAGAATACTGCGTTGATTTTGAACAGAATTTTTATTACTTTTTGTCAAATTTTTATCGGAAAAACAAACCATTTTGATAAAAAGTAAAAAAATGGTTAAAAATCAACGTAATACCCCTATTATTTTGACAGGTAAATGCATGGCCATATTCATTTGCTCAACGTTAGCCAGTGAGAAGATAATAATTCGCATTGTATCTTGAACTATAGACCTGAAGTTTCTCTATCTAATTGACATGTTAGAATGAAAATTTCATTGACACTACATTGCATTATTATACATTTTTCGGAAAAATTACCAAAAAAAGATTGGTTAGGTAATAATTTCATCTTGCATAATATTATATCACAACATTTCCTAACTCAGCCTCTTTAGATTGGTAAAAGTTGCAGAGCGATAACGATTACCGTTTTCGTGATATTCATCTTGGGCCAACCCATACTTAATTCTGGCTTCGACAATAGTATTAATTAATGCTAATGCTAATTCTTATACAACACATCTTATCCGTCTTATTTTGATTTGTCGTGTTCTCTTTTCTGTCATATCGTATTGATTATTTTCCTCTTCTTGTGATTACTTTACTTTATTCCAAAAAAATTGGGGAATCTTCATTCACCAACAACTCATTTGATTTCATCATGTTATTATTTGCCATCTCACTATAGCACTTGACATTGCATCTAGTTATAACTCAGGAAACTAAGGTCCTTGTAATAATCTCAGATCTCTCTGTCCTTCCTTTTCTCATCTAGAAAATTTGAAAATGCTACTGTTGTTGATTGGAGCTCCTTCTATATTATGGAACTTGATACAAAGTGCTGAGTCCGTTAAAATTTTTGCCGATTATACCACTAGAACCATGCTTGAAATATGAAAATTGTAATAGTAGATATTGTTTTATGTTGTATCCTACTTAAAAAAAGCACAATACTATACTAAGATGTGCACTGCTTTTGTATAGAATGAGTATTTTCTTTGTTGTCATTGAAAATTACTGTATGATATGAGTTTTGATTGATATGCCTTTTTTTATAAGTGTAAAATATATAAAACTAGCCAAACAAAAGAAATTGTAAGTTTCGAAACTCATAAATTGGTGGCATATTTCTTGAAGAAAAACACATGATTATTTTTAGTCTTAGTGTTCATGTTATAAACTAAAGATATATGCATGTATACGATTTTGCAGAACTATCATACATCACTGATATTGTTATTAAAACTTGCAGAAACTTTATTGCTATTAAGATCATTTCACAGACATGGATATTAAAATCAATATATACATATAAAAAAACCATATGTATCGTGTTTATTTTAAATAGCAAATATGAACTCAAACTTTATTTACAGAATTTTAGTATCAAGGTTCAAGGTTTATTTTACATTCTGATGACGATGAAAGCAATGCAACCAATAGGAGAAGAAAAGTAAACGAACAACGTAGTAGTACTGTTTCTTTTTTGTCCGAGTATGAAGCCACTTATTTTTCTCTTTCCATTTCTGACACGTGTGCAAGAGAAAGAATGATTGCATTTAGAGACGAGAAGAATACAACACATGAAAAAACAACGAGTATTTGGGCTTTGCCATGCATGCACATCGTCGTTCTGTGTTCTAAGCGAGCAAACAGACGTGAGAGAACTTACTCATGCGCCCATATTCATACATTTTTGTTTACCATAAAATGATTAATGTTCATTAGTGAAGTTATTGGTTAGAAATTGCGCAAATAATTAATTCTATTTTTGCATCTTAAATATTTTGTTAATGTTTCAATAGTGAAGAAATGGAAGGTGATATTCAATTTTGGATAATCAATGGTTTGACTATTATTATTCTTGTTAGTCCATTATTTCTCATTTTTTCATATGTCATTATTCTCTTTCTTGTCTTAATCGTTCCTTTAACAATATTTTTTCTCTATTCTTATTTTTCTTTACCAAAATGTCGAAGATCTGTTAATCAATTTAAAAATTTAACAATTGCACATCGTGGTGGTCATCCATTAATACTATCGGATGATAATGATTTTCCTGAAAATACAATGGCTGCTTATCGATGGGCATCAAATATAAAAGGTGTTGATGGTATTGAATTAGACGTATGGTTAAGTCATGATCATATTCCAATGGTTAGTCATGATGGTTATTTAGAACATACATTTTCTAATTGTCGACAATTTATATCATCATTAACATGTGCCGAATTAAAACAATTAAAATATTTCAAAAAAAATAAACGTGATGTTTATAATCATATAGGTTGTGAAACAATACCAACTTTAGAAGAAGTTATTATTTTTTTAGAACCAACAAAACTTAAATTAAGTTAGTATTGATAAATACTGAAAGAAAATAAACAAAAACAAAAGAAACAAAACAATTATTCTCTATTTTTGTTTTTGTAGTGATTGAAATTAAAGAAATGCATAAAAAAGATGAAATGGCAAAGATTATTAATAATCTTTTTGAACGATATCCATTTTTGTATGATCGTGCTTATTGTGTTGCTTTTCATCCGTATAATATATATGCAATTCGTTGTCTTAATTCATATATAACAACAGCCTTTCTCTTGGTACCAGATATAACAGCACATGTTATTCGTAATGCTAATCAAACTCCACGACCCTATTCAACATTTTTCATTCAAAATGTTATATTACGATGGTTAATTGATTCATTTTTTGTGTGGTTAGGTACACCAACTGGTTTGAAATTTTTAGGAGCCGATTTAATTTGTATTCAACATCAACAAATTTCACAAAATTTATTAGATCAATACAAAAAAGCACAAGTTCTTGTATGTGCATGGTGTGTTAATGAAACGGAACAACGACGATGGTTAAAAGCTAATGAAGTTACAGTTATTACGGATACACTTTTCGATATCGATGACAAATCATATGCCATTTAAAATAAGTTATAGATTTTGATCAAATTACATTTGAATTATTAGTTACTTTTTTTTAATAATTTTACACTATCCATTTTAATTATTTATTATTTCCATTTATTAGATATTATTGCATGAATCTCTAATCTAGAAATAAACATTCTATTATCAATCAAAATGATAATTATTTACATTTTAGCTTATTTTAATATTTTTCATGTTAAAATATTTAATGAAAATTGTCACAAAAATAGAGTAAAATAAAAAATATTGAATACATCCTATCCGATTCAAATTGGCGGTAGTTTGATATTTACATGATCTGTTATTCTCTGATCGTCATTTCATTGCCGTATACCAGCGGTATTACAAACAAACCTGCAACATGAAATGTCAACTATGAAAAGTTCGATCACAAATTAGAATGAATTATAAGTGATATGTTGTATGTTCTCTTCACAGAGAAAAATAATATTTAAAAATTAAATAAACAAGATTTGAATAATCATTATCAAAGCATTTTGAAGTATATGGATTATTGATGAATGTAACTGAGTCGTGAGTTTTTTAAAATATATTATATACGTCCTTACCAATGATAAACAAAAAATTTGAAGCATGTTCGCTCTCAACATTAAAAGCTTCTATCATACATAAAATGTTGAACACGTGATTCATTTAAGAAAATCTGTCATTGTTTGAATATAAAGCATTGAACAACTCCTATCACAGATGTTAAAAAGAAAATAGATATCCCATTCATTCAAAAAATTTGGTTCTATAAAATTTTAATACTATTAAAATTTGTTAAATATATTACTTAAATAAAAAGGAAATATATGTAACATAATAGAATCTACAAATTAATATAGTCTAAAGTTGATGATATCTCTTATAATTGATTATAGGTATAGAACAGAAAATATATGTATCTTTTACAAAAATACGAAAATTTATCATTATTTGCTAATGAATGCATTTTATTACCTGAAAAAATATAAAAGCTTATCTTTTTCGTTTCTAAACCACATATTTTTTTTTTCTTTATACGCAGTTATAGATTGCACTCATAATGACATCAATAAACACATTGTAAAAAAATAGTGAATGATTATTTTTTTTTTATACATACGTTGTGATCAGGTATGTAAATATTGATCATTTGCACAAATATAGACAGTAATAGTCACAAGGATGCTTTCTTTGATTGCTCTAAGTAACTTTTCAATATTGATCATTTGTTTATATTTATTATTCTATTCTCCATATCGTATACGTAATTGGAATGGTTTTATAATATTATTTGTTACATTTATAATGCATTTAATATTTAAATGTATTTTACCATTTTGCCAAATGTATCTTTTATATTTTCTTATATTTATTGATATTAATTCTTTCAATTGTTTTTATCATCCAATAATTATTTTTTATAGTGTACTTGAATCATTCTTCTTTTTATTTACTATTGAACAAGCAAGATTATTAAATAACTATTCTTTACCTAAGCGTCCTCAATTACCAAATAATTATGATGAACAATTTATTGATAGAATTTTAAATGTTTATGGAAAATCTCAAGATGATTTTCGAATTAGTTTTGTTGGATGGTTTAATGGTATTAAAAATTCATCTTGTGATTTAATTTATGAAGAAAATATTTTAGAATATATAGGTATGGCAACATATGGTGTCAAATATGGGGATGAAATGACTGATAAACAAAAAAAACATATTCAACGATTATTATATAAAGGATATTTAAAAAAATATCCTGAACAACGTGCAAAAATAAAATCTGGTTATAATAATCAAATACAATTGAAATATCCATATAGAGATTCAATTCAATATACACATTATCCTATGTTAAAATATCTTTTATATGCTTTTGTACGTAGTAGTACTACATCTATACTTAAATCAATGGGATATGAATGTCAAATTATTGATCATGTAGTGTTTTATGTAAGAAAATGTCCGAAACAAACAAGGTAAATAAGTAATGTTGTTTATATGACGTTATTGAGTAAAAATTAGATTTTCGTTTAAACTATTAATTGTTTAGCTGATTGATTTTTCATGATATTTTATAGAATTGTCATCGGTTTTCTAATGGAAATCATTAATATGAAAGTATAAATCATAGTTTTTTCAAATTCTTCTTCTCGTAAATGATCAGCTATTGATAAAGGTCAATATGTACAGTATATCGTCCTTCTGCACAGCCAGACAACACTTAAACAACAAAAAATGTTGACCAAAATTAAAAGATTGAATCTAATACGATCCTATAAAGCATTTGTGAGCTTCAGATGTTGAAAATTTAGTTTTCAATCTTCTAAACAGTGCACGATGTAGTCATTAAGTTCTAACTTTTAAGAAAAATGTCCAAAGAGGAAAGTACCTGAGCTGTAATTCATCATTTGAGCTTATATTGAGTCCACAAGAAAATCTCGGTGAGACTGGAAAACACTTAAAAGGGTTCGTATCTATGAGTTGTTGCATCGAAGTATTACCATTTTATTGAATTTACGGTCAATTTTCCTATATTTATTGGAAGAATACAGCAATAGAGCTTTCACTTGAAATTTGGCTTATAGATAGGTCTAGTGACTCTTACAAGATTCTGAAAGTTTCAGCTGAAAAGAATGTTCCTTTGTTCAGTTATTAGATTTCCAAAAATAGTTGTTTACATTAAAAATCGAGTTTACTTGAAAATTCCATAACTTGCCAAAGAAACATTCTTTTCGATTGAAACTTTCCGAGTATTCTAAGGGTCATTAGATCTATTTATGATCAAAATTGCAGATCGAATATTCAATAAAATGATCATACCTTGACTCCAGAAGCTCATGAGCACGAACTTTTTAAAGTCTTTTCTGGTCTTACTGAGATTTTTTTGATAAGTCCAATATGAGTTCAAACGACGGATTTCAGTTGAGATAGTTTCCTCGTAAGTCAGAGTTCGTTTAATTTTATTGAAACATGTTGAGACATAGTTTTTCTTTAGACTAGATGTTTTGTATTGAATAATAATAAAGACAAGAAAGATAGTTGATGCTCACATTCCAATGTCATTCGAAATAGGACTAATAAAAAGTGTCTTAATACTTCTTTTCATAAAATTTATTAAAAAAAAAAAAAAAAAAGATTTCATTTCATAGTTTACGACCGATTTTATTTCTTCATGGTGTAAGTCTTGGTGCAAATACTTATATTTCATTTATACGTCGCTTAACATCTCTTGATCGTACAATAATACTTCTCAATATTCCACATGCAAGTATGCATCTGTATACTGAAGATTTTTCTATGTCAACTATTTTATCATCTATTGAACAATTACTTATTTCACTTAATGAACAATATATAATAAGTATCAGTCATAGCTATGGTACCCTTATTCAATCATGTATTGTTAAACAAATGCCACATAGAGTTTATGATCAACCAGTTATTTTCATTGATCCTGTTTGTTTTCTTATATTTGATTCACACTATATAAATAATTTTGTTCATCGTCAACCACATACACCAAATCAACTTTTATTACATACAGCTTGTACAGAAGATCTTTATTTAAGTTATACTATCGAACGTCATCTATGTTGGTATGAATGTAATTTATGGGTTGAAGATATAAAGCAAAGTCAAATTCGAATACATGTATTTTTTTCTGAAAATGATGATATTATACCTGTTTCATTTGTAGAAGAATATTTAAGAAAATCTAATATTAATACAACTATTTTTTCTCAGTTTAAACATGGCCAATTTTTAATATCACCAAAAGTTCAAGATGATATTTTGGAAACATTACATAAATTAGAAGCGAAACCAATGATTGATGATGACGAGGATGAATCAGTTTATTTTTAATTCAATCTATATCATTATTTAATTATAAACTAATGACTGTCAACAAAGAAAAATACAAATTTTCTAATATTAATTTTTGAGCCAAATACTAATGCATTTATTTTGTCTTTCTAAATATTATAAATCTACGAAAAATAACATAGTCTGATACCATGTCATATATGACGTCGAATTGATAAACAATGAATGATCATTGAAAATTTTGACACTATCTCAATATTTAAACAATATCGTTATGTTTTCTATGACTTGAAATATTTAATTTAATATTTTCTTTTAAGCATCTTATTTACAGATTGATTTCAATAAGACAACAAATCAAAGATAAAATATTTTGGAATACATTTTTATCATTCATTAATTTCTCAGAAATTCTTATATTACCATTAGGGATGCACCGGTTCCGGTTTTAACCGATACCGGTTTCGGTTCTGGAACCGAAACCGATGGAACCGATTGGAACCGAAACCGGAACCGGTTGGAACCGATAAGAACCGAAACCGGAACCGATTAGAACCGATAAGAACCGAAACCGAAACCGATACGAACCGATTGGAACCGAAACCGGAACCGGTTGGAACCGATAAGAACCGAAACCGGAACCGACAGGAACCGGTCAGAACCGACTGGAACCGAGACCGGAATCGGTCAGAACTAGGAATGTACCCAGGTCGAGAAATCCGACCACTGAATCTTGTCGGATTCGATCGGATTCAATCTCTGATTATGTCGGAAATAGTCGGATTCCGACTTAACCCGGTCGGATTCTATCGGATTGAGTCCAGAATCCAGTGACCCGGAATCCGACAGACATTTAACTGGGAAAGGATCTTATCGGATCCGACAAGAACCGACGAAAGGATCCGGTAAGGTTCCATCGAATCCTCCAACGAAACTTAACAAATCCGACAGGATCCAATCGGATTTTAATCATTAGGCTTCAGTGGTTGTTCTCTTTCCGATTCACTCTCATGTGTTAAATATATAATAAATATTGAGATTTTTGTCTACAATGGGAAAAAATCCATTGTTTCTCCTTCTTATCATCTTATTGAGATGGCAAACGCGAGAGAAACTCAGATATAGTCATCAAACAAAGTGCAAAGATATTAATAATCTGTAAACTATAACCTTACACCCATACCATTATGCCTATATCCTTACACTTATATCCCTATGCCTGTACCCTTACAGCTATACCCTTATGCCTATACCCTTATGCCTATATTCTTACACCTATACCCTTATCCCTATACCCTTATGTCTATATTCTTACGCCTACACTCTAGTAACTATATCCTAATACCTACACCCTTATGCCTATACCCTTCTACCTATACCCTTNGATACGTTGCCTTGAATACTTTAAGAATATTTATTACCAATGGTAGACTCACTTTTTTCACAGGATAGCATTTGTTGCTTTCTCATTATACACGTGTCGAATAAGTAAAACTATCTTTTTCTAACGATTATATTGAATAAAAATGAATTAAAACAAAGATTTGTTGGAAAGACTGCTGAAAAATATAACTTTTTAGGGGACATAATAGAAGACCCCCCTTGCAACTTATGAGCGATAAGACAGAATAGAAGACCCCGGGTCTTCTAATGTGTCGGGGGCTTTAGTATAACTTGAGGACAGAAGAGTACCGCTCAACAAGTAGGACTTGACGAACTAACGGTGCTCCCTTATAGTAGGACTTCAGGACCCAATGGTACCCCTGAATAGTGGGACTTGAGGGCCTAAGGGTACCCCCAATAGTAGGGCTTGAGCATCCAATGATACCCCTGAATAGTAGGAGTTGAGGACCTAAGGGTACCGCCTATAGTACTACTTGAGGACGAAAGGGTACCGTCACTAGTGGAGCTCGAGGACCCGAGGATACCTTCTATAGTAGAGCCCGAGGACCCAAGGGAACTCCCTATAGCAGGGCTTGGGGACCCAACAGTGCCTCCATAGAATAGTCCTTGAGGACTTGTGGATACTCCCATAGAATAGCCCTTGAGGACTTATGAGTACCCTCGTAGGATAGTATCTATTTTAACTTTAAGTTCAGTTCATTCGAAAAGAACTGTTTAGAAAGTTCAGTTCGTTCAAAAGAACTGTTAAAGCAGTTCAGTTCATTTGAGAAGAGCTGTTTGGATAGCTCGGTTCATTCAAAAGAACTGTTCAAAGAGTTCAGTTCATTTGAAAAGAACTGTTGGAAAAAGTTCAGTTCGTTGAAAAGAACTGTTCGAACAGTTCAGTTCATTTGAAGCGAACTGTTTGAAACAGTTCAGTTGGTTCAAGAGAACTGTTCGAGCAGTTCTTTAGCTCATATGAACGGAGTTCGTGAACTGAGCTGGTCGACTCCTATCACCGACACATCAATTTGAAAATTCGAAGTTTCTTTTTATTTATTTTCTGTTACAGTTGAATCGTGGAATTCTTAAGTTTTTCGATTGATTATATGTACGAAAATTAATGCTGTATCCAGAATAATTGAATTACAAAGTACTTATTAATATTGGCATTTTAAGTCTTATTTATATTTCAATCTTTCGCTCGATATAACGAGCTTTTATAGTTCCAATGAAAGTACTTTTACTCTAAGAAACCTACCTAATTACTGAAACGATAATTTATTTGTTTACCGTTGACGTCATTTGCACAAAAGGGTATATGATACATTAAATATTAAAGAAATTTATTACGAAATTTGCTTCTATATATGAATGAATATTTGTGAATAAATAGATGATGGTTCACCCTGAATCAAAATAGGATTAGCGCTTACATTGCTACACGAGGCACAGAAAATATGATAAGTCTCCTATTGACAGTTTATCAATTGATAGAAACTCAGCGAACTTAAACAAGAAATTAGGATATTTCCTCTTTGTTTTCTCCAAATTATTATAATAAAAGCTGCACAGTTAAAAAAAGAACTCTAAGATAAATCATAATTAATGTTTTATAGAGATTGCCATTCAGTCTTCAATGTTAAAAACTAAAACAGGTAATTTTTTACATTTCGATATATATCAGTTAAGTTTGTCAATTCTTAGGATCACCCGTTCTCTTGAATTTGGTGGCGAAGCTATTTAGTAATTCTTTGCTTCTCTCTAAATTGCTCAAACGTTATCTCTTGATTAAACTAACCTGTCGAATACAGTTGTTTTGATTTTTTTTCCAAATTATTAGTTATCAGACATTGAATTAATAGGCATTTCTTATCATTTTAGGAATTCTTGAAATTCGAAATTTCTAGCCGCTGCCATCACCGTATTGGTAAAGATTCTAAGCCATCTTCACCATGAGTTTACAAAAATTAAGTTTTTATAGACGCCGCTGTTGAAGAAAGTACAAATTTCGAACTAACAGACGTCAAAGGTTTACAAAGATTAAATGTTTTCCATCGCTACCGCCGATCTACTTGTTGGGTTACAGCTCTATTCAAAAAGCCATTTGAGAATATCTAGTTCTCTTTAGTTCCCTGAACCTCTTCATCCTCTTTAGTCCCTTTAATATTTTTGATGTTTGTAGCTTTGGTGACAGCAAAATAAAATACAATAAAACTAGTTTTTATTCGATTCCTTTATGTCTTGACTATATTTTCTTTCTCGATAATAGATTACTCACGAAATGTTAATAATTGGCCGATTGATTCTTTTTCCATGTTCAAAACTGTAAAAACTGCATCAGAAGCTGTTCCCAATATGTTATATGTCGTATTCCTTTGAGTTTTCAGGTAACCGCCTTGAGCTGCCAGAACACTAGTAAACAACGCTTGTAAACGATTTTCAATCGTTCGATAAAATAAGAATAGATTAGGATTTTGCTTGATATACTGAATGGTTTTGGTTCTGTTCGATAGGGTTTCTTGTTCTCGACGAAACACAAGTATTGAAGACTCATAAACAGCTAGTTGTTTCTTATGTAATTCCCGCTCTTCAAAAATCTTTTTTCGTTCAGTAGCGGGCAAACCTTGTGCACTGCTTAAGCGTTTATCAGTTTCTCGAATATTGTCCTCGAGCGTTTTATTATACATTTCCAATTCATTCAATCGATTTTCTACTTCGTTCATTTTTTTGTTTAAATCACTCTCATCTTTTTTAATCAGTGTGCGAATACTCTCTGTCGTGTTAGCATTCACAAGATCCGTTGAATTTTGTCGTGCTTTTGATGTCAATTTTGAGAATAAGTCTACAAATGTGTTGGGATCAGTTGGATCGAGATCAACAGAAGTTCCAGTAATTAGTGTACTTAGACCATCCAAAAGTCCATGTAACATTTTCTTATAGTTTACACCTAATGTTACTATTTTGTCCAATTCTATATCCGAGGGAATATCCATTTTTAACTGTTCGTCGTAGTGGAATTGAAGAATGTTGGCTATTTCTTCTTGGTTATGTTTTTTAGCAATTGGAATAAGTTCATAGCATAGATGTCTTTTCTCTTCTCTCGACTCGTAACGCTCTTGACAAAACTCTTTTATAATTTTTGCTTGACCATTCTGACACGCAACTGCAAGTACTTCATAGCTGTGTTTAGGTGTGGCATCTTTTTTTCCAGCTGTGATCAGGGAACTCGCCGAATTCGGACCGAATTTTAGTACTTGAGCAATACGTTTGAATTCTTGTTTTTCCGCTATTTGAAGAGCTGTTTCGCGAGCTCTGTTTTCTTGCTTTTTGGTCGCCGGATATTTAGTTGCAAACAGTTCAATAATGGCAAAATCGCCTATAACCATAAAACTGTATATGAAAAACAGCTAATGGTCAACCAGAATGGTTAAAATAGAAGTTACAAGTAGATAACCTTAACGGATATCATATTGTAAATCAAGCTTTTCTGCATATGACACTGCCTTTCATTCTGTCTGTTGACGCTTATTAAATGAAAAAACATGAACGAAACAAAATTGATGATCACTGCTAATATTGAATGACTGATCAAGCCACAAAGAAAAACATATCTAATGAAACAAAGAAAGCGATGATCATCAACTGTCTTATATCATTTTGAAGCCCAAAATCTGGGCTTTCTTCTCATCTATTTAAAATTTTCGTAGATTGCTTTTGCTAAGAGAAAAGTTCTTCGGAAAAGCTAAGGAAAATGCATGTCTGTGCGTTACCAAAAACCAAATTTAGTTAGTTTTTTTTACTAAAATAAAACTGTTTATTATAAAAATTTCGGTGGTCTTCCACTAAATTTTTATGGGCTATCTAATGCACCTATCGGTTTTTCATAAAAGTGCTTTACAGCTGAGAAACTAGGTAACGCACCGACGCGGCTCTTGCTTGCTTCATATTAACACATTCATAGATTCACTGAAAGTTGTTTGTTTCAACTCAAACTTAACATCCCAGGTAATTTTGCAGTTTTGTATTGCTGGCCAATTGATCTGAATAAAGTATAGAAAATAAAAGTGCAGAGGTTTTGACTGGATTTCTAGAAAAATTTATCAAGAATTATGGTTTTTTCTTCTAGATTACTCTGATATACAGCAAATTCATCTTGTTTCTAGTAATTTGAAGAACATCTGCTATATGAATGTAACGAAATGTAGCATCTTTATCTTTATCTAATT
This sequence comes from Rotaria sp. Silwood2, assembly GCA_905329745.1. Lineage (NCBI taxonomy): Eukaryota > Metazoa > Rotifera > Eurotatoria > Philodinida > Philodinidae > Rotaria > Rotaria sp. Silwood2. The sequence goes on along the minus strand of CAJNSZ010000063.1, from coordinate 80,859 downwards.
CTCTCTATTGACCGTGTGACCGTTCTTTTCTAGTGCGACGACTACGCTTAACTGCCGTTCATTGTCTATCCCTCGTACATAAGTGTGTGTTCTATGTGTGACGGGGACAATTTGTTGTATGAAGAAGCCAAATAAAGTGAGTATATCTCTCTCATTGTTACTTCTCTCATCAAGTTCGTCACAATGAAGCTCACTGCGGCTCAAAAACAGAAACGTTGTTGAGATCAATGAAATCTCTCAAACTGAGATTGATGCATCGAAACTAAAACTTCAACAATTAGTCGTTAAGACGAAATCGGTCAAAAATACTCAGAAATTGCACAATGTCATTCCCATTCGTCCGAATGTTATCGAGTGTCGTATGTACTGCTATTCAACGTCGAAGTGGAGTGTTTTCTTCTGATTTATATCCTAAGAAAATGAACTTATCGTTTTGTTTTTAACAATAATTTGTTTAAACCTTATTTAAATTATTCATATAAAAACAGTAGTAGTTGCTTGAAATACAAACGAATATCATTACCTTAATATTCTGAAGACAAAGAAGGGGGGCGTATAAGGACGCATTTTGGCTACTTTCGATTTCTATACTAAAGTTCATTGAATCAACTATGAATCGATACAGAAAAGTCTTCTAATCATTTTAATGATAGATTAAATGCATTTTCATCAGATTTTAAGTGTCATTACGTTCTTGCATTGACGGTATCCTCAAGTACTACTTATCGAGTAACACACTACAATATCGTCATGAACTCTTTCACAACAGAGAGCTAAAAATAAATATCAGATCTAAGATTTTTCTATATAGTTTTTGTCGCGCTGTATTTTCCTGACAAATTCATTGACTTAGGATACCAATTTCATTGTTGAGACTTTAAATAAGGATACTCTATGATCTACATTATGAATGCGTAATTCACATATATAACATATAAACTATAATTATGCATTTGATATTCCATACAGCCAATTCTCACCCAACTTCTCTTATAGGCCATTCGATAGAACTTTTGACGCTCTACAAAATTAGATATGTTCGAGGCTTCAAAAAAGTGGGCCACATAATCAAATATTGAGTCAAACACTGATAGACTGCTATTTTTCGACTTTTTCGGTTAGTTCTCGATTGTTTTTAAGCAGAATAGTCCATGTAATGATTCAAAAAAATGTTATATTCGGAATCAGCATTAAAAGTTAGGTCTACCCATATATATTTCGAACTGCTCCTACGACTTTCTTTTCTGGCCATATTTTTACCTAGGGTTCCCCTCAGGGATATGTGAAAATATAAGTTTTGTTGAAACGGCTGTCTGATTATCAAGTAAAGTGTCTTTTGGTATCCAAATATTATTCCATCACCTCAGAACTTGTTTTCCAAAGTCAGAATGATTCTTTCAGCAAACTCGGTTTTCCACCTATCCCTGAGGGGCACCCCAGGTAAAAAAAACCTGTTAGCGCAATCCCTTGCGGGATTAAAAATGTGAAACACGATGGCTCTACTATTAATAATTGAATGGAAATCCTTTCGTTCAACTATGTTGCGGTACATTTGTTGCTAACCGTTTATCTAATGCTTTACAACTACAGTTTCTCTGTCACGGTCTGTGATGGGTACCCGGATTCTCTGTCAGGGTTTGTGACGGGTACCCGGATTCTCTGTCACGGTCTGTGACGGGTACCCGGATTCTCTGTCACGGTCTGTGATGGGTACCCGGATTCTCTGTCACGGTCTGTGATGGGTATGGATTTTCTCTGTCACGGTCTGTGGGGGGNCGCTAGCTCATGTAGTAAGAAAATTATAAGCTTAGAAATGTGCTTCACAAAAAATAAAAATTAACCGCGACCGCGGTTTCGGTATTTTTGCTCTAACTCCTGTTCCTTACGTTTCATGGAACAAATTCTTTTTTTAATAGAAGCGCTGTGACATTCTCTACAAAATCATACTTAAACTTTAATTCCAGAACTTCAATCAAGAAAACTAAGCAAATGATATATGAGACGAAAAATATAAAAACTCTGCCAACTTGGTATTGTGTTTCACTTGAACTTTTTCTTTTCCTATTATTTCCGTAAAACAGCGTAGTAAAAGTGAGAACTCAGTTGAGTTTGGTACTTTCAGATGTACTCTTTCTCATCGTGTTTAAAAATTTTTTTTTACAGCAGATAGTGTGTGCGAGATGCAAGTTTCGAAACTACGTGAAAAAGCCGATAACCTCGTTTCCGACAATGTACTCAGCAAGAAACGGAAAACGTGATCGAAGTGCTTCACTTTTCGTATCGATCTTGATGAGCAAAGGCTTTTAGAAATACATAAATGCTCACAAAAAATCGCGAAATCGCAGTTAGCCCATTGAGCAAGTGTTAAATTTCGCACCGGCCAAAAAAAAAATGATTCGAAAAACAAAGACAGTAGTTTTGTAGAACAGAAAATTTCCTATCAAATGAGCCTAAAATGCAGTCTCTAAGGTTTTGGAAAGCATCCTAAAAAGAGGAAGACATTTTGTCCCGTTTTTTATGCGCCACCCGTTATACTCTAGAGAAAAATTTTCATTTTTCCAAAGAATATTTCTAAATAATAGAAAAAAGTAACGCACATGATATTGACACATTGATCTTTGGTATTCTTCAGAACATGTGCATATATTAGCAGCTACGATAAATATATTCTTGTAGAATTTCCATTATAATAATTATTTTTATTCTTACGTATACAAGAATCATTGTTTTGATATGGATTAGTACGGATAATTATAAGCACAAGCATAATAAATTCGTTGGAAATGTCAATAAATGACAAATATTAACTCACAATTTTCACAAGTTGAACCATAATTATCCGATGAATATTCAAAGTCGAACCAAATAATAATATAATTTTTTTTGTGTATGTTCACATTTATTTTAACCATTGAGTTGAATTAATAATGAGATAAAGTCTATGTTGATACTTTATGACAAGATAAATGAGTATATTATTTGCTTACAACTGACCGAATATGTTTTTATCGTATTTAGATGCGTACAATTAGTGGATTAATTGATGGTCTAAAGCAAATTATGAATGAAAAGTTCTGTATCAATATTTCTAATGTAATTCAGAGTTATTATTCTATTTCAAAGGCAAGTTTTTACGAAAAATTCCCTTGCTGAACCGCATTAAATATGTTTGAAATTTCAATAAGTTTTCATTTAAAATTCCTTCTATTTTGATACTCGATGAAATTTATTTATTTTACTTTGTTGGTATTATAAATAGAGATAAATAGCATAAAAATCATTGTTTTATGACTTCGGAACGATAGTTAATCTCATGTCGTTGTTGCAATATTATAAATATGAATATATAATAGATTCTTAATAGAGAAGAAGACTAACATTCATGTATATCGAAAACAAAAGCAAAAGCACCTTTATTATAAGAACATTTTCTTTATTTAATCATCAAACCATTATCACCAAAAAGAAGAAAGTTTATAATTATTTCATATAAAAACAAACTCTAGAAAAATAAAATTTTCTAATTTTATTAATGCATCGCTATCAATTGTTCCTCATGAATGTGATCGTTTTGGTTTTATCAATCATGTTTTTTCGTAAGCATGACATGAACAAACAACTTCGTCATTATTTTAATTCTATTGGTTAAAAGTTGCAAGTGTTTTGACTGAATTCTAATACAACGACAAAAATATTGCACATTTATTTGCGAAAACATTAAATAAAAATACATCATCTAATCATATAACGATCACATATTTGTCTTGCAACATTTCTACTTAATTTAAGTTAAATTCTCATGGTTTTTTTTTAATGATAAAATAATTCAAACAATATCAAACAAATAATACATATTAATTTAAACTTAGGAGCAAAATAAAAAAAAAAGTTTCCTGTGAACAAAATTCATAAACGACTTTTTTCTTTATCAAGTTCTTTTGTTTTGTCTCTATATCGATAATCAACACAGAATCGAAAAAAATCCATTTGTTGTTGTTTTATATGTTTTAAATTTAAATATTGTTCATGACGAAACACTGGAAATTGTGGTATACGTTGATAAATTAATGTTGCTGCTAAAATTAATTGATAAGCAGTAACACCCCATACATGATATTTTCCAATATTAAAATGATGTGTTACGAAATCATCTCCAACTTCTAACATTTTATAATTTTCATTTGCAAAAAGAAATTGTTCAAGATCAACATAAAATGCATCTGATGCTTCATCAAGTGATAAACGAAAATCAACAAATTTTGGTGAATGAAGTAAAGCAACAACAGGTGTTATTATAACAAGACGAGAATCAGTTAATGGAAGAAGACAACCAATTATTGAATATTGATGTGGTTCAATACCTATTTCTTCTTCAGCTTCACGTTCAGCTGTATGAATTGAATCACGATCCGTTGGATCAGCCATTCCACCAGGAAAAGCTGTAGAATGTTTAAAAAAAAAGAAAGATTTTACTTTTGATGAACGATTGAATATTTTATTACTAACCAATCATTCCTGTATGTGATCGCATTTTTTCTGATCGTTTCATAAGTAAAACTTCTACTCGATTTGTTATTTGATTACAATAAAGAGGAACAAGAACAGATGCTCGTCGTGATCGTTTTAATCTTGGTACACTTTCAGAAAGTTCATCAACATAATTCGGTGTTTTATCAAGATAAGGTATTAAACGTTTTCGAATAAGTTCATTTGTAAATACTTCATTAGATGATGATGATGATGACATGGAGCAAATAGGAATAATGTGTGGACTTTTTTGAATAATACTTTTTCTAATAAAATGCCACAACATCAATCTATAACATATATATTACTTACAAATAAAATTTTTATATATGACTGATTTATCATTGAACAAAGACATTTAAAATAACATGTTTTTGATGATATTCTTGTTTATTTATTTATATACATTAAAAATAAAAGATTCATTTACATAATTCAGATTTTTTCTTTTTATCCCCATGCTTGAGTTAATGAATAATGTAAGACAAGTGTTCCTTCACTACTGAAACAATCATTAACTGCTCCAATTGTTGTATCAAGTGCTGGTGCAAAAGCTTGATTAACATAAAGAAAAAGTTGTTGTTGTTGTTGAGCATCAAGTTGCATGTATTTTTTTAAAAATTCAACAATATGACCAATTGTTTTTGATCTTGGTAATGCCCATTTTTTCTTTTTTAATATTGGTGCACCACCTGCTGCTTTAAGAAGAAAAACAACTTTTGAACCACCTTCAGAATCATTACTTGGACCAGATCGTGTCGAATTAATATCTCCTTCTTCCTTATTCACTGCAGAGTTTGAAGGATCTGCAGAAGGAGATTCATTTTCATTACTATCGACTGTTGACATTATTTATAATCTACAAAAAAAAAAGCACGTCTAGTTTTTTTTTTAGAAAATCAGAACTTATAACAGTTCATGTCATCATGAATATAATAAACAATGCTCTAATTATTTTTCGTATATGAATAAAACTTCTTTAATGTGAGCATTATCAAACACTAGTCAAAAGTGTTCATTTTATGGAAGTATTTATAATATAGAATTTTTTCAGCTTCCTTTGTGTTTTGTAAATTGTAAATATTCAGTTGTAATCGCTTGTCAACTGCACAAATAGACTTTTTTTCTACTTTCCAACAAATAATTAAGTCAACTGTTCTAATCAAAGATAAATCAACTAGTGTGTTGACAAGAGTTGATATTAATGATTGTTAACACAAAAGTGACAAGATGTTACATCAAGTATTACTTCTGTTGTCTAAAATTGTTGTTTTTTTTTTCTCTTTTGAATATCCATGGGTAGTCTATGTCATTTTCCTGTATCCCATGATTGTTTATCATAACATAATACACATAACATCATTTTTTTTGTCACTCTGCACGCAAATGATAAGAATATATGTTACTTGTATTACAGAAGCTGCTGTTACTTATGAAACTAGAAATAAGCGCTTGCTGTTCATAATACAGATGGGTTCATATAGAGAAATTTTATTTTATATCTATATCACTGATTTAGAAAATATCTTATAAATTTATAGAAAATAAGAACAAATATCTAATTTATATTATGTATTATTAAAGAGGAAACTTAATGAGGTCTATTCAGTTATAAATAGAAAACATATTTAATGGCAAATGATGCAATAGATCAGTAACAAGAAAAAAAAAGATAAATGATACTGTTAACATTATATCTGCATGATGAAATTGCTTATATAATCAATGATGACAATTGAAAATGTGTCTTTCAATTTATAAGTTAATAGATTTGATGATAAGAAAGAGAAGGTTTTACTTCAATTATGTTACAGAGAATATTAAATTACTATTAAAACTGTATCGTAGATGGTGATAAACATCTTAACATTATAAAAAAAAGTCATAATTCAAGAGAAAAATAAAACATTTTAAACTTTTCATGCTATACGTCAACACTCCTCTAGATGATATCTTACAAAATAATAATCAAGATTTGCCCTTTGATATAGCATTGATAGAAGATCTAGTAATACGATATGGTTTGTCTATCATTCATCCTACAAAGATCAACTGTAGTCTATACTAACGACGTGTTTTTATCAATTAAATAAGATTGTCCTTGGATTCTCAGGTCGACGATTACGGACTTTTGATGAACTCATTTAGTCTAAATTATTTATATCTATTCATAGAAATATAATTTCAATTATAATAAAATGTTGTTTCATCTAACTATTATAATCTAAAAGAAATAATAATAGATAATTAACGTTTAGTCAAAATTTATTATCTAATAAATCATACTTCTAGTATAGAATTTTACATAAAATAGATCAATTAATCTTAACATTAATTAATAAAACTTAATTACCTGACTAATTATTGAAATAATAAATGATACTTAACTAAATCAATAAACAAACTAAGAAATTTCTTGTAGATATAAATCAAAATTTTGTTCAATTCCACGGATTAAATTTCAATTTATCTAGAATATGTAGCATTTTCAAATACTTTGCGAATGATCGTTCTAAAATGCCTGATTCCATAGGATTTAATATACAAAATAAGATAACATAAAATAAGTGAGACTACAAACAAACACACACACACACACGCGCGCGCATACATCTGACTCTACAACGAGCTTCTTAAGGTCCAAGTGTTGTTCTTGGCTGCTGCTGCTGCTGCTGTTGTTGTTGATGACGATTATGTTGTTTTCTTCTACGTTGTTGTTGTAATTGTTGTTGTCTAGTATTAGTTGTTGTCTTTTTAACAACAACTTTTCGTTGATGACCATTTCGTCCATTATGTTTTTTCCGTCTTTTATTTTGTTTTTGTAATTCAGCTTCAATTCTTGCATTTGAAAGTGCATTAGCATAATCTGTAGGTAATTGCGCCAGTGTTGTACCAGCACAAAGACGATATTGTGTTGAAAGATCTCCTGGTAAATGAAAAAGTAATGTTGTATAACAAGTATTTTGATCTCGAAGTGGTTCAACAGATACAACATGTGATGAATAATCAATATCTGTACGAGTTGATGGAAGTAATAGTGGAATATCTACAGATGATGATGCAGCAGGAAAAGTAAGCTAAAAAAAATTAGTTTTTGAATTAATGAAAATATTGAAAAACACAAATAGAAGAAAAATAAAAACCTGTTGAGAATTTTCTTCATCATCAGATATTATTGTTGATGGTTTAATAAATAATTGAATTTTAGCAAATGGTCTTGCCATACGTTTATGATATTCATGTTTAAGTGTTCTTCGTCTACGATGAATTTCATATGCAAATTTAACTTTCCAAAAACAAATTCCAATTGAAAGAAAAAGAAAAAATGAAGAAAAAAATACACTGAAAAAAACGAATAAATCTATATTCATTCTTGATTGATAAATTTTAATAAAGCCACTTGTTTTTGATGATATTAATAATGAACCTGTTGTTAAATGTATAGCTCGATAATCCGAAAGTGAAAATGATATAGATTGTGATTGAGGATCAATCAAATCTGATAAACGTATACGTGATATTGGTTGATCAACTAATAAACAATGAAGATTATCTTGTGTAAAATCAATATCTGTTGGAGATATTAATAATGTCAAACGATGACGAGATGATAAATTTCGAAGAATAATTATATCAGATGGATCAGAATAAAGAATTCCTATTTTAATAAAAAAAAGAAGAAAAAAAACACAAGTTTTTCAAACCATGTCGCAAGTTTATTCGCACTACCACCGACATACTACAGGATATTGTTTACTCAAATTCGAATTACTTATCATAATTTAGATTAATCGAGAAGACAAATTCAGAATATATTTTACTAATATAAAGTTTCTGCAATGTCATTTACAATAAAAAATTTATCTCATAGCCGGGGTCGATTTGACCTTTGTGGTTAGCACTGGCTGATCAGACGTGCTGACATAATCAGAGTCCCTCGAAAACGACTCCATTCTGTCAGCTTTAACAGACTTGAAAAACATTCACGCGCTTTGATATAATACTTTCAAACAAAAAAAAATCGTCGGTATAGAGTATATTATACTGAGGACAGTTATCACATGAGAATATAAACATTTGAAGATGGGCTATTGAAAAGATCAAAAGAAAAAAAATATTTAATTGAAAACAGAAATAGAATCGACTGGTGTCTTTTCGAAACCGAACTGAACTGAGTCAAAACTTATAGAGAAATTAACAAATCAATTAGAGTATCAGATTTTTATGAGATCGGTGGTTTGCGTTTTCTTGGAACTCAACTGAGCGGATCGCATCTTTGATTGAAAAAATATTGAAACCTGAAAATATTTTTAAAAAAAACATGTAATATTCTGATTAAGTATTGATTCTATTTGTTTATAGTTTGTTATTGTTTTTTGTCATTATAAATGTCGATAGTTAATGGATTTTCTATTGCTTGCCAGAAGTTATTATTGAAAAAACATATAAGAAATTAGTAACGAGAATGTCACCAAAAATGAAAAGAAAAAAAAGAAACTAAATGATACATTAGAATATTTTCAAGAATAATAATTTTCGAAAGTGTTCTATTTTTCATTGATGTGTCCAGAATCTAGATATACGAACCAATAACAAAGTTAAAGGTAAATATTTCGTTCTTTCTCTTTCTCGCTTGTAGTTTCAGACCTTTATGTTTTATTTAGCATTTCATAGCCGTATTAATTGTCGTTAGATAAGTTTATCAAGCAAATATTTGGTCGTTCATCGAATTTCTTCAAGAACATGAGCACGATCGACATGAATGTGTGGGTTCTTAATACTATAAATAAATTTTTTTCGTCTTCAAGTTCTTTAAAATTAGTTTATCCATACTCAAAGATATATTTCCAATAGCAAGAATTACAGGTTTTCGTCTCAACTTTCAATGCTGTATTCGATACTATTCTTTCAAATTTTTTGGCATATCAAACAGTTTACGGATTTTGTCTTAAAATTCATAAATTCCGATCAATTCTAAAACTCTTTCTCTTTTTTGTTGAGATTCTATAAAATCTGATAATTACTTCGCATAAAACAATCAAAACTGAGCAGAACTCTTATAAACAATTGATAGTACAATGGGTTTTTTCAAAAGTAAAAAAATGTTATCAGCGAAACTACACTTCAGGAGTTGGTGCATTCATAATTTTACTAGTTAGTTGTTAATCTTGTATCTTTATTATTATATATATCTGTTTAATATTAACCTAACACCAATCTTGATATTCATTGTCTATAATTTTCATATTCTAATCTTTCGTATGACAATCAGTTAAATAGAATTAATGTATCTAAGTCGAAAATTCGAATCGATTTTATTACTGAAAAGATTTGTTCAATTTTCTCTCATCAAAGTAAAACATTAATTTGTTAATAATATATTTTAGGATAATAAAAGGAAAAGAAATATTACCGAAATTAAAATCTTCATTTGTTAAATCATAATCACGAATAAGTGGTTCTGTATCAGTTAATGATTGATGTTCATAATAAACATGATGATCATTTAATATAATAAAATTAGCATTTCGTATTGAACATATAACATCAACAAAACCATTTTCAATTCCAATTAAAACTCTAAAAGAAAAAAAACAATATAATTTCTTTTTTCTTTTCTTATTTATATTTATTTGTTTTGTTTTAAATTTCTAACCGAATATTAAGATTACGATAACTAGGAGTTATTTCAAATGATATTGTTCCATTATCGTCACTTCTAATTATGTCATAATTATTTAAACATGATTTTAAAGAATTTCCAAAATCAAAACATTGAGTTGTGTCAGTAGCTAATAATCTATAAAGAAACGACGATGTTTATTTTAAAAAATCAAACACAAAAAATTCGCAAATAGAAAGAAGAACAAACTTATAACATCGATGACCACGTTCAGATGTAACACCATTATAACCACGTTTACAATTTGGACATTGTTGATGAATTCTTGAACGACATTGATTTTGTTCTTGATTATTTATATTATATGTACGATTTGAAAGACATTGATGAAAATTGAAATCGACTAAATTTGAATCCGATAAATGTGAAAGACACCTACAACCATCAGTTACTTAAAAAAAAGAAAAAAAGAAAAAGATTTTATTATTTCTTTTATGCAAATATTTTTCATTTATTTATATTTAATTTACTATTAGTTCGACAATCATATGTTTGACCAGAACATGAACATTCAAAACAAGTTGTTGTCGGTGTTTTTAATTCAATTAAATGTGAAAGTTGTTTTCCATTTGGACGATAACGACAATATTCACATCGAAGACCACGAGTTAAATTTCCACAAAATAAACACACCTAATTTAAATAAAATATTTATTCGAAAAATATCGGATATTAATAAATATGACTTCGAATATGCCTGATGAGGATTATTTTTTTATTAATATATAAACAGAGTGGAAAACAAACAAACTTGTTGAAATGATTTAAAAAAAAAATATTTAAGCATGTGTCTTGATTATATAAACTTATGTATTAAATTCATTTTATTTTTCTGCTTATAAAATACAATTTTGATTTAAAAACAAACTCATACCTTATCAATTTCATTTTTATGAGTTTGAAAATTTCATAAAAAATACGTCTACTGTATTTGAAAATATGCTTATCTTTGAGAATATCATCACGATTAACATTGAGATGCATTCTGAAAAATTTTACCAGATTGGAAATTTCCTTATCAACTTTTAAACTATTTTGAATTTTTTTTCTAGTCCTACTGGTTGAAATTCTATAGAATTCTCTGAGACATTGTTGTGCTATAAAGGGATATTTTTTCGACTGTTATTTTTGTCAACAAAGAAAAAAGAAGAATGGTGAAAGAACCAATCAACGGTAAGATCTAAAAAAATATGAGAGTCTCTAGTGATCTAGTATAAGGCATGAAAATGAACAAAAAGTTATTAGATGTCAAAGATTCATCTACTTTTTTCTAAACATGATTGGTTCAGAAAGTCGTTAACACACTTTTCAATGCATTAAAAATCATAATTAAAAAATATCGCAAGAAAAAAAGATTGTCATAGTCTTAGGCAAACCCACTATGGACATTACTTTTTCGCCTTGTTGTCATTTCCTTATTTCATCATATGATTGTCGGCAAATCTTTCATCAACAAAGAGTGCCTTCTAGTGTATACCTTTATTATTCACAGAACGGAAGAAATATGACAATGCATGCATACATAATAACACTATTAAATTGATGACACAAAAAGGAAGAAAATGTATTTATATGGATTGACCTGAAGAAAACGTTATGTTCTAAGCTTCAAACAAACAATTTTATCATATTCAACTTGTTGAAGAGCATGATGTACTCAAGTATTTGAAGCATGCTAAATCTTATTGCTATTATTATCATTTTTGTCTTTACGATAAGATAAGATTCTTTTATTAACCATTTGTCTTTTTGTTTTTGTCTCATTTATATTCTTAATATATGATTACAAACAAAAATAGCTTAATAAAAAATAAATAAATCATTCTATGAAAAGTCATTAAATTTTCATTTCATTATTTTACTTTAATTCTTCAAGAATAAATTCGATATAAAATTTTTTATGTCAAAAAGAAAAAAAAATGATTTGAATTTTTCTTAACGACTAACAAATCTTAAATTTAATGACTAACCGGTTCATCATTATCTTTATCATCATGAAATATATCCGATTGATTTGAAATTAAAAATGATTGAACAATTTCTGGTGTTAATCGTTGTTGACATTCTCGAATATTTCGAGTAAGATAAATAGATGAACATAGACGATGTAATTGATTAACATATAAACATATGTTTGTTTGATAATTACAATGAGACAAACAGGATATACATTGACCTGATTTTGATTGAAAAAACCTATAAACAAATAGCAAATAATCAAATTATTTTTTATTTTGAAAAAAAAAAGCAAAGTTTTTACTCAGTTTGATTATTTATTTTACATTGATCACCATTTGATAAACTGATGAAAAATAATAAAAATAAATGACGATAACACATTCGTCTATCGATTTAAAACAAACTACATTTTCATCATTGAATTCTTTTTATCTACAATAGAAAATAATTTTTTTTTGTTTTTATAAAAGATTTGACTTCATTTCAACATAATGATACACAACAGAACATCAAAATCACATTATCATTATGAACATTTAATGAACATTCTCATTTTTCTCTATCAATATATTCGATATTGTCGATCAAAAAGAAAATAAAAAAATCAAGCAAACCTATATATTTTTGATCGTAAATATGTAAGATACCTATAGATATTCTGCCAATCATCCGTTTCAATAATAACGATTCATATAAAAAACAAGTAGTATCCAGCCTTGTTTCCTATTGGCTTATTTAACTAACAAATTAAAAAATATTCATTAACCTCAATACATACTATTTGTTATATATTTTTTCGGTTGAATAAATCATTAAGACCGAAAAACATTCATAAATTTTTATTACAAAGTTTTTTTTTTAAATATAAAAGTAAAAAAAAAAAAAAAAGAAAGCCATCTGTCAAAATTGATCAATGGTGGTCTTATTGTTATAATTATGGTTTTGTCCTGTTCTTATTTATATGTGCATGACTTATGAACGAAACATGTTAAATATACAGAAAAAGCCTTAGAATAAAATTTAACAATAAATGTTGATTCAAGGATTTTGCTTTCTTTTAGGGTTCGTGTTGTAGCATTAGTTTTTATTTTATTACGTATTTCTCTACTCACAAAAAAGAACGCATGGATTCACAAGAACGACCAAATACACAGGTAGTTTATATCATTTAAAATACGGAAAGATTTGTTTTTTATTATTAATTTGATATATAATAGACCGTATCGGTTTCGAATCCATATTTATTACGATTAAAATGTTTTCTTTGTCAAGCATCAAATCCAAATATTAA
>CAJNSZ010000063.1:32296-67299 GCA_905329745.1 Rotaria sp. Silwood2 | reverse complement strand
AAAAAGATAATAGTAAGATTAAAATTTATTCAGTTTTTTATAAATTAAAACGAAATTATTTATTTCTTTTCTTGTAGATACAAATGAAAAATCGTTTAATCCTATTTCAAAGGTAGAAAATAGTATTGAATATTAAAATCTTTGAAAAAAGTTTTTTTTTTGTCTAGTCATAAAATATATTATCGACTTAGATCTTTTTTTTTTCGACCTTATTTGACAAAACAATATCTAAATTTTACAATACATAAACAAAAAAATATGTTATGTTTTCTCTTTTAAAATATTAAAGAAAACATTTCAAGTAGAATTTTTATTTAATAAAATTTATAAAAAAAAGAAAATTACTTTTGATTAAGGTAATATTCTTTTACATAGACAAAGTCTTCTACATAGTCTTTAATTTTTTAAAGAAAATACGAATTTGATTTAAGAGAAATTATAAAAAATAGCTTCTTATTTAGTTTTATAAATTTTCAATATTATTATGATTTGAGCGTTTGTTTTCTGTTTAAAATACTTGACTACTTATTTTTTTTTTTATGAAACATTGAATATATCTAATTAAACAAAGAAATATAGATTTTAAATATTAATAAAGATTTCTAATCGTTTTTTTGTCTAATAATAACAAGTCAAATAAATTTCCTACACATGTTAAAAAATATTTTCAAGTATAATTCAAAACAACAATTCATTTAAGAATACCCTTAACTCTGTCATGACACACAATCTTCGTGGGTATTATATAATCTGAATTAATTTCTTTCTACTGTAGAATTCAAAAGTTGTTCTTAACCCTTAAAAATAAATTCATTTACGTACCGGAAATAACGGATCGCATTTCCTCAAGCTAATATTTATATGAATAAAAAAGTGCAAAAACGCCCACGTTTCTCTGACTTAGTATGTTCGATAGAGTTAAAACATTTTTTGCACATATACTTTATACTGTTTTTCAATGTGTATTATTGTTCCGCTAATTTTTGGTAGATCTTACAAAAATAGAACCACATGCATTTCTAAGGTACTTTTGATATTTTTGCCGTTTTTCTTCGAAGGACAAAAAAATAAAAAGATACCCATCTGAAATAGTCTGATGCTCAATTCAATTGAAGAAAGCATCTCGAAGAAATCGGAGGAAGCCATTATCATCTTAATATCTTATAGAAGACAGCATCCGTGAACTTTAAACGAAGGGCAAATTTTTCTCTACTCGTCGATATCTAGTTGCCCTGAAGCTTTCTAAATTTGTCTGCTAAGTTCTTTCCCAGAAATCTCGAGAAGGGACGAAGTATTTCTAAGAAAAAAAAAGCAGCAGCAAAACTTTAACTTAGTGTTTTGAATTATTTAATTTCGATAGATTTTAAAAATGTTGAATTTTTTTCCAAAGATTTAAAATATTTGATATTAAAATTTCGAAAAGAAAACATTTCGACATTTATTAAGCTTCCATTGTATACATGTCCGGATTGTGAAGCTAAACTTCGATTGGAAGAAAAAGAAACTGCAAGTAGTTCGACTGTTACATCTCAAGTATGATTTATTTCTATTAGTTTTAATTATATTTCATGTGTTTTTTTTTTGCTTTTATAATTAGGAATTTGAAGAAGAATCTGATCGAATGATTATTGTACCGGATACGAGTTCTGACGATAATCATGATGAGTGTTGGTGTCGATCATGTACGAATGATGTTGATGATATAAGTTCTCGTCAATTATGGGATGATCTTTCTCATATTATTAAATGTGTTTATCGTGCAACAGATAAAGAATTTTCAGGTTTAGAATGAATAAATTTTTTTCTTTCGTCTTATTTATTCTTTTTATTTTTAGAAAATCAATTTTCTGATGATATTTCTAAGGCAAAAGAATATGTAAAAAAGTAAATATAAACGAACGAAAGAAAAAAAAAAGAATTTATTTTTAAAAATAAAAATTTATATTGATTTTTTAGATTAACTGATATAAATCCTCAATCTTTATTTAATAAACTTGAATCAATTGTATTAGAATATGTTCGTGAAATACGAAATCAAGTATTAGAACGTTTTCATACATGTTCAAAAACTTCTCATGATGTACAATTATTTATTTCATTTCTTTTGGATGAATATAATATGTTTATACAAGCAGCAAATAATGTTTCGACTATTGTTTCTTATTTAGTATGTATTTATAAACTAAAAGCAAAAAAATATCTTTTTTTTTTTATATTTTTAGGAAGAAAATTATATGAAATCTTTTCATTTAACATGGTTATTATATAATAAACATTTATATGAAAAATTAATTTATATGGATAGAAAAATTCAACATTCAATGTCGACAATGATTGATTTATTACAACCATCAAATGATGATGATAATGATTATTCACCAGCTGAATATACACAATTATTAAATAGATTTTTAGCATTTGATGAAGAAATGTCTGAAATAGCTTGTTTATATAAAGATTCTCAAGCTAAAATGACTTCATCATCATTTAATATTTGTATTCATAATGGTTATCAATTTGATAATAATAATATTAAAATAAAAAAAAAGAAAAAATGTAAAAAAATTAAGAAAACAAAAAAATTACCAACATCAACACAAGATAATACCAATAGGTTTGGATTTAGAAATTTTCATTTTTTTTTTAAATTTTATTCGATTTTCTAATCAGAATTATTATATAGACATACTAGTTTTAAAATAAATATACTCATTCAAATAATAATTAAAAAAACAAAGACAAATTATTGAGAAGAATAATACGCATGCTTTTCGCCTACTTTGTGTATTACCTAGTGACAGACTCAGTAGTCTGATATCTTGCCTAGAACTAATAACAGTTGTAGCTCTGGACAAAAGACCAATCGGACGCAGAGTTATTGTTTGTGAATCTCATACACACTAACTAACTGTAAGAGCAGGTGTATGTTACATTAGAGTCAGCATACCATCGAATGGATCATTCAAGATAAATAGTAGTCAGTGATTTGTATCGAGTGATTGCATGATTGGTGATATTGAAGTTTAAATATACTACCTTTCAAAAATGAATCGAATAACGAAGGCGCTCAGCCGTGACGACCTTCAGACTATTAAGATATTTGTGTTTTGTATGAATAGCAAACAACATCGAGTAAACGTTCATCATATAGAAAAAAAATGATATTTCTAGTTCGTTGAACGTTCTGTAAGGAGATGCAATTGAAATTGTTTGTTTCAAATTTGAGACTAGTAGATGAAAAAAATGCAATTAGTTAAATGAAGAAAAGTTAAATAGACTCATTTGCGTCCTGGCAATCTTCTTACCAATCTTTATCAGTAAAAATAGAATATAATTATAGAATTTAATGAAGGTAATTGTGTGTAAAACAGTCTTATGCAGAGAAGAAGAATAACAGTGTAAATCATCAACACTTAACGATCGATGAAGATTCAATACTAAGAAGACATGGTGTTCTCGTATCAGAAATGTAATAGTTCCTCATGTTTTTTTTAATGCTAATGATCGTTCATTTGTAGAAGTTAGAAGAACTAAGTTCGGTCAATACTTTGAATAAGACATAACCAGTTGTCATCGCCTTAGCTGATATTGATTATTGCCATGCTTGACAAATAAGCGATTCTTATTTTGAAAAATCCAAAATCAATACGTTTCTGTCTTTGACTGCCAATTCTTATTAAAATCGCAGTGTATCAGTGGTCATGTCATATCAAATAAACTCAGCTGGTCCTTATGTTTAATTGTTTTCATCAAACATACTTTTTCCTAGTTTTACTAATTTTTCATTTACATGTACAATTGAACAAAAAAAGAATTATAATAATAATAATAATAACAAATTGATTTCAGTTAGAAAAACAAGTTCAAATAAGTTTATGCAAATAAGATTCAGTTATCTTTTTTGTAAGACACAAAGTAAATATAACTTTCTTTTTTCTGAGACAAGTAAGAATTTTACTTCTTTATTGTTTAACTATCAGTATTTAAATAAAATAATACAAATGAATTAATATTTAGGCTATTTCGATATAAAGAAAATTTGAAAATTGGTTTCTGTTAGTGTTTTTTTTTATTAAAGTGTTTAACACCTATTGAATCGGTGATATCTATTCAGGGCGAAGAATTCTGGATTTGGATCTCCTCGGATCCGATAGGATTCTCTGAATAATCCGATGAAATTATGTTTAATTTACATCTGGACACTAGGCGTTATTTGATTCTTTCTCCTTCCCTCACGTACAATCGGTTAAAAATTGACAGCTAAAATTATAATTTTTTTTAATTTATTGTTACGTTCAATTGTTGAATGAAAATTCTAAAATGAAGAAAAAAAAAGTAAATTATACTTAGTGTTCGTTGAGCCATATATCTCTGTTCTTTTCCGTAAACGATCCCAGGTCAAAAAATCGGACATAAGATCTTGTTGATCATACGAAATCTTGCAAAAATCGTACAAAAAATCGTGGTTCATGCAATCTTATACTAAGTCGTACTATAAGAACCATCCAAGATCNCGCTCTTTCTAACCAATATGGGTTGAGCTTGAAACATTGTCTAAAAGTCGTATATTTTGAGCTAATACTAGACAACTATGAGCCCAATGAAACTTCAATACTTTTTTGCAGGCATTCTCCCTCAAAGTGGCTTATAATCCTTACAGCTTGACTTGAAATTATTACCAAAAGTATCAACACATTTTTCTGAATAGGATGGGCAGTAAAGTGACTGAAAATATTATATGGGCCGAATTGGCTTCTTATGCGCCCCTGTCCTTTAATCAATATTCTATGTTCGTCTTAGATTTCAAAACAATCATTTTATTTCATTTTCTTGATTAGATTTCTTTTTGTTTCAGATAAAATACTTATAAAACCTTATTATCAATAAAAATTTCTTGGTAGGATCTCGTTTATTTTTATTAATCCGTTGGATGTATTAATGCATATAAAGCTATTGTTCGTAGTTGTGACAAGTGAGCAGCTAATTGTTGCGCAACACGAATTACTTCTGGATCTACTTTTGTACCTTTAACTTTAAAAGAAAATTCAGTTTTGACGTCGCCTATTTTTGGATAGTACATAATTTCTGCATTCGATTTTGTTCCTGCTAAATTAATGTTAAATTCAGCTGTTTGCATAGTAACCTTGCCCAATGAATCAGGTACAATGATGATTGGTTGGCCCGAACGAGTAATTGTATCAGCATCAATAAGAATTGAGGACAAATTGACTGGAGACATTTGATCGAAATCAAATGACATAGCCGTAGTAAAACTACGTGCACTTTTAACTGTAAGCTCACCGTTGTTAGTATGTATATCGAGTTCGAATTTAGTGATTGTGTTATTAATATAATCTTCTGCAACCTAAGAAAAGAATAAGAAAATATTTGATTCAATTAGAACAAAAAAAACAAGAAACTTAAGTTTTCAAGTTCTATCGTTGTTTTTTTTTGTTTAGAAAGAAAACGAAGCTATTTACTGTTAGTTGTACACATGCAAGAGCTGGATCAATATTTGAAATTTTCATCACAATATCAGCTGGTTCTGCTATTTTCTTTTGTCGTGTTTTAAATACTGGTCTTATATAAAAATCATTTTTATCTCGACTGTTATCCAAAACATATTGAGTAAAAGGTACGTTTTTGAATTTCAAAGATGATCGTGATACTTTGAATGGCATAATTTTTGCATCTTCAATTTTTGCTAATTCATCAATAACTTTCATGACACCAGTTTCAAAAGAATTTATTAAGAGATCTGGTCGAAGAACAATTTGATACTCGCGTGATGTGTATTCACAATCCATCGACATGATATTATGAGCATGATTAATCAAAATCCAAACAAATGGAACAAATAGTAACATTATTGTGTAATAAATCAATGCAAATGCGCTGCAAAACGAAAATAGATAAAACAAAATTAATGCTTTTTTGTAAGCTCTGACTTGAGATCAATAGTAATCAAGAGATAGATGTTGACAATTGATATTCTACTTTTGTTTGATGGCCTTAGTGGCTTATCATCGATGAAATAAAATCTTAATTGATTTTCAATATGATTTAGTAACAGAATATTGATATTTTTTTCGTTGTATTTCTTCGTTCGTAAATATATTAAATGTTAATCTGCTTTTAACGAGAATAGCCTAAGAAAAAATATCGTATGAGACGAAAAAAATAAAGAAATAAACGTAAAGACTGCACATTTCAGTTTAGTTAAAGAATGAAATTGTCTATGATTGTAAGAAAATACATGAGTAAGGCTTTTTTGAATAAATAAAATAATATCAATGTATTTGCCCTTTCGCTTTGTCTCTCTTTTATGTAGCCTAACACCATTTTACTAGTGGTAGTCTCGAAATAAATAACTAAACCTCTCCCAGAAAAGAAGGCCACATCTATTAGAAGACAATGTCTAAACAGAAGTTCGTCTGTCCTATGAAAATATCATGCAGTAATTAATTTATTACAAAAGTCCTTAATTTTTCGTAAATATTAATTAATGGCCTATTCCATGGAGTTTCTACCACGAAAACACATGAGTTCTTTAAATCGACCGAAACATATTCTGTCTTGTAGAGTTCGACGAGTTGTATCTATGGTAAAAATTTCAGCTCGCAAAACCGTTCCTGTAGGGAGATATAAGGTATACAAGTTTAGCTGGAAATTAGCATAATTGATGAAAAATGAAAATTTACTAAACTTCCTGATCTGCACTTTTTCACTATTGTATGAACCANTCTGAACTCAATTCCTGTGATTTCTAAAGATACTATATCACTCTGAGAGTAGAGTCAGTGGTCACCGGATAGGGTCGCATACAGTATGGTCCATGCTAACTTAGCACGCCTGTATTTTCTCCTTGCAATTTAGTGATAAAAAACACAGTGAATATACCTTTTCACTTTTTGAAGTACACATAACACTCGGATTTAAATCCGAGGTTTTCGCATTTATTTTTATATATATTGGGTAATTCATAAAATTCCAAAGACTCAATATTTTGAGACAAAAATTGTTTGATAAATAGGACTTTGTGAGATATATGCCTGTAGAAAATTTCAGATCAATTGGTTCAGTTGTTCTTGAGATATGTTCCCATTATGACCTTTGTTTAGTGATATAGTGACTTTTACGACTTTTCGTAAAATATTTTTAAAAATTGGAAGGGCCAATATTTTTTAAAACGGTTTGCGGTAAAATTCATAAAACTTTTTCCTCTACAACATATCGTAAATTGAGAAAAATCTGACGATCTCGATTGGGCAGGTTCAGTCGTGACTTATATGAACTGACTCTTACATAGTTGATGATGGACTGCATCTTGCTTTATCATGATTGACTATGTTCGAGTTCTAAATGTGTAAAATAAATTTAAGTTTTTTTTTCGAATCATACGGCTTTCGTTCAGTTTTGTTGCTGCTATAAAACTAGTTGTCAAACTTGAAGTTACCATATTACATAAATGAAAACAATCTTTTAATAATCGTCGTGATTGGGTTATTGTGAAGGTTTTTTCTCTGCGTCATTACATAGGAACGTTACTATTAGTAAAGTATTTTTAAGTAATAGAAAAAACTGAACAAAATTCATATGGTTCGCAAAAAACCATGAATATCAACTGAACTTGTTCAGATTACGGCACTCTACAGACAATTGACAGTGAATGAAATAGGTAAAATTCAAGATAAAAAAATGATCAAATCATTAATTTTATTTATTGCATCTAATTTTCTTTTTATATCTCAAAACATGGACTACATCTGTTTTACCTATTTTGCAACATCTTCTAATTTTCGAACTGTTCTTATTTATCTATTCAAAAAGAATGATCAAATTCAACCAATTAATATGATTTTTAATAATACAATAGCTTTAAATAGAAAATATTAATTATTTCACAAAATAAGCTTCTTTTAGAGATCAGTAACCTGAGCAATTGGTAGTAATAGACATATCTAAAAATAAAACTATCGATAATATAACAAACGCTCAAGCACACTTAGTATTTTATATGTGCTATCGAATCATTGATTTATTGTCATATCTGTATATTTGTTGTTGGTCGGCCAATGGTCTCTCTGACAGTAAAACATATGTTATGTTTGACAATTAGCTGAGACTCAACGTTTTTTATTTTATTTATTTTAGGCAAAAAGAAAATTTCATTTTCAATTTATCGAGCTCATTCACACAAATGACAATCTGTAAATAATAATCTCTGAATACGTTTAGTTAACATCAAGATAAAAGGATATATGTCCAGTACTAGAACTTCCTATATAATTTAGCATAAATGAGATTGTATATGTATTTCCAATTGTAGCCATAAACGATTGACTTAGAAAGAAAATAAAAGAAAGATCTGAAATGCAATAAGCCATGAAACAGTTTCCAGAGTATTCAAAACATTCAAGACCAGAAACTATTTGACTCGTACATGTCGTTTCACATGATGTAATCCAACCAAGTGCATTTGTTGTTGAATTTTCAAAACTGGGATTAGTTAATAATTCAATCGAAGTTGCATTATTGTCTACTACAGAGACAGCGTCCAAATAAAAACTATGCATATTATCAGTTTCAAAACCAAATAAGAGTGTTGGTATTGTTTTTGTAGCTGAATAACTGTACGAATATGATATCCATCCGGATGGAATTGATCTATTTAAAAGTGCAATTAATCCATGACCAGTACTTGAGCATACCATGGCTACAATAAAGAAAAAAAAATAATATACTCATTGATTAACTAAAACTATTTCAACTGTAAGTTATCGAAAAAAAAATTTTACATCAGAAGTTTTTTATTTGTTTTAACTTCAAATCTTTTTCCAAACAAAACTTGAAAGAGTATCTGCTCTGCTGACTGAATACTCTCTCTCGCATTAGAGAACTTTGCCTTGTTGGATTTTAGTTAAAGAAGAAAACAAACACAAAATAGATCGTATTAATTATGTAATTTGTTTTTTTAGTACATACAATCAGATATTTTTGATTTCACCATTACCATTTCTAAAAAACATGATTTTACCTATGATAAAATCATTTCGATTTTAATTACTTTGAGCTGTTGTCTGACTGTTGTTTGTCGAAGCTAGAAAAAATTCATTAAAATATGTATTGATGAAAAAATGTAAATCAAGAAAAAAAACAAGATCTAATTTTCATATTTATAATCATGTTTGTCTTTTTTCTATTAAAATAATTCGTATTATATTGTGTATTGGTGAAAACGTGAAAACGATAATGTTGATGCAATTGTCACTTCTATAGCTCTCAAATATGTCATGAAAGAAAACAAATCAAGTATTAAAAAATAAACATACGTAGAATAATACCAAGAACAATGGCAACAATTGCAATTATAAGAATTAAACAAAAAATAGCTGCAAAAACCCAAAACCAAGGTCGTCGAAAGAAACTTTTTTGTCTAGAAAATAAAAAATAGAACGACAATATTATTTCATTGATAAAAGTTTCCTTATGAAATATTTGATTTACTCTTCATTATCATTAGGATTTCTTGGTAGTCCTTCACTTAATCTCATTGAATTATTTATTTCTGGTACAACTTGGCTTTGACGTCCATTTATCCATTTGTTTGTTGACTAGAAAAGAAGATGAAAATAGGAAAATTAAAGAAAAGATTCCTACTGCCGTGGATGAATAATTGAAATCATTACTAGTTTGAGTTTCTTGAAGTTCTCTTTGACTCATACGTTGAATTTTAGGTCGATGAGGTATATTCGAAATGGTTGATATTCGCATCGTTCTTTCACGTTTTTCCCTTACAGTCAAATAGAAAACTGTCGTCAATATGCTGTTGATTTCTAATCTGATTTGATTTTTATTCTTGCAGAATTTTGATTTATTCTAATCAATTCTAAGGAAGCAACGCAATGTAATGAAAAAAAAAAAGTCTTTTTATTTTCGTTGTTTATTCAATCATCTAGTACAATGAAAAAGAGAATAATATGAAAGAAAGAAAAATCATCTTACTTCTTATAACATGGCATGTAAAGTACGTTGTAATGCTGAAAAAACATTAATAAATTCATTAGTTTTTCGATTTTTTGAAATTTCAATTAATAAATATTGAGTTAGTAACTTTATCTATTATATTATTTGCATTTATATTCATCTATCGAAGTAGGTCATCACTGTTGTGTTGCATGAGAATATATTTTTCAATGATTTATTTTTATTAAAGTTTGCGACTAAAAATTATAAATATATTTTATTAAGATTTGTTTCTTTTCTTTTTTGAATGTCTTCATTGTGAAAATACAATATTCAATAATTTCCTATTGTTTTTCGTATGGTCTTTCAAGAAATTGTTCATTTTTTTCTGTTTTATTTGCACAAGGAGGATATGGATCACCTCGACAAGCAAATAATATTTCCATTGTTGCACCAAAATCTCTTGGATGATGAAAACACCAAGTCCCATCTTGCCTAGGTGGTGAACACCATAGAAGAGAATCTCGAACATGTACTTCAAATTGTGGTGAAGGTGCTGGTAAATTTAAAGGAATTGATTCTAAAGTTAAATTCAATATTCCATTAACATCTTCGTATGTTTTCCTAGGTGAATATGGAATAGTCGTTATCGGTAAAGAACGAATTTTTTCAAGAAGAAGAAATTCAGGAAAACGAATAAGTTCTTCTGTCCAATAGAGTAAAAGTTTTTTTATATCAAGTTGATATGTTATTGGAATGGCAGTTAAATTCGACGAAAAAGCAGGAAAAATGAGTGTTCGATTTTTTAAATTTGTATGTTGAAGAATAAGAAGAGAACGAATAAGAAGATTTCTAGAACTGATTGACATATTTCTATTAATTAAAGAAAAATAAAAATTAACTAATTAATATAATTTTTGATTTTTTTACATATTTTCTACTGTAACTGTAAAAAATTTTGGTTTTGTTTCACCATAAAATTTTTTTGATCTTTTTCCTATTTTAGCTGCTTGATTAAACAATACAAAAGCACTACCATCTGTCATCAAATGTGAAAATTGATTTCCAAAATCATGTTTTGTCCAATTTAATAATAAAACTGGCATTAGTTTCATTGCTTTTAAATAAGTTTTATCTAATCGATCATAATTATTAAGTAAAGCATCAAGTACACGTTGATCAGAAAGAAAACCACCTTTACCATAACGTAGCCAAAATTCAGCAACATGAGAAAAAAGTAATATAGATGCATTTGTTGATCGAACAAAAAATACACCAATATTAATACGTGGATGAGCCCCATAATGATGACTTATTTCGAAATCATAAGTATTTAATGGTTGTTGTAAACAATCAAGTGGATTTTTTTTCCTATAATAATAATAATAATAATAGATTTTTATGAAATATAATTATATTTAATGGGTAGTAAATTTATAACTGAGAAAGAGTTTGTTTTTTTTTTCTCCCAGATTCTGACAGATAGAAATATCTATAACGATCTGTAATGATTAGGAATGTGATAAATATTTTGGATAGTATTTGTCTAGATGACAAGCAATTCTTATAATTATCGAACTATGAGACCATAAAAATCTGTCTGCAAGTATAAATCTGAACTGAAAGAACTCCACAACAAAATACCAGTAGCAAAAGTTAGATGCTATTGTTCAGTTACGTCCTAAAATAATCAAAACAAAAACCTAAACTTATAAGTTTTGGCTAGACTTTTAGTTTGAATTATTGTTTTTTTAATATATCTTATTGTACATCAGATTATCATAGTAGTTGATGCTGCGTAAGATAACATCAAACTCCTTCATCATTTTAATGTGTTTTGGTGCATGTCTAATAGATATACAAATCAAAATATCTGGTATTTATCTTGAAGCCCTATAATCAAAATGAGTTACCAATTTCGCATCTAAATCTGAATATGATCTTACAATATCGGTCCATGAGAAATCGAATTTATCCTGATTTATTTGTTTATAAATATACACCTTCTACGACAGTAAGAATATGAAGTATAAACATCAGAGAAAATATCAAGAGATATTTTAGTCATTTAACTAAAAACTTAAGATGATCACAAAACAGTTGACAATATTTAAACATATATCATCTAATTTTTGAAGAAAAATATTTTAAACATTCTTGATAAACTGATTAGAAAAAGTATTCATGAATTTTCATGATACTTCAAGTTGACTTTCAATTCTATGACCAATAATGGTAAGCAAAAGAAAACATATATTCAACGAAAGTATTTCATTTACTCAATTTTTTCATCATGTCAAATAATTATTTTATTATAGTTAAAAGAACTACAAAAAAATGTTCGACTCAGATTCTACGCAAAAAGTCATATTCTTGCTGAGTACGAATTCATTTCATAGTAACATATTAACAATGTAACTAATAACCAACAAATTGAAAGAGTTTCTGTGGATAACAAATTGGTAATAAAGAATGGATCTCTCAGTATTTTTCACCTATTTCGATAGTATTAAGACGTGAAAAAACAAATTGTTTTATTTTTAAAGATGCATCTTTTAATTCTTAATAATCTTATATATTTCAACTTATTCAATTAGGATTCGTTACTTTGCAATCAATAACGAAACAGATATGTCTAAAATCCATAGTTTTCAGAAAAAAGCTTTTTTGTTAATTTTTGTTTTACGCTCTTTAACTATTAAGTAAGGTTCTTTTTTTTCAATCTCTCAATCCGTTTGAATCACCAAACAATAAAAAACAAATAACTAATGAAGTAGTGTAAAAGCTTCAAAGTCAATTTATTTATCTCAGAATAAACATTATTGTTAAGACACGATTTAAGAAGCTGAATATCACTAGTATGTAATCGATACATTGCAGGAAATATGTTTACATATTGAACACTTACCGATCATCTTTCGAAGTTATTGAAAGTTTTAACAAACCTAAACGAATCCATAATGGCAATGTTACGTACAAAAAACAATCTCATTAGTATACATTTTCGTGTGTTACCGACAATGTTCATTTAGAGACAAATAAATTGACTTTAAAACTTTCAAAATACTGCATTAGTCATCTGTTTTTAGTATTCGTTGGTTTCGAATCGCTTGAGAGATTGAAAAAAAAGAAATTTACTTAAGAGTTAAAGAGCATAGAACAAAAATTGTCCAGCAGCTCTTCTTTCAAGGTTGTAGATTTTAGACATATCTGTTTCGTTGTCGATTTTCGAAATAACGAATTCTAAACGAATCAATTGAAATATATAAGAGAGATGCATCTTTACAAAAAAAAGGACTTTGTTTTTTCAAGTTTTAATACTATCGAAATACATGCACAATATTGAGAAATTTATTCGTTATGGTCGATCGATTAGATTTCTTAATTAAATTAAAGATTGAATATTCTTACCAGAAAACATCCATTTCACTAAGCATAACAGAATATCCCATTCGAACAATTTTAGCTGGAGTATTAAATTTCGCATGACCAACACGATAAAGTGAATGTTGTCGTGCTTCAATAGTATTAATCCATTGCATTTGATCGTCAAATGAAAACGTTGAATAATATACTGGTGCATCTTGTTTTACAGCTAAAATAACAGCGATTTCATCCATAGCAATAAAAAAACAATGACAATTATTTGTATCATTAGATATTTCCAACATTCTTTCGTACCAATCCCAAGCAAATAATGAATAACTATCACCACCAATGATTGTTACAATAACTTGACCAAGTGAATTCGATTGTTTACGAAGAAGTGAACGTAGATGTTCATCACTTGAATATTTAACAAATGGGTTTTCACTTTTTGTGGACTTTTCTTCAGTGTGGATAGTTGAATCTGTCATTAATATTTAAACAAAAAAGATTAATTTTTTTCAAGGAGGAACAAACTGATTTCTATGTTAGAAATCATTAGAAATCACTAGAAGTTATTATAACACCGTAAGAATACGAATAATGACTGCAGGTGATTTAAAATTACCGAAAACCATCAGAAACCATTATAAACCACGAGAAATCAATAGAAATTACTCTAAATTATAGAAAACCTCCATTATAATAAGATTAAAATTGAAGCTCTGATTTCTAATGATTTTCTTAATTCTCAATAATTGCTAATACTCCTAATGGCTGCTTTTGGTTTCTAATGATTTCTCGTAATTTTTCTTCATGTCTAAACATTTTTCGATGATTTCTGTTGATTCGCCGTGGACAGATAAAAACTAATTTTTAGTGATAGAAATGCCTAGAAATCAAGAAATAAGTTGGTTCTTTCTTGGTTTTTCTTTAATGAATACAACGACAAAGCATAATTTGCTCACTTATATGTTTTAGGAAATTTTTTTCTTGGCACGTGTCTAGCGGAAATTTATCATTTTTTAGTCATGTTTTTAATTATATGATTAGTAAAACATGATTCTCTTTTTATTTCATAACAAATGTGTTGTTTATTTTCACACACAAAACCTAATACTATAGATGGAATGACAGACGATGACTGAAAAACTTTGATTTTATTTTTTTAGGATAAAAAGCGCTACTAAATGTGAGAAGAACTGATATTTTTACCTTCGAGACCAAAGGATACAAGAAAACAGCTTATTACTACTTCACAAATAATGAAATTTCGTTTACAACGTATTTTTGAAAGTATCTAGATGCGTAAGAGCTATATATATTGATTACTTTACTCCTATCTATTGTAGATCTAAACCCATGAAAATTTAAAGTTTTGATTTTTTTCAATGAAATTCTGTAGATTAATTTCATAATACAAAAGAAGAAGCCAAATCGTAATGTACCTTTACTAATAATTTTTTCAATACTTAAGGTTGTGGAAATAAAAGGTGACGCTTTTGAAGCAACAGGTTGAATGATTTGAGCTAATTGTTGTACACTTTTGTCTTTTTGATATAAATGAAAGCTGATAAAAGTCATACACATTGTGATGATTGCAAAGATCACTGTTAAGTACAATCGACTTGCAGTCCGCATTGCTCTTACAATGAATATTACTATTGCTTTTGACCTAAGTGCACATCGATACAGTTTGTAAATAGCACAATGAAATTATTTTTATTGAAAATGAAGAAAAAAACGTTGCGCAGACACAAATTCATGGTATTCCAGATGTGTTGTTAAGAAAGGAAAGAGAAAAGAAAATACGTAACGATGGTTGAATAAACTGTCACACTACTGTTTTTTTTTTACTAAAATGAAAAGCGTAAGAGAACAGAAACCATATTAAATAAAACGAAATTGAAGTAGAAAATTTGAACTCATTTTTCTTCTTCTCTTCAATCAATATATTTCTACCTGTTTGTTTTGTTCATGTAATTTTATCGAACTTGTAAATAACATTTCATTGTATATTTTCAGTTAATTGTAAATATATATATATATATATATATAATTAAACTGAATATGAAAAACAAAATTATGAACAAGTTCTTCTGTTTTTCATAAAGATACAGACAAACTAAATTATAAATGTCCAATATATAACCATTCAGTTTTCTCCTTTAAAAAACAAAATGAACCTGTGTTCTCTATTCTAATACTGAGCCAAGTAAAATCACTATGTCACTTTTTCTTCATGCGGCTTCATTTCGAAAGAAAAAGTATTGAAAAATGAAAAACAACTATTTGTTTCTACGTTAACAATACCGTGATACCCATTCCTTTCTTACATTATTATGCTAATTGTTATCGTACTAGCTTCATATTCAATGGCATCGATGAATTCGAACTCCATGTAATCCTGCCAACGAACGTATACGGCTTCCATGCACGAAAAAAGTAAACAAGCGGTTTTTTCTCCAAATACGACACAAAGACATAAGTTTGTCATATTGAACCATGTAGATCTTCATATTTATTCATGTGTAAGCTTGTTTATGACCGTGGTTTTTTTTATCTGGACTTGACTGAATAATCCAGGAAAAATAATAGAAATGAAAGATGAATAAAGCTTAAAAAGTGAGTTAACCATTTTATTCTTCGAGTTAAACCTTAAAATTTAGAACCGAAATTCACTCAGATATGTCAACTGAATGACCTCTTATACACACAAGAAAGTTTTTGAATTAGATCTCTTAAGTGAAAAAATGCTTATCATTTGAAAGCATAATTGACAGGCAGATGATGCAGATACAATGAAACATAATGTTTGCAGCGTTGTTCAGACTAAAAAAAACTCGGAAGGAGAAAGAATTATAAGCATCGTGATTTGAGAAAAATCATGTTTTTTTTCTCAAGAAGAGTACAAGGAAAGGTCTTGAGTTCTTCGAAAACTTTTATTCCTCTCCGACGACTATCGATCGAGAATAGTCGTCTTGTTTCATTCGACGTCTCGAATGAATATTTCTATAAAATCTTTAGAATACTGATCCAATTTATGTATAAGATGCTTTTATTAATGTAGTCTGTTTAGTACTTCTATTTAAATATAAAATTTATAATAATAACACAGAAATGTACTTCAGGCATACCAAAAGTAGTTTCGTCATTGTCTTATTTTCATATAGAAAGCGTGAAGAGACGTTCTTTTTTGTCTAGTGATAGAGAAAACGACGCTCTATATTTCTGTGCTATTTGATCAGTATTGAACTAACATCGTAATAATAAGATTATGATAAGAATCGTTTTTCTGTATACTGTAGCCATTGTATTAATTCTATTTAAAAAAAAAAGCTGAGTATTTTTTGAATAACTTTCCATAGAAACAAGATAAAGAGCTGCAGCTTTCATCGTTCGAAAGAGAAGACAAAGATACATTGAACTGTATACTATAGGTTTTCCAAATATGTTGTCTGAAGTTTATTTAATCAATTTTCAAAGTGTCAAGAAATGGTTTTTGTTATTAAAAAGAAAACAACGAAAACACATTTTTTCAGAGAAGTTGCTACAAAAACCACCTACAACTTCAGCTAGGATACCTATGACTCCTAAGAAGTTAAGGTGTATGTGAGGGTGTGAACGATCATTTTATCTACACAGACAGCTACATCCACACCCATATGTTACATTTAGCAATATTTCAAAGTTCTGAAGGAATTATATTTGTGTCTAAAAGCTAAATTGAATAAATTCTATATGACATGTTATATACGTTAGAGGTTATTTCATAGTTTTTGAAAATTAAACTAGCATGTCATGTTGCCCAATTTTCGTCTCAAAATTAAGACAATATAATGATCATTATCGGTTGACCGTTGAAGCTTTTAAAAGAACAGACCTCCTTAAGAATTTGTAAATTATATAACAGAATAGTATTTTTGTATATTTAAATAATACAATGATTTATTTCATAATTTTTTTCTGTCGAAAGTTGAAACATATTCAAACAACAATATTTCGATACAACACACACACGTGATTAAAAAAACAGAACTTATAATGTAGATGATAAATAAACTTTATTGATATAAATACGCTTTTCAGCTAGTAACATTAATCAATAATATTTTTGGTTAAATGAATCACTGTTATTGAGTTTTATTCATTTTAGTAAGAATTACATGTGATCCACAGTAATGCATGATAGCATGTAATAATCATTAATGTAGAAATCCTATTTGAGAAATATCATAAAGAACGTATATGGAAATTGAATCAAGTGATAAGCACTTGACAAATAGTTAACCCAACAAGCAACAGTTGTCACGTGATTGATGATATTCATACTGTGATGAGGTATGATGTTGTAAGAAATAGGCACAAACGACAGTTACGCTGCCCATGCATCGAAGTATCAGTCAATGTGTATTAAAAGATTGACTATTGTAATCTGATTATTTGTAGCAATATTATAAAATTCCATAAATTTCCAAAAATAATTTATTTTTAATTTAATTTTAGATTTTTCTATTGATCAGTAATACCTAATACCAATGTGTCTTGAATCATATTCGCTCAACAGCTTTAGCTAGAAACCAATCGAATCAACACTCCTATTGTATTCGTCGTTCTGCATTGACATTGATTGTCTGCAATCGTTCAACATTGATCTGTCAGTTTTCAAGCCACTCTGTAGCACATTAAATTACCCAACTACCATAATTGTGTTCATTTTTTCTTGTAGGTTAATATGATTATGTGGATTAATTTGATGCTTCCCTCCAATAATGTTACTTCTAAACAACACTAAGATGAGATAATTCAGAACTGACTCACCTAAAGGATCGATGAAAATTACTCGAGTTGTATTTTTAATATTAATATGATCATAGATAATAACAAGAAGTACTCAATGATCCTGATTCAAATTTAAATGAATGATTATTTCGTTTACTAATTGTAAATTAAAATCGATATATTTTTGTCGTTGGAATTCAATCAAAGCATCAAAAATTTCATTATGATATCCATGAATATCATTTTGAATTGAAGTTCCCAAGATAAGCGTAAAGACATGAACATTTCAATTAGTAGCCACTAAACGACCAGCATTTATTGGAATAGTTTTTTTCAAGGAGTTCATCAGGGATCATACTAAGCAAGATCCACAACATGACTATCTTGTGCAAAATCTTTGTAAGAGAGATCAGTTTGTTGAAAATGTTTTATGCATATACACGCAGATAACTTTTTTTTCCTGAAATGCCATTTTCACATTCGCTATTGAATTTCGACAGTTTACGCTTATAAAGATTTTGTTGTTTGTGTTCAATTGAATTCTCAGACTTTGGTATATTTCTAGTTTGTTCAACTGAGTCATCGTGCATTGATTCTATCAATAAGAAATTCAGATTATCATCGAACGATTCCAACATCAATTCATAATAATACAACAAGTAAGCTAGAATCATACTCGTTTTATCTTTAAAACAAATATTTCTAACAAAAATACCATCGAGTGACGTTCCTTCAGATGTAGTATTCTCAATATTTAGACTCTCGTAGTCAAGTTCATACAAAAATTCATGCATAGATTTATTAATGAGTTCGCATCTCTCGTTGAAATCTCCCTTAATGAAATGTCGTTTTGTAATGCCATCAAGAAAAGTAAGAATCCTACTCATATTAGTCAAAAATATTTTCGAACTCGCAGTAGGGAGTTTGTATACACATGTGATCGAACAAGCTTCATTGGAGGTTTGAGTTTTAACACTAAAACATTTCACATCACATTTAGTCAGATTATCTGTTTCGAATACGGTATCCTTTCGAATAAATGACCACTTGTGTCACAGTACATCTTTGCGGGAACCCGAAACTTGCGCACGACGAAACTTGCGCACGGAAATTTGCGCACGACGAAACTTACGCACGGAAACTTGCGCACGGCGAAACTTGCGCATTGCAAGATGCGCACGTACAACTTGCGCACGAGATAAAAAAATATCATATTTACAAATATGAAATTAAATAATCTGATCAATCATTAACTGTAATGACTAGACATAGTCTGTTTGATTATTTAATCTAATTAAAATGAGCTTATGCTCAGAACAAATGTGTCCTATATATGAGAGATGGTCATTCACATACGAAACATTTTATTGTCAATTCTTGNAAGTTTTTATATTTTGCATTGGAACGATGTTGTGGCTGAATTTTCTTAATTCAACTAATATATTCTCGATCAGTAATATGACAATTTCGAAATCATGTCATTGTTAAAAAAGAAAAAATTATTTTCTCTTGAACCGTTGGAAGTTAATGTATCATTAATAGACAAAGATTTTTTTATGCGAACGCATGAAAAAATTTTCAAGTTTAAATAGGGAAAAAGTTTATTTACTAAAAAACATTTTTTTTCTGTGTAATTTATATAGGTTGTTCTTATTAGGAACATTTTTTCGCTGGTTGTTCTTATTGGGCACAGCGTTCCTAACAAGAACAGACAAGTTATTTTTTAAAATTTAATAACTCTGTTATTATAAATCAAAAAAAATCTGAACCTTGAAATCTTAACTCCATGATTAATAACAAAAAATTTTTGTCTCTGGAATATATCGATATTTTCAAGTTCAAATTGGAAAAAGTTCGTTTACTAAAAATTTTTTTTTTTCATATATTTTATATGACCTGTTCTTATTAGGAACAGTTTTTAGCTTGTTGTTCTTATTAAAAACAGCGACCCTAATAAGAACAAATTCAATTACTCGTAAAATACCGCTAATTATAGGTTTAATTTACGAGATAATAAAATAATTTTTACATCATTCGATGCAGCAAACATTTCTACACCCAGAAATGTAAAAAAAACTTTATAATTTTAAAAATTTGATCAGTAACAAAGTAAATTACTGACATCTCTGAAAAGTCTGTTCTTATTGGGGACATCGACTATATATATATGTATGTACAATTGAGTTCATTGCTTCTATTAATATGTTAATGAAATCTAACGCAACAACGAATTCACATGTTGAGGATGGAGTCCGAAATTTTTCATCTGCACTATTGGATTTTTCAAATCAGTATGTTTTAATTTTGTATTATTGACACATTTTGTATTGCTTATAAAACTATCCGTTGCAGTTTATCAAATGTTGATATTCGATTTGAGCCTTTTTCAGAAAGACTAAACGTGTATTTGTGTCAAGAGATTTATTCTACATAATGGAAGTCTACGACCATTGGTCGCAATGCTGAAAAATATAAATGATAACAAAAATTTCTTAGCATTATGGAGAAATAACTCCGAAAGATCTAGAAAATAACTAACAATTTATCCAAAATTAGTAAATATTACATATGCGTAACATTTCGTTTGAACTCAACATATGATGTCAGCATTAAATTGCCGTTCATCAGTAAGATCACCTACGAACTCATTTCATGGGGTAAGTCTTCATTGTTTAGATGCCAACATCATAATATCTAACCATTTCTATACATTGCAACTAATTGTCGTGGCGCTCATTCGTCACTGCGAGCAACTGTCGTCGTCCATAGTCGTTCGACCAATAGCCGCTTTACCACTTAGGAACTAATATAAAAGCACGTCTTCAAAAAAAGGAAATGATTGATTAGATTTCATGCATACAAATTCGAGTTAAGATCACAAGATAAAAAGGAAAAATTTCGCCAGGATGAAGTTAAAAATCCAGTATTTTGGCACAAACTCCCTTCTTGTTGACTGATGCTTCTCCTCCTCCTCCCTCTTCAAAATAGTAGCGTTCGATGCAGCGTTAAATTCTGCATGTAGTACAACCAACAAGAAATCCATCATAGCTTTAGGAGAAAATGTCAGCAAGAAATACTTAATTCCACTGCTATTATTTGTTACGTCAAACTTGATTATTTATATGTGATGAGTTTTAACTGTTAAATTAAAGAGTGCCATGTTTTACGCTCGGTCCATATTGTAGATATTTTTCGATGAAAAAATGTGTGAATAGTAGCTTCACATAAAACTTTGTCGTATCCAGTGATTTTAAGAGTATTGATATGGTTTATTTATGCAAGATGAATAGCAAAAGAATCTAGTTTGCAACAATCATGCAGGCTACAAACTTTATTTTCATTTTTTTCATTTTCTCCTAAACTTCGATAACAATCAAAAGTTTAAATTACAAGTTCTAACTAATTGTTTTACAAAAGATCTAATAGTTACATATTAATAACAGACGAGTTTCTATTTATATTTGTATTTACATATTACTATACGTAGTTTTTCTTTCGAAGTTGAGATTTTTTTCAAATTTTTTCTTGAGTACAGATTGCTGAATATTCTCGATTCAATCAAAGTAATTAAAACGAAATCAACATAGAAGTAAAAGAGTACAGAGTGCATATTACAAAATAGTCTATTGCTCTCGTTTATATTTTGGTGCATCATGGTCTTCGATGAAAATATCATTACAAAGGTAGTGAATATGTTTTCACACCATCAATGAAAGGCTTTCAGACAAAACCGAGAAAAAGGTCAGACATATATGGACTTTTGGAAATTAATTACAATATTAGTCGTTTTTCAAACATCTTTCGTGAAAATTTGAAGTTTGGTTTTGAACAGTATTTCAAAAGAATAAATCATATTTCTGTGATACATCATCTCTATAAATAAATCATGCATATAAAAAGTGTATCAAGGCGAGTATGGTTATGAGTTTTGATACTCCTACATCCACATCCACATTCACACTGATATTTGAATATTCACAAAAAAGATTTAACCATGTACATGCCAGTTGGACTTAGTTGAGTTCCAAAACTGGCTTAAGTTTCATGGATTCCATGATTTCTTTAACTCATGAAATCCAGACACGTCTCTATATTTAAAAGAATATTTCTAAAAATTTTCAAATCATATTATACATCATCTATTGTAAAACGAAATTCATCAAATTTGAGTATGAATGTAGACATGGATGTGGTTTTATCTTGAATCACAATGGCACACTATTTCAGATTTGTTAGCAAGGTCAAAATGCTATAATTAATATAACTTACTATGTGACTTATTGATTCATTCGAAATTTCTTTACTGATCATTGCGACTAGATCTGAACTTTGGTTTTTGAAGGCATAAATAAATATCAAATTTTCTAAAAATATACAACAAATGTAGTGAATTGTGTACTTCTTGAATATTGACAAGTCAAGTGACATACCATTAAAGTTATAAGAACTCATACGGACTTTGATATTGATATGAGTAAGTTTATCTAAGTTAGGAAAATTCTTAAGATGAAGAACACGTTGTAAAAAACTATGCTTGAACATTTAGAAATTCCACATTACCATGAATTTGATGCAATATGTGCATATAAAATCGATCAAGTATGGTATTAATTCTCAAATTGTCTGCTTCATTTGATGATATCGTCATTAGATCGATAGCTCGAGTAAAATTACTGTCACATGTCACATTATCGAATTTTTGATTAACATCGACGAGTGAATATAGCATATTGATATTATTTTATTTCTTGAAAACAATTAATAAAATTTTATCCGGTAGATCAAGAATACTAACAATTAAATGAATCATGCTGATTCTACTTCGCAATACTGTTAAGAGCAATATATTTAAATAAACATTTGCGTTTTAGTAAAGTTCATTATATGTAAGTGCTGTATGCGTCATTGATGACACTTAAACTGCTATGCCGTAAATATTTTAATATTTAATTATAGTCAAGCTTAATCATGAAGGAATTAATTGCGCTTGTTTATTCATACAGGATATGATGGGGTGCATGTGAATAGACAAAAAATCATGTTCATCTATATATTAGCTATAAATTATTTTATTTCTCATATTTTTGAAAATTTTTCTTCACAAGACCCTACCTGTTGCTCTCTCCTATCGATTGATGAACTTCATTCCTCAAAATCTTGTGAATAGGTTATAATAAAATAAAAAATAAAAAATTATTGCCAATATATAGATGAATTTAGTCATTTGTTCTGGTCGACACTCTCCTCAAATTACCCTGAAGATTTTGTTGAATGAGTGCCAAAAATAATCATAAAGAGACATGCAATCAACTCAATTCTAAACAACTAGTTCAGCATCCAATTTCCATGCTCTAGTTATCGAGGTAATGATGAAATAAGATAAAAATGAAACAAAAAAACATATTTTTAAGTTACAATACTGCTATTCCGTCTTAGAAAACCTGACTCAGAAGGAAAAAAAAGATTTGGAAAAAGTAAAATTCTGTTATATCCTACATATTCTTCAAGAGACGATAACCTAACTTCTCTTTGGTTATTTTTTTTCTATGTTTAAAAAGATTGTCGAGTTTCCAACTGGACAACAAAGAACTTATATTCACATCATATTGATGAAATTTTTTATCTTTATTTATATTGATGTATTCATTATGATATAATCGTTATTCCGGCTAAATGTATTGTCGTGACACTTTTTAGTTACTAGCCATGCATCTGGCGATCGATGAAAAATTAAACAACTAAACAGATTGAATATCCTATGGCGTTTTGAGAAAATAATCACGCAACTATTATTTAAGAAGAGAATAAATATGCATTCTACCATTATTATCAT
This sequence comes from Rotaria sp. Silwood2, assembly GCA_905329745.1. Lineage (NCBI taxonomy): Eukaryota > Metazoa > Rotifera > Eurotatoria > Philodinida > Philodinidae > Rotaria > Rotaria sp. Silwood2. Next base: position 43,352 of record CAJNSZ010000063.1, on the reverse strand, counting down.
CACATTCTTACTGTGTGTTCTCTCTCAAAAAGAAAAAGAAAAAGAAATTTTTCTGCTATTCTTCTGTAGTCATTTTCAAAAATATACTTTAATTTTCATAATGGTTGCAAATTGGTTAGAATTTCTTGGATCAATAGGCATGTTAATCAGTACTTCTATTGCCTTAGTAGTTTCATTAATCTATCTCATTGTTATAATTTTATTACAAGGTCGAAATCTGTCAGCTTCATCACTTCTTGCAAGCAATACATTTTTATCAGCATTAACTTATAGTTCAGCTCATTTCGCTATTGCTATTTCGGCATTAAGAAGTGATATTGTTGTTACTGACGGTGTTCGAAATCGACTATATAATCGATTCTGTATGTCTTCAGCATTTGTTTTTTACGGTGGTTGTGCTCTCCTCTACTATTCATATGTCATAGAGGCCATGCAACGATTTGCTCGTGTCGTTTTATATGATTATCGATGGTTACATAAACGTCGTGTTCAACTTCTTTTTATCATTTTTCAATGGTTATTCTGCATTCTTGGGACATTTATGCCGTTATTTATCACAAATCAACTTCAATATGACATTTATATGAATATGTGTATTATACCAATTCGTTCCAGCGGCTGGACGATGTATTATGCTATATTTTGTTATACTCTTCCACTTGTATTAATTGTGCTTTTTTATCATCACTTAATTCAATATATTATAACTGTACGTAGCCGTGTTAGTGCTTGTCGTATATCAGGATCAGTAGTTGTTACTGCACAACGTCAATTAACTCTGATTCAACGTGTTATCGTTCTTGTTAGTATTCTTATTGCTGGTGGATTACCATATATTGCATTTATTTTTATGGGTTTCTGGATGGATCCACCTGTATATCAATTTCGAATAAGTTTTCTTTGTGTTGATATCGCACTTGCAAGTGTGGTTTGCGCTATGTTTTGTTATTCAAAAGACATAAAACGATTAAGAAGAATTTAAGTATTAAATTAAAAAAGAAATAAAACTTGAACTAGTCGCATACATCAACGACATTCAATACAATATAAAAACATGGAAACAATAGTTATTCAATCAAAGAGATTCACGAAAGCTCCATTCATTTTAACAAAAAGCACTAATGGTCTCAATTTTTCCTTTTTTTCTTAAAAAATTTTAGTAATAGCTTTTAGTAATAGAACATTTTAAAAACTTTTCAAATTCCTTACTTTAACTAACAAAGTCGAAACCTATGTTTTTTGAAATATCATTGGAATTTTTCATAAACAATATTATCGACAAAAATGTTTATTTATCATGAATATTTTAAACAATATTTGAACTTTAAAACTTCATTTTCAACGTTATTAATCATATAGAGTAGTTGCAAGAAATTCCACTATCGGATAAAAGATACATAAACATTAATCCTTTTGCCTGATATTTAGACTAAAAATAGAGCTCAGTAAACTCTGATCGCAAGAAACAACCAGAAGTCGATTGGTCTTAATACCAATGATTTACAATGAAAGCATTTTTTCCCTAGGACACAGAAAAATGAACATTTCTGGTATTCTTCTGATTTTTCACTATTTAAGTATTTTAACCTCCATTTTCTTATTAAAAAATAAAGATCTGCTTATCTATATTGTGTCACAGATAAGATGCTCTAGTCCATTGTAGTGTTGAGGCGCGGGACAACTATCATTATCTGGAACGATCTTAAGATGGATCTCTTCTTCATCGATGGCTGCGATCATGAACTTTTCAAGATTGAATGAGGGATGTAACGTTGTAAGATTTGTTTTCTATGTTGAAATATTCTCCTTTAAAGAAAAAAATCGATGCTGACTTTCTAGCTCCTCTATATGAAGACTAATCAAGTGTTGATTAATCCTTTGCGATTGAAGTTCAGAATAGTTTATTCATGGTTCAACTATGAGTCTAAAGGGTTAAATTTTAGATAATTTTTATCTGGTAGTGAGACTTTTTGCGAGCACTGCATTATAATTATGTAAAATATAGAAACTTTCATTTGAGCTGATTTCATTCAGATGAATTTATATTCTAACGAATTCAACTTATAAAACTAATCTTAAAGAGAAAATAATTTTTTTCTATACTCTAAGCTTTAATTCTCTGACGTAAGGCAACCATGAGTACACACCTGTTTTCTAGTGTTTAAAAAAATTGTCACAAACATAGTAATAAAATGTATAAGTACAATATGAAAAACTTTTTAATATTTGTTAACTACGCTACTTATTCTATTTTATTTACTAATCGATAAAAAAAATTCACACAATCTAACTACCTGATTCTTTACACCTGCGAAATTAATAAGTTTAAAAAAATTGATTAAGAAATCAATCAGAATACGAGAAGATTTATAATTTGTGTTTCACTTTGTGCTTCAACACAGTACAATCATACAGAAAGAACGAAAAAAAAAAATTATCAATCCGAACTCCCAGATTTGAACTGGGGACCTATAGGTTACTACGATTGATACACCATTACAGCCTACCGCTCTGCCAGCTGAGCTAAGTTCGGATGTTGCCAGAGGATGCAATAACACACAAATTTCCGAATTTTAGATATATCTATAATTCAAAAATGAGTCGATGTTAGTGTTTTCTTAAATTTCTATAATTTTTTCCAAACTATCTAATTTTCTATCCATCTTACTGTCGAAGATGCTTGGTGAAAATGTTGTATTTCTTAGAATTATTAATTTCTAAATTACAAACATTGTTATATATCACATTGCAAGATAGTGTTTGGTTTTTACCAACTGGAAATTATTTTCTATGTTGTCTTTAATTTTTAGAAAAGCTTTGGCTCGTCTTGTCAAAACGAATTTCAGACATATCCTAGTGCTCAATATAGATATATAGTTCAGTTTCAGTGACTTCTTTTTAAAGGATTTTATCCTACACCGACTTTGTTATATTTCTTAAGATTGCATGTCAAAAATAATACTCCACTAAACTAATATTTAAAAAGTAATCAAATAGATTAAATAAATATATTTTATTTATATTTCATTATTATACGGTCAATAATGGTATCCCAGTATCAATGAAACATGTTTTTAAAATATATTGATATATTTAATAAATCTTCATAATTCAAACTGAACAAAACAGTTCATTAAAATTGGAGTTAAGAATGTGCAATATAAGTAAATTGCACATCAAAAACTCACGCTGATGCTCATTGGCATACTGACTACACTAGATTGGCGTTCCCTGAAGTGTTGACTCAATATTGATATTAAAACATGTTTAACACCTATTTTTTTTATTTATGACACATATCTTAATACTTAAATAAATAACAGAAAAAAAAAGAACTAGACTTCCACTCAAGCAAAGCCCGAGTACAAAATTCGGTTGACTACATGAACCTGAAAATCTTCAGAACACGATCCTATATAACATCTGCTGTTTCTAAATTTTAGGCTTCCGGTAAAGAAAATCATGATAAATTTCAGTTGTGTTCAACTGTCTTTGTTTAACTGACAAGTTACCAGATAATGAATCTGAACCAACTATTACCATATAAGGAAATTCTCAGCCGTTAGTTATCGTTTTTTGCACTTTTACAGTTCCCGAACGGAATCAAGTTTAAAAAAAAGTGCTTCAAATATGCACTCGTCACATTCTTACGATCTCGGCAACCTTTTTCCCAGTTCGAATTGATGGTTAGGTATGGAGAACGAATGACTGACTTAAGTATCACTTAAAAAAATAATGTATTAAAAAAATAATCGAGCGTTTTTGGTATGATATCTTCAAAATATATTTTATCCTATAAAATATTCTTTTCAAAATGTTCATTTTCATGGGCTGTAACATTGATCTGTATATAAACAAGAAAATAAGACTCATTGATGGTTTTTTAATATTTTTTATTGACATTTAATAGTCAAACTAAATGGCAACTGTTTCTATTCGACTATATTCTTAGAGTGGATTTTATATCATTTGAAATAAATCATTTAGAGAAATTAGTTAAAATATATTAGAATATTTCAAAAATTTTCTATCACACACTAAAAATATCTCTAAAAACTCAGTTGTATTCAATTCAGTTAATTACTCCAAATCACTTGTCAAAAAAAGAAATCTTATATTGAAATTAATCTATTCAAGATAATTTAAAATAACTTTCAAATAAATCCATATATTTAAAATGAAATTTTTGATCAATTGAACTATTTTTCAATATTATTTCAAATAGACTTTCGTTCAAACGATCAAGAATAAAATTCGAATATAACAACTGAAATAATGTTTATTATAATCACTTAATGAAACATAAGAAATTTCATAAATATGCTTTTTTCTTTCTTTGCAAATAAATAAAATTTTCTATCATATATCTTTTTAAAGATTATTCAATAACAACAAAGAGAAAGAAAAAAAGTCATCCTATTTGTCCCTTTAGGACCGTCAGGGTCATAGCGTAAACTCATGCATAATAAAAAAAAAAAAAAAGTCATCCTATTTTTTGCTATTTTCGTTCATTGTCTAATAAGATATTTGAAAAGAATATCATTGTTTTCATTGACGATATCGGTCAATCAAAATTAATGATACAACATATATATATAGTCTTAGAAAAGTAGATGTGCGTAGACAAACAAACATGAACAATTTATTGGTTCAGTTGAATGATTTACCAGATGAAATTCTTATATATATATTTAAAAAATTGTACAATGGTGAAGTACTTTATTCTTTAATGGATGTTAATCAACGACTCGATAGAATTGTACATGATACAATTTTTACTCGCGATTTATGTTTACTAGAATATTATCCAGTCGACGAGTCTACTTTTCCACTTCCAGATCCAATAATTATCGATTTTGTTCAAAAATTTTGCCTAAAATAGGACATCAAATTAAAACTCTTTTTCTTTCACAAACATCAATAGAACGTGTTCTTCATGCTACAAATTATCCTAATTTAAATCACCTTGGTTTATGTGACATTAAGTACCAAGTAGCTGAGTCTCTGTTTTTTGGTAAGAGTTTTTCTTTGATTTATTTCATTGTAGAATTTTATAGTTATTGGAAAATAAAATGATTATATTTTGAACATATAATCGAATAGAATTAGATATTCATAATGAAATATCATCTACCAATAAAAAATCATTTTTGATTTCAGTTTAATGTACTACACAAAACATATCTTTCATAGGAACGTCATGACGAGAAAAAGAATTGAATCATTGATTTGTATAAAAAAAAAAAGATTTTGATTATATATTTGATTGAAATTTTTCAAGATCAATAGACGTAATATGTAGGAAGTCTAGAAGAAACAGTGGCGGATTTAGGGGGTGCGATCGCTTTGGTGCAGCCCCCTTCCAGAAAATTTTTCGATTTTTTCCAGCAAAAACGAACGAAAAAAAACAGGTTCGTACTACCTCGAATACATCTAGAATCAGGTGACGGAGCCTATAGGCTCACGAGGCTTGAGCCTATCCTAGCTTGGAATAGGGTAGGCTTGGGTAGGCTCAAGTAAATCGAAGTCTTTCGTCATTGTTTTGCTTTCACATATGACTGATAATGCCAGTAACAGATAACCCACCGTTACAAAGTTAGTTAATACATTCTCTATCACCCGTAACACTTGAATTCAATAAAGAATTTAATGAATTCTATTGCCATCGATGTTGGTGCCGAAATTCTTCGTTCCACACATAAAATAACATCCTTGTGTTGTTAACTTCTGCTGGAAATAGATTTTGAGATAAGGATATGTCGATAAATAGTACTCCTTTCATATATCATAATGCCAACTAAGCAAAATCAAATAGTATTGTTTTTTCAAAATAACAAGCGCAAGAAAATCCTGAGTGTTGATTAAAATTCGTGTTTTATTGACATCTCATTAAAGAATTTCAATGAAGCTCAAAATGTAGCAGGATCATAGGCGGCGAAACCATTTGAATCGGGTAGACTGAAGTTTACCCTAGCTTATGAAAGGGCTGGCTTCAGTAGACTCGAACTAGAAAAGCGGGCACGGGTAGGCTTGATTCAATATATATATATTTGATGGTTAGCTTACTTGTCACTCTTTTAACAGATTACACAATGTTCTATGATAAGTCCATGATTTTTCAATTATCAATTCTTGTCCATTAGTGTGTTGATGAACTTTAGTACTATACCAAGACAGAATGATTCATGTGCCATATAAAAGACTTATAACTTTTATCTCCAATTTCTCTTTTACAACACGTTGCGAATTTCAAACAGTTGAGTATCATTAATCTTTCTGTATACCAATGTTGGGTAAGCACAGAAAGTTTAATTTCTCTTTCAAAGTAAAAAGCTAAAAATCAATAACAACACTAGTTAAAATTCATCTCCTACTGCTACTGCCTATCTACCTACCAATCCAATTAAAATTAAAGGTGAATACACTTGATCTACGTCGAATGAAAAATTGAGCCTACCCAAGACGGTGATCGCTCTGCCGTCTATGTCTGGAATTATATTTTTTGCCTAGAACTGCGCGCCCTCCTCCCATTGGAAAATCGCACTTCCCCTCCAAAAATCTTAGATCCGCCGCTGAGAAGAAAATCAATAATAGAAAAAAGTCAACAAATGGGATATAGAACACAACATGGATCATATACAATGTAATCTATCAGAGAATTTAAAAAAGAAAACAAAAAGGTTGTTAAATTGAAAATCTTAGATGTTTTAATCGAATGAATAGAAATAGATTTGAAAATATTTTTTTATCATTTACTTTAAAACTTTATTTAGGTAGAAATTCTTTAACTGATCTGCTCAAGAATCAAATTTCATCACTGTTTATCAATTTGAGTGATGAAAACTATTTGTCTGGAGTAGGATATATGTGTTCAATTATATTAGTAGGAATTTTCGATACATGTACTAATTTACAATGCTTAAAAATCAATCCATCTTCATCTTTTCTTAATGCTTTAATTATTTATATGATAGATAGAACTATTTGTTCAACATTATTAGAATTACATGTCACTGTGAGAGATATGAATGACTGTTTTTGTATACTTGATGGACGTTTTGATCAACTTCGTATACTTTATGTTACTTGTTATGGTGCTCTGCGCGGATTTTTGCAAACTGAACATAAGGTAGGTTATTTTTATCAATATTTTTTTTCGTTAAATGAATTCATATTTTTTGTTTTCATTTTCAGCAAAAACTACCAAACTTACGGATTTTCTCTTTATGCTGCGAGAAGGAAATACATAGTTATGATGAATCAATTGTGCCACTTCTACATCGAATGTTAAATTTAGAAGAACTTGATTTAAATATTACAGTTAATTGTTATGAAAAATTTATTGATGGTGATACATTGAAGAGAGATATTATTGTTTATATGCTACAATTATATAAATTCACATTTAATATATGTTCAATCATTAATCATCGTAATCAAACTAATTTTCCATTAAATGAACATATTAAGAATACATTTAAAAATATTTCTAATAATCAAATAATTACTTCTATTGATCATTTTCAAGAAAAAAGATATAGTCAATGTCATATTTATTCATATCCATATAAATGGAAAATTTACAATAACCTAACAAATAATTTTCGAGGTGGATTATTTACCAGTGTTACTCAAGTATCATTATATGATGAACATCCATTTGAATATGAACTTTTTCTTCGAATTCAAATATCATTTCCATTTATGAAAGAATTAACAATAAAAAATCAAAAAGCACAAAAATATAAACAATTTATAAAATCAAACAACAATAATCAAATATTACCAATTATTGAATATTTCAATCTTACTCGACTTGATCTTAATAAAACTCATGATGATTATCTCGAACTATTTTTATTTGATATGAATATGTCTTTGCCAATTAATCTTCATCTTTTGGTCAATTATGAATCACTCGAAAGAGTGACATACTATTTTACAAGATATATAACACGAAATAATTGTACAAAACTTGCTGCTCTATATTGTAATCCAGTGAATCAAATCGATGAACATATCAAAAACTATTTTCCTTATACATGTATACGTCGTACTTATGACTATTAGTTCTAGACGAACTTTTTTTCTCCCATTCTTGATCCAGGCAGTTCTCAAGATGTGTCCATAGCGCATGACTTTCGTGCTCAAGAGGTTCATGTTTTTCATGCGCATGCCACAAGAAGTTCGACTAGGGATTTCGTAAGAGACAAAAGTTCATACACATGTTCCTGTCGATATATCTCTGCAATTACTTAAGCAATTCTATCAAATAAATAGTCATTTTAAAGAACATTTACTGTGTTAAAAATAAAGATTATAATTGAAGAAGTAAGAGTGAATCAATGAAGAAATTTTTTACATGCGTTTTTGGTTCTCAAAAAATAGTTCTTTTTCTCCTCAATAATCAGAACAAGAAACAAATTTCTTTAGTTTTTTGACGACAAAATCTAATAGAGCAAGTGTACAATGAAAATATTCATATATTTATTCTACACATAATTTACATTGACAATTTTGTTTAAAATTATTAACTCGATCTCCTGTTTACAATTTCTTTCATTCTTAAGGGTATTCCCCCTCAAAAACTTGATTTCGAGTTGGGCATAAGGTATGGTAGTCTCAAGTGTTATGTGCAATTAGACACATCATTCAACTCTAAATACCTTACAGTTACCGAATTAAAAAAAAATTTTTCTTCACAGAGATCGTAAGAAATTGTTTTTCTTTTACTTGGCGTAATGCAAAACTAGAATTTTCTCAATCGGAGCTGCTTATGACCCCCACCACCTCTCTAACTTAGTCCGATTGGGCTGAAAATTTTACCACAAATTCTTGGAAGTATTCTCTCCAGAAGTAAAATCATCCATTTCTATTTTGAACCTTCCTATTCGAATCTATAGGGTTGTGGACATCAAGACTCGGATTTTGGGCCCGCATCTGTCCGTATTTCTCATTAAAAAAAAGAAAGCGAGATTTTTAAAAAATCTCAAAACTACCTCTGAGATATAACCCTAGGTATCTCCAAAAAAAATTTTCAGCTCAATCGGATGAAATTTAATGAGGGTTGTACTGTGGCCTGATGTGGCCCTATGGGAAACTAAATTTTCCCAAAGAAATGGCAAAAACCTCTTTTAAAATTTTTTTCCTTGAATACATATAAGCTTATTTTAGATGCTCTAACTATGGTAAAAATTTCAAGTGGATCGGTTATATCGTCTTCAAGAACCAGAAATGGTCAAAAAAGAGGCGGAGGGGTACCCTTCATGACATTTGGTGTACATCCTTTCTAAACATTTTTGTACTTTTGTCAACTTAGGGTATGGGTGATCAAAGAAGAATAACCCACACCCATCACCCCTTTTTAATCTAGATTTCGATTGAGCAGAAAGTCAACGAAGCAGATGTGAGTATTTCTATTTTTTGGTTTTCAAGTATTTTGATGAAACATTGCTATAGGTTATCACCAGTGAGAAACGCCTATCGGACATAAGTTTTTTTTTCTCATTTGATCTTCTGTCGGTCGGAACATTCATCAATCAGAAACGAAGTTTTCTATTTGTCGACTTTAGGGCTTTATAATGTCACGTTTCGTTGATTTATACGTGTGAAGTGATTCAATCTAACGTTAGATTGATCTAAATGTTTTTGTGTCAATAGTTTCTCCTAGAATGGGACTAGAGACACATTGGTTTTTCGTATTGAAATGCGTGATGCACTTAGAGAAACGATGAGTTAGAAGAAACGTCGAAGACTGACGGTGAGCTACTTATTAGTTGGTTTAATCAAAATAAATGAGGATATTTTTTCAGAAACATCTATTCGATATTTTATGACTAAATTGAGGGTATTTAAACCAAACTATGCAGAATTCCTGCCATCTATGGGTTTACTAAGTCAACTAGCATCCGATAAATGTTTTCGGTGGAAGAAAGAAGTTGTTGAAAACATTTTTTACTTAAACAGTCTCCGTTCTTGAAAAATAAGCTGTTACATGAGACAATGTTCGTTTAAGTCATGTACTCAGAGAAAATGTTGATTCTTAAAAATTTTTTTAATTGTTGTTTTAGAGTGCGATTAAAATTGGTCTGACTCTTGTATTTGAACTTTTAATGCATTCAGGGAAGCTTCTTTTCCTTCTTATTATCAGAAGCGTTTTTGGTCGTTCTACGAGATAGGGTGGTTTATCGTGCACTTTGTTTGAAGATATATTAAAATGTCGTACTGGCTGTTCCTTGAGTTAGAATATAAAAGCAATAGTTTAATTTGAAATTAGTAGTCGATATTTCTGCTTTGTGCAGTGCGACATATTCCGTGTGCTGGGAAAAAGACTGTTAGATAAAAAAAAGTGTATGTATGTTATTGTTTTTACTTTTTCTGTGCTAAAAAATGAGATTTCAAATAGCTTCTCATTTCGTATTTCTACAGGCTGAAAATTGAGTCGATCACATATTTTGCCATATAGCCTGTGATTGATAAGATTTTTAGATTCCAAATAAAGTCCATTAGATGTCTTTTTTGATGTAGATGTAAAATTTAGCTGAATTATGGGTGTAACTGTAACCGTTTGATTGCGTTGGATATAGTGAATGTCAGTTAGAGATATGACATGAGTATGAATACATGTTAGTGTTCTCTGTCTTCCCACACACATCCACACATTCATGACTAAAGTTGCGGTATAAAAATGGTCATGCTATTCATTCATCTTGATGAAGAAAAGGTTATATATTTATTCATAAGAATATCTGATGCATAAACCAAAACTGAAAATGCTTTTTTGTCAACAAATTCTTCAGAAATTTTCTAGGTTTTCTTTCAAAAAAGGGTCAATGAATCCGTAGGATGAACGCTATCTTGTTATTATATAACTAATAGAAATGAGATCTAGGTATATATATAGGGTGTCCAGTAAGTAACTCCACAAAGAAAAAGTTGAATATCTTCATTACAACTCGACCAAACGGGCTCATTTTTTTACCAAGGATAGAGGCATGTTCACATTTCAAATCCATACGGACAAGGTTAGTGGGAACCTTTGCAAAGTATCACTATT